>SKCR01029735.1:0-334637 GCA_019454045.1 Zanthoxylum bungeanum
ATTGGAGGCACTACCTTTTTAGCTAAGGATATTGCGGGAAACGGATATCGGAAGGGGAAATTCAGAATAAACAGGTTCACTGTTTTCGTTAGTGCTGCGTTCGTGTTTACGTTCGAACGTCAAACGGATTGCGGGTGTTCGTGCCGCGTTCGATGAAGCGTTCGAACGGTGTCGGTAATTCTGGTTTTGCTGCTAGCCTCACATCCAGCCCAATTAGCCCCCCAAAGCCCATAAAACACATCCCAATTTAAATAAATAAATATTAATTAAAACATTAACTAAATAAGATAATAATTAAATTAATTAAATAATTAAATAAAACATATACCAAACATAAAATAAACAATTACCAACTTAAACTAAAATCATGCCTAAATTAAACAAATCACATACTAAATCAAAAATATAATCATACCAAGTTAAAATCAATCAACCAATTAAAGCCAATCATATATTTGACTTCCTAATCTAATAAGATAATTACCAATCTAAAATATTTGTATTCCTAAACCAAACCAAACCAAATCAAATCCCTTGCTTCCCTTAACCAAACCAAATCAAATCCCTCTTTAATTAGCCAAATCCCTTTCCTTGTCAAGCCCAACCCTTTGCCTATAAAAAGAACCATTCACCAACCTTCTCAATCCTAGTCCCTAGTCCCTAGTCCCTAGCTCATACCCAACACACATAAAAATTAGAGGAAGAATACACCCAAAAAGAGTAAGCAAAAGATAAAGAGGAAACGGCAGCGAAACCACAAGGAAACAGTAGCAAAATGGACTCAAAACAGCAAGACAACGAACGAGAACAGTGAACCAGTGAACCGGGAGAGTTGCGGAGCATCCACCATTCCGACGATCGTGTACCGTACATCCGAGAGGTGATTTAAAATGTTAGACCTGAGGGTACATTTTCATTAGTTTATATTCGTTTTTTTATTATTATTAAATTCTATTCGCATGAGAGTCGTTTATGGATGCATGTTGTGGCTTGAATGAAATGGAAGAGTGTCGTCTCTTGTGGTATATAGGATGGAAACCCAGACATAAATTCCGTAGCCGAATCCGAATGGACGGTAGTGCGGTCTGTACTTGGGATACAACTCCACGTACCACTTGAGTAAACGGCACCTTCTCTTGTTTTGTGTTGCTTTTATTTATTTATTTTTCGTCATTTAAATTATGCATGTTGCTCATTTATGCATGACTCAATCGAGCGCATGGGCTTAGTAAGTGGAATGAAAGATCCCCTATGGGGAGGGGTTAAAGCCCTTTACCACGATGCTTTGCCGCGCCGGTTGATGTGTGTTCGGTTGGATGCAAGACACGTTCAATCGGACATACTTAGAATAATATGATTGTCTTTATGTTTATATGCATGATGTGATGTGACGCGCATGGGCTTAGTATGTTGGTCTAAAGGTCCTCTCTTTGAGAGATCAAGAGCCCCAAAAGGCCACCTTTACGGCAGTACTTCGCCGCGCCCCTTTATTTTGTTGTTTATGTATTGCGTCTCATTTCATGCATCAGGTCTGTTCCCGTTCGAACGCGTTTACAAACGCAACTCGAACGCGCATGCATTTTTGCCTTATCATGCATCAGGTCTCATTTCCGTTCGAACGCGTTATCAAACGCTATACGAACGCGAGCATTCTATTTCATTTACGTTCGAACGCGTTATCAAACGCCATACGAACGCGAGCATTCTGTCTCATTTCCGTTCGAACGCGTTATCAAACGCCACACGAACGCGAACCTTCTGTTTACCGTTCGAACGGGTTTACGAACGCTACACGAACGCGCACACACTGAACTGAGTCTCTCTTATCATATTCATGCATAATTGCCTCTTGGTTGATCTTTCTTGTGTTATATAGCCAACCGTATTATTTGTATCCCTGCATTTATCCATTCTATGTGTTCTCGGGATTGTATTCAAGCATGATTAGGCTGTTAGCATGTTATTTGGTTAATAGGTTCATGAGATAGTACTCAAGCATGATTAGGTTGCTCTTAATTTTCCATATTATAGGATTGAAATATGTTCATGAGATTGCCATATGATGTTGCATGTTGTGATGAACTTGTTGATACATGTATATGAATCTAGAAGTATGATACTCTTGGAAATAAGTGTTACTTAAGCTTGAGTAGATTATTACATAAATCCTTTTATTACAAGTGACGTAAGTAAGGGACCATTCCGAACCCAATGGTTTGAGGTCTTCCGTTGCGAGGGGTGAGTGCGGCCTTAAATCTTTGTCCCGGTTCACACCGGGTGGCGACTCCATGTTATTTCGTACTTCCCAACTAGTGCCGCGAGCCTAGAACGGCGTCGCCCAGGTCCTGTTGTCTACAGTTAGACCTGATGGCACTTTTCTCATTGTTTATATTCGTCTTTGATTGTTTATTGAATTATATTCGCATGAGAGTCGTTTGTAGATGCAAGTTGTGGCTTGAATGAAATGGAAAATATGTCGCCTCTTGTGGTATATAGGATGGAAACCCGGACATAAATTTCATAGCCGATTTCGAATGGACGGTAGTATGATCTATACTCGGGATACAACTCCACGTACCACTTGAGTAAACGGCACATTCTTTTGTTTTATGTTGTTTTGATTTATTTATTACTCGTCATTTAAATTCCGCATGTTATTTGTTTATGAATGATGTGATCGAGCGCATGGGCTTATTAAGTGCGATGAAAGGTCCTCTAATTGAAGAGGTTAAAATCCTTTACCATGATGCTTTGCCGCGCTAATTAATGTATATTCGGTTGAATGTAAGATGTGTTCAATCGGGTATACGAAGTCTAAGGTTATTGTCTTTATTTTTATATGTATCGAGATGAGCGCATGGGCTTAGTAAGTGCGATGAAATGTCCTCTAATTGAAGAGGTTAAAATCCTTTACCACGATGCTTCGCTGCGCCGGATGATGTATATTCGATTGGATGTAAGATATGTTCAATCGCGTATACGAAATCCGATATCTTTGTATTTACTTTTGTTTCATGTATATGCATTGAGATAAGCGCATGGGCTTAGTAAGTGCAATGAAAGGTCCTCTAATTGAAGAGGTTAAAATCCTTTGCCACGATGCTTCACCGCGCCTCGTATTTCGCTATTTGCCTTTTATGTATGTATTGCGTCACATTTTGTGCATCAGGTCTGTTCCCGTTCGAATGCGTTATCGAACGCTATACGAACGCGAACCTTCTATTTCCCGTTCGAACGCGTTTTACAAACGCTACTCGAACGCGCATGTATTTTGTTTCATCAGGTCTGGATCCGTTCGAACGCGTTCTCGAACGCTATACGAACGCGAACTTTCTGTTTCCCGTTCGAACGCGAACTTTCTGTTTCCCGTTCGAACGCGTTTTACAAACACTACTCGAACGCGTATGCATTTTGTATCATCAGGTCTGGTACCGTTCGAATGCGTTATCAAACGCTACACGAACGCGAACCTTCTGTTTACCGTTTGAACGCATTTACGAACGCTACACGAACGCGCACACACTGAACTAAGTCTGTCTCATCATATTTCATGCATAATTGCCTTTTGGGTGATCTCTCTTGTATTATGTAGCCAATCATATTATTTGTATTCCTACATTTATCCATTCGATGTGTTCTTGGGATGATATTCAAGCATGATTAGGCTGTTAGCATGTTATTTGGTTAATATATCCATGAGATAATACTCAAGCATGATGAGGTTGTTCTTAGTTTTCCCTATTATATGATTGAGAAATGTTCATGAGATTGCCATGTGATGTTGTATGTTGTGATGATTAATTTCATGCATGTGGATTTAGAAGCATGATACTCTTGGAAATAAGTGTTACTTAGGCCTGATTAAATTATTACACAAATCCTTTCATTACAAGTGACATAAGTAAGGGACCATTCTGAACCCAACGGTTTGAGGTCTTCCCTTGCGAGGGGTGAGTGCGGCCTTAAATCTCATTTTCCCGGTTCACACCGGGTGGCGACTCCATTATTCTCCGGTTTAGTCCCCCGTGGCTACTCTGTACTCCCAACCGGGCCGCGAGCCCGGGACAGCATGCGTCGTCCAGTTCCTGTGTCCCACAGATTGCACCTCACATGTGCTACTCTGTTAAAAACAGAAAATACATTTAGTATTATTCCACATTAGTAAATATAATGAACTGTTAAATTTCACATTATGATATATTTACCTCAGAATGTTCGGAACGATGTTGGATAAATGGCTTCGAACCTCCACGGTGGTTAAAATGCAAATGACTTCGATTTTCGCATTTGTGTGACATTTATCCTGCATTTAACAACACTGTAAGTACCAAAAACAAAGAGAATTATAAATTTCCGTTTATTTTAAAATTTACCTCGTGTTTCTTGCTAGACCAAAGCTCACACAAGAATGTCCAGTCTTGCTCCTCTATAAAATCAGGCTTATGTTGTGGAGCATCCGAAGGTCCATGTTCGTCGAATATTAGTTTAAGGACTTTTGTCTTATAATCCTTATAACTTTTCCCCATGTGGTAGTCAATATATTGTTGGACATTCACTTTGGTCAGATCGAAGTCGAACCACTCTTACAGGAATAGCAACCGAGTAAAAATGAGTATAAAATAAAAATTTTAACTAACAAACAATATCGAAAACTTAATACCGTAAGGAAACTCACAAGTAGCGAAGAGAAGAGCTGGTTGATTTTCGTCTCCCACGGTATCTTTCTCCAATAAACGTAGTTTTGGGGAGCTTCAAACCGATCTGTAGCACTTATGGCTGTAATAAACGCTGAATTATGATGTCTAACTTGTCTTTGTCCATCATCTGATATCTCAATCCGGATACGGCCATGAGCCTTAACGTGCTTAGCCAACCTCATACCACGGGTGCGTCCTCGACCCTTCGCTATACTCGACTCACATATGCTAGCAGATACTCCAGCAGGGGCATCTGTCCTTGCTGGTGTAGATGGAGTCGCATTAGCCCGTCTGCGATTGCCCGGTGCCATCTGCAAAATAACAATTCTGACACTATGAATGATAAAAAAAAATATTCATAATTATGCTAATGACATTTATGTTAGCATCATGCATGCAACCAATAAAAGATGAGAAAGGAAATGAAATCTATGTTAGCATTATGAAGCCACAAATCTGAGGACAAAACTCACTTCCAGTAAACCAGTCAATTATCAATAATAGGTAAGTCATTCATGGTAATCCACATGTATTCAACCAAGTAACATTGTCTCAAATATATAATAACCATATCAGAATCAACCAATACTTTATGGAGCCAAGCTAAAACACCTTTAATGAATTTTCTGGTAACTACAAATGAAGATAGCTCAAGCATTACATACAAGTTAAACCATACACTATAGCAAATCAAGGTTCTGATTTCAACATGAATCTCCAAGTAGTGGAACCAGAACAACAGCAAATGTTGTTGTTCTGGAACACCAGCAACCATTTTCCGACATCAAACTCATGAAACTCGTTAAACATGCCCTAAGCCTTAGTCCAGTTCACTCAAATACTATAAGGTCACTTCGATCATATAATTCCACAATGCACGAGTTAGATCGAGGAGAACAGAAGATCGATGAAGACAATCAAAATCATGTTATAAACATTCAGAAATGGCCAATGTCCAATACTGTTGATCCAACCAACCATTTTTCGGATGCAAAACATTCAGAAATGGCCAATATTGTTGAGCCATTATATACCTCCGAATCATTTCATCTCACAAAGATGGGGCTAAAAGATAAAACCTAACAAGAAAGGACCACGTGGTCGAATTTCTAGATGGCCATCGGCCTTATTGATCAGGTAATTAATCGGAAACGACAATACCGATAATTATCAGTAACAATCTCAATCAACCTAGACTAGAAACCATTAATTGAACTCAATATTCATCAAGTGAGCATAAATGAAATATAATGGAGGCCATATTACAGGCTTCAGGACCTGATCCCATCTTCTTCTAAACTTCAAAAATCAATTTTTTGACATTTCCTAAGCCTAAAACCACTACCCACAAACCCACCAAACACCCAAATGGCCCCAAACAACATATATAACCAACCCAGATAGAATAAATGAAACAAACAAAAATAGAATGCCAAAATTTGTCAGTTATGTTTCAGCTCACCAAACAAAAACAGACACAAGCCACACCAATACACAAGCCAACTCACCCACAATGGCAAGTAAGGGCGCCCCCACACACACACGATGCTTTAGAGAAACATATGTAAGAAATTAACGGCTTTCCTTCAAACACAAGACACACTCACATCTTAATCCATTCACTGCTGAATTGCATAACTAAACTTTAAATCAAAAGTTTAAAAGAAATCATGCATAAGCTATTCAATTCCCTAATTTTCTAATTTGGGGGAAATGAACCAGTTTCAAATTCATCAAACTAAACAAGAAAATGAGGATGAGAACTTCATCAAAATAACGTTGAACATTAAGAGTACACTTACCTCAGCAAGAGAGCTGAAAAATGTACAATGAACTGGAAACTGAACTGGGTTTAAGGGACAGAAATAGAATTTTTGAGTAGTTTAAGTGTAAAGGCGAGAAAGAAAGAGATTCTGATTTTAGGGATTTTAGGTGGTTTTAACGTCGAATTATTCGACGCTAAAACGTTGGCGGCTACAGAAAATTAGGGTAATTTCCGAGGGAAATTTAATTTTTTTCGTTTAGCGTCGAATTATCTCATATCGACGCTAAATGTCTAAATGTCTAATATTTAGCGTCGAAATCGACGCTAAATATTAGACTTTTCGACGCTAAATGTCTAACATTAATAATAAAAAAAATGATAATTATATTGTTAATAACAACAACAATCATTCAACCATATTATAATAATAATTCAAAACAACAACCATTCATTACAATAATAAAAATATTCATCAATCACATCATATACTAACTATATTAGTCACTAATATCTTCGGTATTTGAGGATTCGTGACTGGTATCAGACTCATCTTCAGTTTCGAATTCTTCTTTATGGCTGCTTCCACGCTAACTTGTGAATGATGAATTATCTCAACATCTGTATTTTCTTGAGTTAACGTGATATTTTCAGTAACAGTGACATTTGATAAATGAAATATCTATTCAGCAACTTCAAAGTTGTCAGAGACTTGTTGTGCTTCATCTGAAACTTCAACACGATCTTTCTCCTGCGTGTCCCAAATGCCCATATGTTGTAACTTTTCTACCACCATCCATCCATTTCACATCTTTGGATTAGATATATATATATATATATCACTGACCGTGCTTGGGTACAAAAAATGTATGGATCATTCTTGTACCAATAACGTTGAACATTAATTGATGTTAGATGATTACTAACTGAATTCTCCTCTTTCTGGCATTTGTGTCAAACCATTTGCATTCGAATAGCACAATACGTCGTCTGGGTCTATATATCAACTCAATGACTGATTGCAACACTCCGTAGAAGTTAATAATATATGATATGTGTTCTTCTTGGACTACAATTCCATAATTCTGAGTGACATGTGAAATATCTCGTTGCTCGTATTAAATCTAACTCCGTTCACAATACATCCACTGTATTCGTAAGCCTGCTTTTGAGGCCCATAAGCCAAGGAAACCAACGAGGAGGACGAGTCCAGTTGACCATTTTGCACTTGGTTGTTTATCTAACAATGAGAGAAATGTATGTGTTAATATAACAAACTAAAATATTTACTGTTAGAATAAAAATAAATAGACAATATTATGGCTTACAGTTGTCTCAAACTATTTAGGAAATTCTTTTTTGTGTCTTCCATCAACGTTATGGTCACCACTGAATTGTAGCATTGTAATATATTGCCTACAAAAAATGAGTTACGTTAATGTATGGTAAAAAAATACAGTTATATATAAAAAAAAAAGACTTACGTTAAATACGGTTGCACTTCATCGCAATTACTCAATATAAACCAATGGGCACGTTGAGCTTCCTCAAATGTTAGTAATTTGACACCTACTGCTCCAAACGGTCTGTAATTTTGACGGAACACTGTGATATCTTGCTTATTACTTGCATCTTCATCATAGTTTCGTGGCCGACGATTAAAATGAGTTTCAATATTCTACATGTACATCGAACAAAATGTTATTACTTCACTGATTACAACAACCTCTGCTATTGACCCTTCAGGTCGTGCCTTGTTTTTCACATATTGTTTGTAATGTCCCAAAGCCCTGCAGATATGACAACAAGTTTGCATTAATAATAAATTGAATGCACAAAAAAAATTAAGAATGTAATATTTAAAACTGTATAGTACATCTCAATGGGATACATCCATCTGTAATGGACATGACCTCCTTTCCTAGCTTCAGCCGGTAAATGCACGGTCAGATGTACCATCACATCAAAAAAGCTGGTGGCAATATTCGTTCCAGCTTGCACAGGATTATCACGATTCCTCGCTCAAGTTCGTCAATAACAGATGTGGTTAATGTCCTCTGACATAATTGTTTAAAGAAGCCACATAGATCAAGTACGACGTCGCATACATTGGGGGGAAGATAAGGTCGAATACCAATAGGAAGGAGAATCTCGAGAAGCAAATGACAATCGTGACTCTTTAACCCCGTTATTGTATCATCTCTGACCCAACGCCCAATATTTGATGCATAATCATCAGGAAATTTAACCATTTTCAGCCAATCATAAAATGATTTTCTCTCTGATTGAGTTAGCACGTAACTAGCAAGTGGCTTAATAAGGCATCGAGAAGTGACCTGTAAATGCAATTCATTGCGAATTCTAAGATCTTGTAGGTCCAATCTAGCATTTATAATGTCTTTTGTCTTACCCGGAATATTGAAGAGTGTGCCCACTAAACTCTCACATATGTTTTTTTCTATATGCATTACATCCAAATTATGTCACAAACTCAGAGTCCCACAATATTCTAACTCCAAGAAAATACTATTTCCTGTCCAATTCAACTCTTCAAGTTGACGTTTTCGATTTTTATCTCTATTATTAGGATGTTTCCCTGGTGTGCTGTCTCTGAGATGTTGATGTTGGCAAAGTATGTCGAATCCAGACAATGAACTGGGCATACTCTGAGGTTATTGTTGACCGTTGAATAATTTACTCATCCGCCAATGATGACTCAACTCAAGAAATCTCATGTGCCCTGTGTATCCTATTTTATTTTGTAATCGTTGCAAAGTTGTTTGACCCGCACAAACTGGACATGCCATATATCCATTAGTGCTCCATCCAGATAATGAACCATAAGCTAGAAAATCATTAATGGTCCATAATAATGCGGCATGCATCTGAAAATACTGCTCGGAAGCTGCATCATAGGTATGCACACCCACATTCCATAATGTTTGTAACTCCTCGATCAATGGTCTCAAGTAAATATCCATATCTTTACCAGGGGAGCGTGGACTAGGGATAAGCAATGACATAAACATGAACGGATCCTTCATACATTTCCATGGAGGTAAGTTAGATGGAATAACAATAATGGGCCACATGCTGTAAGAGTTGTACATATTCCCAAACGGATTAAAACCATCAGAGGCAAGACCTAACCTGACATTACGGGGGTCCTCAGCGAAACGAGGGTACTTGTCATCAAATTCCTTCCACTGGGTTCCATCCGCAGGATGTCTAAGTATGCCCTCCGCACCAATCATCTTTTCATGATGCCACATCATGTCAGTCGCTGTGTGTCGTGACATGAACAACCTCTGCAGCCTGGGCGTTAATGGGAAATATCACAATATATTTTGAGGCACTTTCTTCCCCATACCACGGACTTTGTACCGACTTTCACGACATATCGAATAATATTCAAGTGATTCATACTCGGCATGAAATAATACACAGTCATACTTACAAGCATGAATGAATTCATACCCCATTCCCAGATCACGCAATATTTTCTTTGCCTCGTAATACGACTTAGGCAATTCACTTCCAACCGGTAACATTTGCCACAGTAACTCTAGCATCATATCAATATTTTTGTTGGTCATTCTGTTGATCACTTAAATGTGTAATAATTTCACAACGAAATTCAAGATCGACATTCCAGCACCTTCAAATGGAATTTTTTTTGCCCCATCAAGTAGTTCACTAAATAAATCATTTCCACTTAACACTGGTATGTCACCACTAATACTATGACCAAGTTGTGGACCTTGTATATCTCATCGTTTGCAGGTTGATTGTAACTACTGCTCCCTTCACCGGAATCAATAAACCGTGACTGAGAATTATACTACTCACTGTGATAAATCCAAGTACGGTAAGTTGGTGATATTCCCGGCATGTAAATGATTATGAACTTCATCTAACCGTTTCCTTTTCCTATTCAAACATTTTGTACATGGACACCGAACACGACCTTCTGCATCAATGTTTTGCTTTGCGACTTCCATGAACTCATACACTCCATTACGGTATTCAACACTCAATCTATCCAGCGAGTTCATCTAATTTCTATCAATTTCAGCCAAATACCTAAATTTAATAATATAATTATTAAACATCATATTACACTCATCAACATTACTAATTCATTAATTATTTATTTAAGCATATACATATATATTTAGTTGATTGATTAATTAGTTGACAGAAAAAAATATTTAGTTAATTAAATAATCTACATATATGAATCATATACCTCTAACAAAAAGTATATAATAAACATAATCATAAAAATGAAAACCATAATTTTTTACAAAGATTAAATTTGAAATATTTAAGTGAGATATATATAATTATTCTTTGCAAATATAAAGAAAAATAATAAAGAAATATGAAATAAGATTTACCTTATGGAAAATTAATTACAATTTTATTTAAAAATTGTAGGAGAGTTGTGAGGTTATAGATGAGAGAGTCTCAGATTGCAGAGGATGAGATTGAAGAAGATGAGAGAAAAAGCAGAGGGGGAGAAGGGTTGGTGGCATTCTGCATTTTAACATATTTTTAGTGTCGAATATCCTATTTCGACGCTAAATGTCTGATTTTTAGCGTCGAAATTAAATTTGGACGCTAAAGATTAATGGATTGTCAATGGTATCGTCTCATAAACCTTTAGCGACGCAACGTATCGATGCTATTGTCAAGTTTTCGGAGTCAAATACGTTTTTCGACGCTAAAAGTACAACTTTTAGCGTCCCAATTTCTGTCGACGCCAAAGATTATTGGAATAGTTAAAAAAATTCTAGCGTCGAAAATTATTCGATGCCAAAAGTTGTACTTTTAGCGTCGAATAAGATTTTCGACGCTAAAAGTACAACTTTTGGCGTCGAAAACGATGTTCGTCGCAAAATCTTGATATTTGGCGTCGAATATTTATTTCGACGCTAATAATCACCTTTAGCGTCGAATTTGAATTCGATGCTAAAGTATTGGACGCTAAAAGTCCATTTTCTTGTAGTGACACCTTCACATCCCATGAGAGAGAATTGATCCATTGGGGTCTCCATTTCACTCCAACAATCAAACCCAACCTATTTCTATTAAAATCTCTTTTTATGTATCCCCATATAAATCAAAACTTTGGAATCAAAGAAAAAAAAAACATTATTTCTCATAATTATGATCATTTTACATCACTACTACCAATACAAATTGTTAGTAGAAAATCAATATAAATCCCATCATTTTTTTTAATTATAAGTTGTTTGATATTTCTTCTGACTTTTTCAAATATGGCGTTATTCTCAAAATTGGAAACCATTTTAGTCAATTAATGTAACGGTGTGATATCAGTCATGTAATAATTCAATAATATTTTACCATCCATATTAAAATATTAAAAATTATTTAATAAATAATATTTTATATTTAATATAACTATATATATATTATATGCTTATTAATTTGTAGTACCACATCATCTATAGTTTCAGTCATGGTCGAAATATTTTAAGATCATCAATTTTCTTTTTTAAACAAATTTACTCACTTTAATTTCATGCGATTCATATTTTTTTTTTCAAAAAAAAAATCCATGCAATTCATGTCACTTCTTTAAAATATAAGGCTATACTGGTTATTTTCGATATATTCGAGGCTTTTTTTCTTGACTCCCAAAATTTTGAAACCATTCTCCATTATTCTCTTCACTTGTAACTTTTTCATTATTGTTTTTTTTTTTTTTAAGATTCTGCTATTTATTTGGACACATAAAAATATCATTTAAATTTTTTTTAACCCTATTTATTGCACCCACACTAATAAATTATATAGTACAATAATAGTATCATGTTATTCATACGACAACCAAATAATATATTATCATTCGTTGTGTTAAAATATTAAAAAATAATAAATAAATTGTAATTATATTTAATACAACTATATATATATATATATCATATTTTTATTAATTGATGATATTGTGTCACTCATACCTTCGTTATTCTATTTTAATTTTCATGATCGATTGCTGATAATGCAGAAAATTTTGCAAGAGGATTTAATTAGCACTCTAATGTTTATAGAAACATAATGAAGATATTGGATTAATAAAAATCCATTTGAGTTATGAAAATTAACAAAATTTCCCAAAACACATAATCAAGAAGGTGGCTTTTCAATAAATTAGATCCAAAAAATGAATACAAATTAATTGAGAAAAAAGGAAAGGGTGTTTGTTGGTTTCTAAGAGAAAATTACTAAGGAGTAATTAGACCTAGGCATCTCATCAAATTAGATCTGTCTGCCGAATTCGATTGGATCATTTTTATTTGGTTCGTCGAATTTCGGATCAGATCAGATAAATTTGATAACTATCGGATCGAATAAGATTTTATCTGATTTGATAACGAATCCGAATCCGGTTTGATAACGGATTCAAATCTGTTTCGATAATGAATTCGGTAGTAGATTCGATTCGATAACAAATATGATTCAGTAAATTATCCGATTCGATAACATATCCGATTCGATAAAATTGATCTAAAAATTTATAAATTCATATTAATTTTATCGAATCGGATCAGATAACTTAAAATTCAAATCAATTTTATCGAATCAAATTCGTTATCAAATCAAATCTACTACCGTATTCATTATCAAATTGGATACTCTACTGGATTAAGATATGTTATCAAATCGAATTTATCCGATTTGTTAAGATTTCAAATCGAACCGAATAAATCTGATTCGATTCGATAATTATCGGATCAAATCTGATCCAATTCGATAAGGACTCAAAATCTGATCGAACTAAACAAGTCCACTCTTATTGAATTGAATAGGATTCAGATTCGGTCTGATCCGATCTGAATGCGATAGTATCGACCCCTAAGAGTAATGAAGATATAATAAATTTTGGGATATAAGAAGGGTTTAATGCTTAATTTCATATAAGTCTAACATATCAAAGGAAACAATTAAAAAAAATGAAACAATTAGATAATGAGGTGATAGCGTGGTAATGTCGACACCACTCAAAATTTTCTCCCCTGAAAACATTATCTAGATAGCTTGCATTGCTAAATATAGTAATTTAAAAGATGGCCTATGGCATTAATATCACGTGATAACACCAATTGAGAAAGGTTGCATGTGACCAGAAACTTGAATATATTTGGACCACATTATGATTAATTATGGTAATTAAAAACATGGCCTATGGGCATTAATATCAACCTTACTAAATTGCTGTACAAGTTTGGACAGCTTATTAGTCACTCATTTGCAAGTCGATACCAAAATATTAATAATGAAAATGACACCAATTGCTCGCCTGTGCTTTTTATGCATGCTTCGCTACGTATACAACAAATATAATTAACCATCGTTGGGTCTGAGATTTACGATTCTCGAGCTATTCAAATCATACCATTAAAATTTATTATTTTAATTCCGAATTACGAACCATATGAGGAATAAGAGGAATCAAAAGTCACAGAGACCAGATGAATGATAATTACGAACCTCTATACATATTTACAGTAGAGAGAAATGTGGTGAAATGATAATGATAATATAAATAAAAGTTTATGTTGTTAAGTAAAGTGATTATGTTTCAAAACTCATCTAACTCTTCCTGCTGTTAAAAAAATTTGTTAAATTGTAACATTATTGTTGTTTCGTTTACTATTTTTATCTTTAACTACTGATAAAACAAACAATGTTCAGTTTCGTCCTTACAAAAATTCAGATTTAAACAAACAATTTTTAACACTGTCTATTTTTTTTTGGCACTCTGATGTGATGATTAAGTCATCTTTTGCAAAAATAACAAAGGCAAAGGTTTATTGCGTGTACGTTCTAGAGAGAGAGAGAGTGAGAGAATTCTCATTTACATGCTTTTTAGAGAGAGTTTAGCATTATTTTCATATCTTGCTTTGACTTAATCTTTTTATGCATGGGCACTGTTTCCATGATTGATACGTTGCTTCTTTTATTGAGTTTGTGAGGAGAGTGTTATGTTCCTATTAGGCAAGAAGGAGTTTTACTCATTAGAGGGCTCACTCAGTTTCTTTTTCTAGAAAAGAATCGTAAGGAGCCTTAATCTTATCTCTAGGAAGCCCACTTTCATTTTATATGTATCTCTATATTTTTTTTTAGTTATATACTTTTCCTCAGGTTTCTACCAAGAAACAAATGGTAAAATCAAAATGTAGAGTACAACAGTTTTGTAACTTAATTTGATTACGGGTATTAAGGTGGGTCAGTTGAATTTTATTATTACTCATTTCCAGTTCGCGAACGACACTCTTATTTTTTTAGTAAAGATATGGATTCCTTCCTCAATGTGAAAATGATTCTTTACTGCTTTGAGCTTGTTTCGGGCCTCAAAGTCAATTTTCACAAAAGTTCAATTGTTTGTGTTGATGGCGACCTCCAATGGGCAAATAATGTGGCAGCAATTTTAAATTGTAAATGCTCTTCTACACCTTTCAAATACTTGGGTCTGCCTATCAGTGGTAATCCTAAGAAAAGTGCTCTTTGGGATTCGGTTATTGAAAATAATGAAGCGTCTATGCGACTGGAAGAACAAATTATTGTCATTCGGGGAAGTTGACCCTTCTTAAATCTACTCTCTCATCCATTCCTTTGTTTTTCCTCTCAATCTTCAAAATGCCAAATTCTGTTTACAGCAAAATTGAAAGCTTGCTTAGAAGATTTTTCTGGTCTGGGTCATATGATAGCAGAATTCTATGCAAAGTTAAATGAGATGTGATTAAGAAGCCTTTTAAATACAGTGGATTGGGGTTGTGGATTTAAAATCTATGAATCTGACACTTTTCTTTAAATGGCTTTGGAGGTTCGCTGCTGATGATAACTCTCTCTGGAAGCATTTGATTTGCCATAAATATGGAGGAAATTCATTGGACTGGTTTCTTATATCTTCTCATTGTCAGTCCTCTATCTGATCAGAAATCTCAAAGCTTCAGAATCTGACTTCGAAATCTGGTTTCAACTTGTTTCACTATCTTTCTCTCAATATTGGCAATGGTCTTATAACTAAATTTTGGCTTCATAAATGGTGTAGTCTTCAACCTCTCTATCATATTTTCCCTATTATGTTTAGGATTGCAATTAATAAAGAAATTTCAGTTGCAAACTTCATTACTTCCAGCTCTTCCACTTCACATTGGAGACGTCAGCTTATGGCATTTGATAATGAGGATCTGGTATCACTTTTCCAGTTTATCAACAGTTGCACACTAAAGCCTGATATTGCGGATTCGGTAATCTGATTAGGCAGTCCCAATGGTTCTTTTTCTGTTCGTTACTGTTATGAAACCTTTATAGTGACTCCAAACTCTCTTCAAACTTGGAAGTTCCCATTTATTTGGAAGAGTGCTGCCCCTAAAAAGGCTCTAATATTTTGTTGGCTTCTCATTCAAGGAAAAATTCAAACGAAAGACTTCCTTTCCGAAGAGGTATCATCGATACCAATCCCCTCTTTTGTATTCTCTGCAATGATGATCTTGAACGTGTTAATCATCTTCTGTTCTCTTGCGCGTTTGCTTGGAGGATTTGGTCGTGGTTTTCAACCGATGGGGACTTAGTTGGGTTTGTTCTATAACCCATCAGACTTAGTTCACTCTCTTAAGTTCATATGCCTGAATAATAAGTTGTGTGATTTTTTTGAATCATTTTTCATGGCGGTTTGTTAGTCCATTTGGATGATAGAAAGAAATCATCGGATATTTAAGAAGGTATCAAACGAAACTCTCTCTATTCACTTTAAAATTCTTAAGCTCATCTCTATATGGTTATCCTCTAAGCATGAAGATTTTGAGCTCTCTAATGTAAATTTAGTTCATTTCCTCTAATCTGTTAATTCTTGAACTTATCTTTAGTTTTTCTCTAGTTTTATCTGGATATCACTTGTACTTGTTTTGTAATGCCGTTTGGCTAAACTGTTTTATGCTCATATTTTATGTGTCATTGATATGATTAATATTAGCATCCCCTCTTTTGTCAAAAAAAAAAGGTCATATTTATTTAATTTATTTTTAAATTAAATATATAATGATTCTTTATTTAAATTGGCATACCTTATTTTATTTATATCATTAGATTTAAGAATATCTTCTATTTAATAAAGAATATCTTTGTAATAATTTAATCTACTATTTAATCTAAATATCATCGTCTATTAATGATTATTTTAGGGGTAAATATTATGATAATAGATTAACCTTATTGGAGAATGTTTAAGATTTCCATTAACTTTATGGAAAGGGGAAAGTTTTGCCAGAAACCTATAAATAGATGATGCGCTTTACACATTGAAGCATCCATATTATTCAGAATAAGACTCAACACGTAAGAAGCATGGATCCACATGAGTTGCAGTTTCGTGCGTAGAAAGTCGGAAACCCACAGGGTTTGGTCGCTAATGCCTGCAAAGGTTAGAGACTGCATATTATCCTCTATTAAGTATTAAGTATTCTTCATTGTATTATATACACATAGATAAGGTATTATCAAACACATGGAGTTTTGTCTATATTTGATTTGTATTATCAAACACATGGGTTGTCACACTCGTTCCCTAAGGTAGGGTAGAGGTTAGAGTGACATTGAGTTGTGGAATTGACAAAGTTTCCCTTGTATTCTGAACTAATTTTCCTGTGAAACTATGCTAAATCGTGATATGTAACAAAATCATCATCATTATATATGAAGGATATCTATGATTCATCTCAAAAGAACCATTCATGATTAAACATATATATATATATATCAATGTATTAAAATTAGGCTTCGTGCCCATATCAAAATAATAATCCTACGTAGAGAAGACATATCTAAATCTTTCATCTCAAAATACATCAAAAGACTCTCTACTGTTGGCCCAACTTTTTTCTATAAGCAAAATTGGATGAAGAAACAACAGATGACAAAATGGAGGATCTATTAATCTTTCGAACCTGTAAAATGAAGGAAAAAATAAGCTCACGCTTAGTGCAATAGATCAAAACTTAGTGCCGTGAATAAATAAGTAATAAGGCGGATTGAATAAGTCTTTCGAAATATAACTAAGTATATAAATCTGTAAACATGCTTATAAAACGTTTCATAATCATTTCCTGGAAATAATACATCTTATTTCTCATAAATCTCATTATAAACAAGAATACTCTGTATAAAATAAAACTATTCATTCATATATATACACACTCATGACATATCGGCAAAGCTAGCAACATAGGACTTTCCCACGACAGTAACTGGCATTCAGAGCAAAACTAGCAACATGAGACCTCGTCTCATGATAAATAATATGGCACGTATATGTACACGGAGTGTATTATAGCATAAAAATCATTTCTAAAATAATGCTCATGTATCTCAAAAATCATGCAAACTTTCTCATATATTACAAACTTGTGATTTCAAACATAGTCAATATTCGATCTATTTTTTATAGCAAAATATAAACTTTCTAAAACTAAATCATTTAATGCATTACCTTAAAAATTCATTTAAGAAAACATGCATAACTATATACTTTGAAAAAACATCAATATTACAAGCTTATCCACACACATGGTGAGCTGTAATACTGAAAAAAGAAACTACACAGCAGGACCGTCCCACCAAAATTATTTCAATCATATAAAGGGACATAATAATTTTTCGTAAGTAATATAATCCTAACTATAGTAGATGAAAGAATATGCAAGAAATATGACTCAAACGCTCTCATAATGCTAATGAGATTTCGACAGATTTTCATCTACAATACAGACTTCCATTATACAATTCATCATTATCAAACTTACAATCATATTCAATTCGCAATATACACACATCCACATATCAATTCAACATCATTAGCCCAAATCTCAAGCCTACAATAACTTCCCATACATTCTTACTCAACTATATTTTTTGATTAAATCCATAATTCACAATCATATGGAAACCATTTAAATAGTCTAAGCAAGTAAATTACTCACACTTCAAGGCTAATTACATTTCTAAAACACATATACGCATAATAACAGATTACATGGAAATCGAGATTCGGAGGTTCCTCATCACTGAGAAGGATCGGGACAGCACGGAGGGAGACTAAAAAAATTAGGGCCGACATTTTGTCCAGCGTGTGGTGTCTCTAGGCCACTTGTGGTCGTCACATGTCGTGGCTTCTGCCGCGTGTGAGCGCCACACACTGGCTGAAATCCAGATTTTTTGGAGGTCGTACGTTTGTCTCTCTCCCTTGGTTCTAATGCCACAAACGGTTCATCAATCAGAGTTCTGGATCAACGAAAAATTCAAGAAAAAATAAAATAAAATAAAATAAAAAAACTTCTTACCACGAAATCAACGAAAATCAGTAGTTTTCCATGCCAAGACTAATGTTAGAACATTCGTCTCATTGATCTCTACGCTTTCCTTAAAAGACCTAATTGAGATCGGCTTCAAATCGGACGGATTGATAAAATTTTCTCTCTTTTCTCTTCTCTCCCTCTCTCTTTCTTTTTCTTCCTCTTTGTTCTTTCCTCTTTCTCTCTCACACTAATGTTTTTCTTTTTCAAAAAGAGGAACAAGTCCACTTTATATACCCACATACAAAATACCAAATCTAACCCTCACTTTATTTTCTTTCATAAAAAATAAAATAATACTCAAACTTCCCAAACTACCCCTAAAATTTCAACACACACTAATAATAGACTAATACATGTTAAAAAAATTGGGGTGTTATGTTGGTCATCTTTGATCCCCGTAAAGAAGAGTTGTAAGGTTTGATTCATACTTGGAAGTGAATTAGGTCATCTTCGAGCCTAATAAAGAAAAATTATCATGGTTTCATTAGCACCCAAAAAGTAAAGTGTGTAGTGAATCATCTTACAGTTTGCTTGAGGCGTGAAAATATACGAGGTTATCAAAACACGAAAAAATCACCATCTGTACAATCTCTCAAACCTTAACTCTCTATTTTGCATTTGATTATTATTTTGTTGAGATATTTAGGTATATGCTTTGTATTGAATATTTGTGATAGCATAATTGAATTGATTATAATTCTTGATGCTATTGATCCAAATATAATTTGTTAAGATTGTTTATGGATGTAGTTGGTGGTTTGAAGTAAATGTGTTTAATTGAATTTGAGAGTATTTAGGATTGAATTTGTGATTTGAGGTTATTTAGTTTTGGAAATTTTTAATATTCAATTCATCCTCCCTCTTAGACTATTTAGGCCATACATTAGGGAAATTTTAGGGTTATGATTTGAAATTTTAGAGGAACCTTGGGTTTCTAGCCGCCGTCAACAAAAGCTCTGACGGCTAGGGGTGTTCGCGGTGCGGTTCGGGACGGTTTTTTCGTTTTTTACTTCAAACCGCGCGGGTTGGCGGTTTGGGAAATTAGAAAACGAAACCGCAAATTTGATAAGGAAAACCGCGGCGGTTCGGGTTTGCGGTTTAGCGGTTTGGGCGGTTCGGGTCGACGGTTTGGATTATAAATTTTTTAAGAAAATTTTGTGTGTTTTCACATTATAATTGAAGAAAAAATTACATAATTTTCATTTATTCATTACATATTGTTATATGATCATTAAATATAAATAATATTTAATTTGAACGCGGGTCGGCGGTTTAGGCGGTTCGGGTCGCTGTTCGAGTCAAAATTTGCGGTTTGGGCGGTTCGCGGTTTGACATGGGTCAAAACCGCACACCGACCCGAAATTTACGGTTCGATTCGGTGCGGTTCAAAATCATTTTAAATATTTTTTCAAACCGCGCGGTTCGGTTCGGTGCGGTGCGGTTCGTGATTTGACCCGAAATTGTGTTCACCCCTACCATCCATTGGAACGTGTAGTTCACGCACCACATTTGTCAGTGCGTTTATTATATGTGTCGACACCGTTTGACTCACGAACCATCTCTCCTTGAATAGACAACAGCGGCCAACCCATTTACACTATTCACCTGCCGATCGAAGCCATTGTTTTCCGTAAATTTACAATTTTCCTATGAACTGCCACCCACACCGATTAAGAGTTAATTGGGAAAGTCATGTGTTGTCTAAACTGGTTCACAAAGGGCGTGGCTTGGTGATGTAGAGTTTAGGATCTCACCTTGAGGTCCTGGGTTCGAATCTAGGGAATACGTTTCTTGTAAGAGTCTGGGATAACTGAGGATTTTACCTACTCCGCTTAAACCCGTAAGGGATAGTTTGACAACGAAATTTTCAACGATTCCAAAATCAAAAAAGTATTGTCTAAACTGTCTTTTAGAACAGTGCTAGAATATCACCTTGGAGTCATATTTCCTGTAACAAGTACATTGTGATTTGATAACTGATAAAATGTACAAGGCATAGAGGTGTCTAGTCTTAAAAGTTCAAAGGTTGCTGGTATCATTAGTGAAACTTGCATATCACCCAGTGGCATTTTGAAAATGTACTCTCTTTTCTCCTCTCTTGGAACAGCTTCTATACAAATTTTCTACTTAATTTGAACTGTACAATAAAGGCCATCAAATGATTTCAAAAAGGCCTTTTACACTGGCGAAGTTTAATTATCTGGAAAGTGAAAAAAAATATAAAGTAGAACGCTGCTTTGAAGGGGATAATCAGAAAGGTCACTGCTCCATTTCTTTTCAGTAAAATATGAAACTAAACAATGTGTAGCTTATTATCAATAATAAAAGATGCAGCATGCAGGTTGAGTAAGCAAGCATCCTGCAGCTTGTGTGGGTTCATGGGGAATCAAACAAATCATCTTAGACAAGGAGTTGCGGCACAATGCATCAAAGGATTAATGAAGCCTGATCACATGAAATTTCTTATTATGTGCTCAAATATCATTACATTTAACTAAGCAACATCATTCACCTATAAAAATATGTATAGAAGGTTGGAAAGGTCAAGGTATAGCATTTACTAGAACATAGGAACTATTTTATCTTCAGCTTTAGCTCCTATTAGTCTCTATAATTGACAGAACAGATGAGTGTTAATTTCCTCACCAATTTTCTAATGAAGTTGTGTCAGTGGACTTTAATCTCCAGGTGTCAAATGCAATGCTTTGCATGAAAATCTTCGGCTGATACTAAACCAATAATGAGGCGTTTTAGTCTTTCAGCACCAGGACCAGGCCTCAGCTCACCGGGGTTTGTCACTATGTGTTGAGGGCCAGTTAAGTTTGAATTTTTTTCGTTGCTGAACCATCCACCAGGCACAAAACCATCAGCGTTGCAGCCCAGCAACTCAGAGTCAATCTTGTCAAGAACGGGTTCATTTCTGCCAAATTTCCTTGCAAATGGTGCATTGCTGTCAACCATCATCTGGTAGTCATCAACATTGAGGAAATGTGGGTGTTGTTTTGGAGGATTGTCCCAAGATATGAAATGGAGGTCGTGATTTACAGTAGTGTTGCGGAACTCCTCAGCATTGCAGATAACTGTATGAAAATACCCTTCCGGCGAAGATAGAAAGTTAGCATAATACATGAGGACTATCCTTGGGAGATTGTCCCATCCCCATAGACAATATTCTATGAAGGGGCGAGAAAGCATCATCCAAGCAGAGCCTGTAGAAACCGACAACCAAAATCAATTGTTGAAATAAAATAAAATATGAAATGCTTCAAAAAAGATCAACAGAAAAGATTTATCAAGATGCAGCTTAAGATCAACAGAAACTTCATTTATTTCTCATGCCTCGGTGTTGCAGGAAAATGACAGAGATATGTTTTTCAGCAACAGATTGCTTGCAGCATCTAAGGAAAGTTGGTCAGAACATGTGTACACCATTTCCATAAAATGAGAAGCACAATGAACAAAATTCCTCACCTGTAAACAGCTTATACGCCGTTGGCACAGTCCTTTTTTCTGGGACCCAAAAAACGTCAGATTTTTGCACTGTATACAGACCCGGATCAATAATAACAGGTTTGGCTCTCTGGTCCCTGCAGAATATCAGAGGAAACATAACTTAAGCAGCTGATGCATATTGCAGATATTTCTTATACTTCCATACCATATTTAATTAAACATATCACAAGCAGCTGATGCATATTGCAAATCTTTCTTATACTTCCATACCACATTAATTAAACAGAAATCAATTAAAAACACAGAGCAAAGCACATACTCCTTCCAACCAATGTCACTGGTGTGCTCAATAAAATTAAGGTTTCTTGGAATAGTTGACAATACGTGGAGCATATCTGTTGCACAAAAAAAAACAACAACGATTAGAGATATCTGAAAGTCACTTGGATCGTAAACCATCAATCAGTGCTGCTTTCCCCAAATACATTGACCTCATTTGAGCCAATGATTGAATAGAATACATAGTCAGTACACATAACATTTGCTATTGTTTATACTCATAACTTGCAAGTTAAAAGAAACCAACAAATCAACTTCATTAATGTTGTGGTTATCTACTAACATCCGGGACAACATTGATGATCAAATCAGCTGACATTTTAGATTGACCAATGCAATTAATAATTAGCAAAATATCAAATAATGAAATTACCACAAATGCATAATGAGATCTATAATTCATCTGAAATTTGAACCCACCAAGAAAATTGGTGACAATTAATACCACAATTAGCAAATGGTACTTAATGAGACAAAATAGCTTAAGCTGCCAAGCTAAAAATCAAATCCCCACAAAGAGAATCAAATCAAACACATCATCCATGCAAATTCAAACAAATTTTCTCATTCCAAATAAAAATCTTTAGACTTACCATCCTGTGTGACCAAAGGATAATCAGAAGCACTGAGGTTAATAAACCAATCCCAATCCCCACCTTCCTTGAACAAAATAGCTGCAGCATGAAGGGTGTTAGTAACCATAGTAGGCCCTCTGTAAGTTACCAAATTAGCCTTCAAAACCATCCTCACATTACCCACTTGCACAAACATTGGCTCAGTCTCAACAAACCTGGCCAGCTCCAATCTCTCCTCAACAGGCGCCTCTAAATCCAAATGAACAGCGTATTGATTCCTCGGATGATACAACGCCTTTAACGTCCTCTTCAAGCTCTCCCCATCTCCCATTGAACCAGAAATCAAGTAAGCCAGCCTTGGAATCTTCTCTGACGACATGGACATCACTTTCAGCTTTTGTTCGACGAATTTGGGACGTGGGGTTTCAACATAAGCGGCGCTGCTGTAGAATCTTGTTGAAGACATGGAAACGCTTATGATAATGAGAATAGTTGAAAGCAAAAGTGAAAACACAAATGAAAAAAACCATTTTTGCTTCTTCTGCTGTGGCTGCTTGATGTTGTTACTGTTAATGGTGTCCATTTTTTTTCCAGTGAAGCGACGGAGGCCGAGGATCAAAAAGATACTTTTATCGAAGGAAAGTGGGAACCAAAAGTTATGGTGGTGGTGGTGTCACTGTAATCATAAAATGGGAACAATATAATGATTTATGTGGGGATAAAGATTAAAGCATAATTTTTTTTTTTTAATGGTTAAAAATCTTACCTTGAAATCATTCATTCAGAGTTTAAGCGGAACATGTAAAATTTCAGATTATTTCAGGCTCTTACAAGAAACGCATTCTCTGATGTTCGAACTCATGACCTCAAAATGAAATTCTGAACTCTACACCACTAAACCACACACTTCCTGGATTAAAGGATAATGCAGTATAGATTTGAATTGTATTTAGTTTTTTTATATTTTGTCACATAAATTTTAATAACATTATATTATTAAAATTTAATTTTATATAAATTCTTATTTTATAATAATTATATCATAATTTATAAAGAAAATTCAGTACAAAATTAGCTGGACAAAAAACCAAGTCAGTGTTTTTTTAAATATTAATTACATGAGTCGGTTAAATGTGATTGGTTGCTGAGGAATTAATTAGATGGAACTGGAAGGTCATTACATAATTTTAAATAATTGATTTTAATTTTTTTTCATTGCGCAAGTATTTACTTTTATTTTTAAAAAATCTATTGTATTTGGAATTGACGATGGGGAATAACTTGTATTTCACAAGAAATTTTGGCAAGACTTGGACCTGACTGAGAATTCAAGGGGAAAAAAGAGAGTTAAAAAAAAATAGACGATATATGTGATTTTCTTAAATTATTAAGCATCTATTTGAAGAAAATCAAAACCATTATTATAGAAAAGGAAAATTTATAGAAATGATCAATCAGTTTTCCAAATTATAAAAAAAATATCACGCTTGCAAACATTTCTACTTTATCTCTGTTGATGGTGTTTTTTAAGCACTATGATATTTAAGCAGTACGGCATGGGTAAAATGGTAACTCCCTTCTTGATCGAGACCACTAATGCCGACCCAACCATTCGATGTTGCATACGCCAACGGTAAGGGGCCGATCACTTGGTGATCAGTGACCGACCACTTAAGATCAGATGACCGGGCATTATCATATCGATATCAGCATTCTCAGTTCAGATGACCATTGTGACCAACCTCATAAAGACGGACCAGATAGCGAGATATGCTCCAGATGATAAGTTATCATATTCTTATGGGATAAAGAGATAAGTTATCATATTCTTATGGGGTAAGGAGATAAGTTATCATATTCTTATGAGATAAGGAGATAAGTTATCCTACTTTCATGGGGAAAGGTTGATGAGTCAGTATCCTAATAGGATATGGGAAGTGAAGGTAGTTTTCAACTAGGAATCCTTATAGGAAAATGAATATGATTTCTTCACTATTATAAATAGGAGGGAAAAATGTAAGTAAAGGAACATGAAGGAGAAGCATCAATATCATTATCATCAGACTTGTAAACACAAAACAGAGCAGAGAAGCATATCTCAGTAATAAAAATACCGTCCGTTCTGTGCCCGTGGACGTAGGCTGGATCTGATCCGCCGAACCACGTTAAATCTCCTTGTCGATTGGCGTATTTATCTGTCTTTTGCTAAATTTGCTTTTGGTTTCCCATAAACAAAATAAATTCACAGTTGGAGGAGGATTGTCTCGGGAGTAAAAAAACCATTATTGCCCCTGAGACCGAAATCAGCCGTCAACAATCTCGTTTCGTACTTATTCACTTCCAAAATTTTGTATTACAAAAAACTATACTCTATTTAACCCAACAATTCACTGCACACATGGGTGGCTCGATCCTTAATTAATTTAGGTGATCGTCTAGGATCTCATTTCAAATATAAGTTTTCATTAAAAAATTTATCAATATTTTTAAATTTATTATAAAATTGAAAATAATTTTGTATATAAAGGAAATTTTAAAGAAACTGTTTGGGGAAAAATCAGATACATGACATGTAGCCAAATACATTCCAAAGGGGATCCATATCACTCGTCAAGGCCTGACAACTGAACATATCATCAGAGTCTGAAGGTAAAACCTACCATCAGAGTCTGAGGGCAGAATCTATCATCAGAATATGAAGTCATGACCTCTGTCAAAGTCCGAATTCAGAGTTACACGATAGGAATTCCATCTCACATTTGGTTCCAACAAATGCAAGCAAAGATCGTGTGAATATTGAGCCCGATATATCAGCTCCTTAATGACACCAATATATTGAGCAAGGAATGAGACAACCAATTAATTATTTTCTGTTGCTTTAAGCTGGACAATTATCTAGAATAAGGAAGTTCCGAGATTCTAATGAGTGGGCAGTTAATGGAAAACGTAAATGAAATATAACCGATATTAGTTTATTTCCTTATAATGAGATATTATAAATAGTGCAAAAAAACCCTAAAGCAATGGATCGACCTTTTGTTTATCAAGAAATAATAGATAACTCTTTATTATCTCTGTATTTTGTTGATTTTATTATTTGTGAGATCAAATGCACAAACAATTGGCACCATATGTGGGAACACTGTGGACTCCGGAATTCGCCAAGGGTCCTCAATCAGAATTTGTAAGTTGGGCACTAGCAATCCTGCAAAAAACAAAGTAGAGTAGACGAGAGTAGGCTACCACCGGTGTGGTGGATACAGGGTATACTCCGACGCCCAAGTCAGTGGCGCGAAATAAATTTGTAAAGTGGGAAAGCAAGGTTGAATATTACCTCTACTTCCTTTGTTTGGCCGTGAGGGCTGTGTAATATATGAGGGGATCAAGGATTAAGAGCATGAAGTGTTAGGGTGAGAGAAATGATACTTGAATGCCTTCTTCCCGTATTCTTCTCATATTTATAGATAAAACATGATCTGAGGTTTGGTGATAATGGTTTTGGAGTAAGTGAGGATTAGTGCTAGAGTTAGGTTAAGTGGAGTGGTGGGGATTAGTGCTAGAGTTAGGTTAAGTGGGATTTAGTGCTAGAGTTAGGTTAAGTGGAGTGGCCATGCTTTATGATTTTAATTGTAATCAAATACATAATTCTTTGGGCTTTGGTTTCGGGCCTATAATGGGCTTAAGGTGAAAGACAGTTTTACCCTTAGACCAAATTTGGCTCTTACAGTTTGTCCCTTACTCTCTAAGTCAAAGAAGTTTTGTCTTAGAGAGTATAGACGTTTATGTCAAATGATACTAATCACAAAGCACGTAACAAGAATGTATCGAAGTCTTAGTCCTTCTGACTTGACTTATGGTGATTGGTTCTGGTCGTCTGATGAGTTTGAAGATCCATGGATACATTTGACTCGACATAAGTAATGGGGAACATTCTCTGGTCAACTGAACCGAATATATGTTTAGGAGTCCACTTGACTCGGCAAGAGTTATGGGGAATGTCCCTTTGTCGACTGAACCAAATGCGGGTTCATGAGTCCAACTTGACTCGACATGAGTCAGGGGAATGTCCCTTTGTCGACTGAACCAAATGCGGTTCAGGAGTCTAATCTTGACTCGACTAGAGTCATGGGGAATGTCCCTTTGTCGACTGAAACAAATGCAGGTTCAGGAGTCCAACTTGACTCGACTTGAGTCTAGGGGAATGTCCCTTGTCAATCTGAACCAATCGGTGGTTCATGAGTTTATTTGACTCGACATGAGTCTAGGGGAATGTCCCTTGTCGACTGAACCAATCGGTGGTTCAAGAGTTTGCTTGACTCGACATGAGTCCAGGGGAATGTCCCTTGTCGACTGAACCAAACGGTGGTTCAGGAGTTTACTTGACTCGACATGAGTCTAGGGGAATGTCCCTTGTCGACTGAACCAAACGGTGGTTCAGGAGTTTACTTGACTCGACATGAGTCTAGGGGAATGTCCCTTGTCGACTGAACCAAACGGTGGTTCAGGAGTTTACTTGACTGACATGAGTCTAGGGGAATGTCCCTTGTCGACTGAACCAATCGGTGGTTCAGGAGTTTACTTGACTCGACATGAGTCTAGGGGAATGTCCCTTGTCGACTGAACCAACGGTGGTTCAGGAGTTTACTTGACTCGACATGAGTCTAGGGGAATGTCCCTTGTCGACTGAACCAACGGTGGTTCAGGAGTTTACCTGACTCGACATGAGTCCAGGGGAATGTCCCTTGTCGACTGAACCAATCGGTGGTTCAGGAGTTTACCTGACTCGACATGAGTCCAGGGGAATGTCCCTTGTCGACTGAACCAATCGGTGGTTCAGGAGTTTACTTGACTCGACATGAGTCTAGGGGAATGTCCCTTGTCGACTGAACCAATCGGTGGTTCAGGAGTTTACTTGACTCGACATGAGTCATGGGGATTGTCCCTTGGTCGACTGAACCAAACACTGATTCAGGAATTGCCCAATTATCATTTGTCGAGTGATTATAAGGCATGCACCGGGAATTGCTCAATTAATTTTTCTTGAATGAAAGCGTCCTTCATATCTAATGATGTCGTGTCAAATGGTGAAGGCAGTCATGAAGAGAATTTTGTTGAGAGCAAGTGGTGTAAGAATTCATCAAAAAATTTTATATTTTCTAGATCTTCCACGTGTCGCTTCACGAAATAAAACCTAACGCAAATAACGAGGAGTCTTTTGGCGGGAAATGAACCGCCAAAAGAAGTAGTATAAGAGTGGCTTGATGGGTTCATTTGTTTCATTCACAAGATTTACGATTTGGGAGAGAACTTCAAGGCTTCAAGGTACTTCTTTACACTCTCTTCGCGTTCTTCATTTGCTTTGAATATTCGTAGAGTAGCTTCAATCTGTTCTAAGCTAAATTAGGTTGTTTGATCTTTAGAATCATACGTTATTTGGTGGATTTGTGTTTGGAGATAGGAGTAGGATTTGATCTTTAAGGAACCCAAATCTTAGAAATTATTTGTTTGTAGACTCGTTCATTAGAATATGTCGAGTGGAGACTCTTTAGAAAGTTTAGGAGAACAGATCGATACATTCGTAGGATCATCATCGAGTGAATCGACAGAAGAAAAATCATTAAGGGAATGTCGCGTCAAGAGTTATTCGAGAGAAAGGACCTGTAACTGTCTTGTCGCATGAAATCCTGTTGCAGGCAATTCCTATTAGATCATTGGCAGCTGTCGAGGAATTTAGTGGAGGGGTGAGCACAAGTGAGCCTACCAACATACTAACCAAGAACCCAGCTAGTCGAATGACGGCCAGTTTGCTGATAGAAATTAGGATTAAGTATAGATTTCCTAGATCAATGGAACTGAGGGTGCCCTTGCCGTCTGAAAGGATCGATTATAAAATTCCCGGATGGATTGGTTTTTATGTAGTACCGTTTTCTAATGGGCTTAGATTCCCTATTCCGAGGTTAGCTTGGGAAATTTTGGATCATTATGGGATTGCTCCTTCTCAACTAATGCCGAATGCTTGGAGGATTTTAATGTCGATTGAATGCTTAGCATTCGAACAAGGGTTGTTGTTTGAGGTGAAGGACATTTTATATTCATACTACCTTAAAGAGCACCTAACTGAAAAAGGGAGATATACTTTGTACCTTCGTCGTAAGAGGGAACAAATAGTTATGGGGCTTCCAACAAACGATAGGGGTAATTGGCAGTCGGACTATTTCTTTGCGAAAAATGAGGGTATCTTTGGGTCGACTGGAATGGGTCGAGTTTCAGAATACTGGAGTGTGTTTAGTGAGTATCAACTTCTTCTATTTATTGATAATTAATCAATGTTATTGTCGTATGATACTAATGTATGGATTGTTTATTATGCAGGTCCTTTTCGAAACAGTTTATTCGACAAAACACCTCTTATTTTGTCGAATACAAAAGCTCTTCTTGATCTTCCCGTCGAACAAAGAGATTGGAGGATAATCTTGGTAGAGCAGAGATTAAGAGCAACTTTTCAGTGGAAAGAAATCTTCGAATCAGAAGGTATATCTACCCCTTTGGCACTTTCTAAAAACGTATTGGAGGTCATCTACTGTACTCGGTCGATTCGAGCTTTGTACGGAAAGGTGTTGTTTATAAAGACATTAACTCCAAAAGAAATTTTATGCGCAGAGGACATGGCGTCGAGGCAAATTAAAGTAGCATCAATTGATGAGTTGATGAGCCGAAAAAAGGCTAGGAAGCTAAAGATAAAGGAGCCAGGAGTAGAGGGTTCAGAACCACAATTGGTATCGTCGACTGGAAGTCCAAAGCATAAGGGGAAGTCGACCGAAATGGTTGTCAAAGGGGGGAAAAGGAAGGCGGATGAAATCGAAGATTTTGATAATATAGTTGTCAGGATTCCATCGGGGTCGACTGCAATTTCTGACCCATCAAGCCTTGACCCTTTTATTAAGAAGCTTCTGCTGGAAGAGGATGAACAGAGGCTATCCAAGATTGGCCCGGTCGAGTCAATGAAAAAGGCTGCTGCTTTAAATTACCAAGTAAGAAAGTAAATAGAAATTTCATAGTAATTTGTAAAATGGATTCTAATCAAATCCTTTTTTCCAGGCAATGGAGTGCAGCTTATATATGCAGCGATATGTCGAATCGACTCTTAAGAAACAGAGAGAGATGGAAAAATCATTTGCGGCTATGAAAAAGGAAGTGGTCCAAAAAAAGTCGCTTGAAAAAAGAAATGCTGAATTGGAGAAGGAGTTGAAGGAAGTGAAGGCAACACTTCAGATGGAAAAGGAGACTTCTGTGGTTACGATTGAAGGCTATAAAGATGCGTTCGAGAATGTGAAGAAGGAGAATGAAGAATTACTTGAGAATCTTGAAGGGATTGCTCTTGAATCTATGATGAAAGAACGCAGTCATCTGATGAAGGATTTCCTTGATGGGAAGACAGGAGTTTGGGAACCAGAGAAATGGATTCAACAGTATGATCAACTATTGGCAGGAATTTCCTTTTCAAACGAGGGTGATGTGGAAGAGAAAGGTGATGAGGTCGACTCGAAAGTGGTTGAGAGAGAAGTAATTGTTGGCGAGGAAGCGGCTGAAGTTCAAGAAATGGATAAGAAGAGTGAAGAATTACGTCGAATGGAAATCGAGCCAACTATTCAAGTTCAAGATATTCATGCACCCGAAGTTGCTGCTGAACGCATTCAGGAAGAAGCTACTCCAGAAATTTAAAGCTCTTTTGTAATTTTAATTTTTATTTTATCGCCTTTGTAAAACAATCCTAATGACTTAATGATATTTTGGGATAATATTTCAAACGGGTCTTGTTATTAAGTCGAATCAATCAACGAAAAAGAAGAAACAAAAAATCAAATGAACTTTCAATAATAAATGCACGCATAAATTACCGATAAAATCGCTTAAGGTGAATTGCGTTCCAACTGTTGTGAATTTGCCTCCCTTCGGTTGTTTGTAATTTGTAGGCTCCGTGCCCAATAACTTTAGTGATGACATATGGACCTTCCCAGTTTGGCCCCAATTTCCCATCTCCAATTTCCTTCGTATTTTGGAAAACTTTTCGTAGTACCCAATCTCCTTCTTGAAAAGTTCTACTCCTCACATTCTTGTTAAAATATCTCGCCATTCTTTGTCGATGAGATGCAAGTCGTATGGTTGCCTTTTCTCGTCTTTCGTCGATTGTGTCTAGATTCATATACATCAACTGTTGATTTGCCTCATCTCCAGAGTACTGGTAGGCGTAGGAGAAGGAATGGTTCTTCGATTGGAATTACTGCCTCTGTTCCAAATGCCAAAGAGAAAGGAGTTTCTCCAGTGGAAGAACGGATAGTCGTTCTGTAGGACCACAATACTCCAGGAAGCTCTTCTGCCCATGATCCTTTCGCTTTCTCCAATCTTTTCTTCAAAGTATTCAAAAGTGTCTTGTTAGAAGACTCGGCTTGCCCATTAGCTTGTGGAAAGCGTGGGGTAGAAAAACTTAACTTGATCCCCCAATTTTTACAAAAGTCTTGAAAGTGTCGGCTAATAAACTGGGAGCCATTATCTGTTACAATCTCCTTGGGGATGCCGAAACGACATATGATGTTTTTCCAGACAAATGTTTGAACTTCTTTATCTCGTATTTTGGCAAAGGAGTCTGCTTCAATCCACTTTGAAAAATAATCTGTCAAGACTAGCATGTAGACTCGTTGTCCAGGGGCGGTTGGTAGCTTCCCTACAATATCCATTCCCCATTTCATGAACGGCCATGGGGATAGGAGAGGATTCAGCTTTTCTGGTGGAAGATGTGGAATAGGAGCGAATCTCTGACACTTTTCACACTTCTTCGTGTAATTGACTGAATCAATTCTCATAGTTGGCCAATAATACCCAGTCGAATGGGCGCGTGAGGCAAGGCTTCGTCCTCCAGAATGATTCCCGCATTCTCCTTCGTGCAATTCTGATAATACATGTTGTGCTTGATCAGGAGTAAGGCACTTCAAGTAGGGTCCAGAGAACGACCTTTTCAATAGTTGTCCATTAAATATGGTGAATCTTGCTGCTTGCCTTTGAATCTTTCTTGCTTCATTTCTATCTTCGGGAAGCAGTCCATCTTGCAAATATTTCATGATTGGTGTCATCCACGAGTCGTCTGAAGTGATGGTGCTGATCTCCTTGTTCTCCTTCCAAATTGATGGCCAATTTAAATACACTACTGGAATTGATTGTAGTTTGTCCCCATGCATCGTCGACCCAAGGGTAGCCAATGCGTCCGCCTGAGTGTTTTCACTTCTTGAAACCTGAGAGTTATGTTGAATTCCTGAAATGTCGCCTGGACTTCTTTAACTTTCTGCAAGTAGGATAACATTTGAGGGTCTCGTGCCTGATATGAACCTTGGAGCTGATTCACTATCAATTGGGAGTCTGATTTCACTTCGATTCTTCTTCCCCCAAGCTCTTTGACCAAGCTGATTCCTGCTATCAAAGCTTCATATTCTGCTTCATTGTTCGTAACTCGGAATCCACATTTAATTGCTTGTTGTAGTATGTCCCCATCAGGAGTAGTGATCACTATGCCAAGGCCGCACCCTTTCTTATTGCTAGAACCGTCGACTGAAAGTTTCCAAAGTGAATCAGATTGGATTGAATTGACTCCGGTACCTTCCAAGAGATTCTGAGTTGGACTGAAATCAGCTACAAAGTCAGCCAAGGCTTGAGATTTGATTGCTGTTCTGGGCTGGTATGTGATGTCGTGTTCTCCTAATTCGACAGCCCATTTTGTTAATCTTCCAGTCAACTCTGGCTTGTGTAGTATGCTCCTCAAGGGGTACTCCGAGTAAACTGTGATAGGATGCCCTTGAAAGTATGGTCGTAGCTTCCTGGCAGACATTACCAAGGCTAGTACCAATTTCTCCAAATGCAAATATCGTGACTCCGCATCAAGTAATGCTTTGCTTACATAGTAGACTGGAAGTGGGGTGCCGTTCTCTTCTCGAATCAAAACAGCGCTCACTGCTTGGTCTGACACTCCCAAATACAGGAATAACCTTTCATTGTCGAGTGGTTTTGACAACAATGGTGGTGATGTTAAGTATACTTTAGCTCTTTTAGAGCTTGTTCGCAGGCTGGAGTCCATTCAAAGTTTTTTGTCTTTTTGATGGCTGAAAAGAACATGAAACTTTTGTCTGTCGACTTGGAGATGAATCTGTTCAACGCAGCAATTCTCCCTGCAAGTCGCATAACTTCCTTTGGGCAGGTTGGAGAAGGGATTTCAAGTATGGACCTGATTTGATCTGGATTTGCCTCAATCCCTCGTTGTGTAACGACATATCCCAAGAATTTCCCGGAAGCAACTCCAAACGCACATTTTGTTGGATTCAATTTCATCCCATACCTATTCATCACCTTGAATGCTTCTTCCAGATGTTGTAGATGCTGATCAGATTTCGATGATTTCACCAACATGTCGTCTACATACACCTCCATTGTTCTTCCAATCTGTTGTGCGAGAACATTTTATTGACCATTCTCTGATATGTAGCACCTGCATTTTTGAGACCAAAGGGCATTACCTTGTAACAGAATATGCCCCTATTGGTCATGAAAGCTGTTTTCTCTTGGTCGTTTGGATGCATAAGGATTTGATTGTACCCAGAATATGCATCCATAAAACTTAGCAATTCGTGTCCAGCTGTAGCATCAACCATTTGATCAATATGAGGCAATGGGAATGAATCTTTTGGGCATGCTTTGTTCAAATCTGTGAAGTCGATACAAACTCTCCATTTTCCATTCTTCTTTCGTACCACCACCACATTGGCTAACCAGGCTGGAAATTGAACTTCTTTAATGGCACCATTTTGTAACAATTTTTGGATTTCTTCATCAATGATCTGGTTTCTTTCTGGGGCAAACTTCCTTCTTTTCTGTCTGATTGGAGGATAGTCTGGATCCACATGGAGTTGATGAGTAATCAAGCTGGGGTCAATCCCAGTCATGTCTTCATGCGACCAAGCGAACTGGTCATGTTGTTTTCGCAAAAATTCACTTAAGTCTGCTCGTAGTCTGGGATCTAGATTTGCTCCAATTTGAGTTTTATGGTCTGCATATTTGTCATGGATTTGAACCTCATCCAATTCTTCAATATTTGGAAGTGTGGGCTCCTGCGAGTGAGGTTCGTTCTGTAATTGCTATGCTGAATGGACTTTTGCCTTCATTGTTGTTTGGTAGCATCCTCTGGAAGCAACTCTATCTCCCCTTATCTCTTGAATCCCCCACTTTGTAGGAAACTTTAGAGTTTGATGATAGGTGGACGATACTGCCCTCATTTCATGAATCCATGGCCTCCCAATAATTAGATTGTAGGCTGAAGGACAATCCAGGACTAGGAAGGTTGTCATTTTGTTGATTCCCCCTGCGTAGACTGGAAGGCTTATTTCTCCCAAAGTAAATTTTTGTTCACCACTGAATCCTATCAACACAGTCGTCCTTTTGTTAACTTTCTCTAATTCAGCTCCCATGTCTGCCAAGGCTGTTGTAAAGATGATGTTGGCTGAGGATCCTGTATCTACCAGAACTCGTTTGATCATGCAATTTGCCACCTGTAGAGAGATTACTAAGGCATCATGATGAGGGTTCATGCTACCAGAGTTGATGTCGTCTGGAAACTCCATTATTAGGTTTGTAACCATTTTTTCCAAAGACGTCGTGGAATGTTGAAGGCTTGACACAATTGCCCTGGAATGTCGTTTGGCAGCTGAATATGATACTCCACTAATCTCTGATCCTCCTGAAATGAAATTCACGGTGTTATCAATTGGTGGAGGTTGAATTGGTGCTTCCCCATGTCCATCCTTCTCGTTCCTCTGAGCTAAAGTAGCTTGCCCCTTCTCCGTAAGTAGATCCCTTAAAAACCCTTTGTTCAACAACTCAAGTACTTCCAATCTCAACGCCACACATTCAGCTGTGGTATGGCCGTAGTCTCGATGGAACTCACACCATTTGTTTGTGTCTTTATTTTTGAAACTTTCTCTGTTGCGTGGTGGCCATTTTACTTCATTTCCCATCTTTTTAAGTACCAAGACTAATTCTCCCGGAGATATAGAAAAATTGTAGTCTGGAAGTCTGGGTTTCTCCATCTGAATTGTTTCCCGAGCTCTGTATGGTGGAGGTCTTTGATCAAAACCTTTTTGGAGGGGCTGATGTTCTTTCCTTGGATGGTTCCATTTCTCCGAATGACGCCTAGGCATCATATTAGTAAATTCTTTATGTCGTTTGGTAGAATGGGCTGTTCTTTCGCTTTGCATGTTGGAGGAAATGTCTTTCCTTTTATTCCTTTTATCTTCTTCCCACCTGATCTCGACTTGGGCTCGAGCCATAACCTGGTCCATCGTGTAGCACCGGAACTTGGTCAGCTTTTTGTAGAGTCCACTTTCACAAAGTAACCCGTTCCTGAAAGCCTCCACAGCTGTTGGTTGATGAAGGTCTGGAATTGTTATTCTTTCTTTGTTAAATCGAGCAACATAGCTTCGCAATGATTCTCCCCTCCGTTGTAGGATGGCACTAAGATCATCAGTAGTTTTTTCAAGTTTGCAAGAGCTGGCGAAATGTTCAACAAATTTGTCTGCTAATTGTTGATAAGATTTGATGGATCTGTATGGTAGGTTGATGAACCATGTAAGAGCTGGACCACCCAAAGTTTCTCCAAATCCTCTGCACATTCCAGCTTCCCATTGATGAGGAGCTAAGCCTGTTGACATCATTTTGTATTTATAATGAATGACATGGTCGTCTGGGTCAGTGGATCCATCGTATAACTTCATGTCTGGTGGGCTGAACTTCCGTGGTAGCTCAACAGATGTTATTGCCTCAATGAAAGGGGTATCTGAAATGGTTCCAGCTCTACTCTTCTTCATTGGGAGTTTCACCCCTGGTAGACTGGACATAATAGCTTCTTTAAATTCTTTCATTTCCTTTCTCATTGTGATGACAATTTGCTGGGCTTGGTTGACCGGTGAACTTGGTAAGTTCCTCTGGTTCTCACCATTTGATGGAACGTCGTCTGTTGTTTCGTCAAATGCTCCTTGAAGGTTAGCTGGAGTGATCCGGTTGTTGTGTTGTTCTGATGTATGTGAGCTGTGAAGCTGTGTGGGTGATGAAAGTAGTTCCAACTGTTTTTGGAGGTTTATGTTGGAACTACGAAACGTAAATTCTCTTCTTCCAAAGCTTTCAATCTGTCTTGTAGTATGGTCAATTGTGATGCCACTGGATCAGGTGTTTGTTCATTGCTTGAAGTCATGATTGACTAAGCAGTGAGTGTTTGTAGGGTGGAAAGCCTTTGTCTGCAAATTATTGCTAGGGCCCCACGGTGGGCGCCAAATTGTGGACTCCGGAATTCGCCAAGGGTCCTCAATCAGAATTTGTAAGTTGGGCACTAGCAATCCTGCAAAAAAAAAAAGTAGAGTAGACGAGAGTAGGCTACCACCGGTGTGGTGGATACCGGGTATACTCCGACGCCCAAGTCAGTGTGGAGAAATAAATTTGTAAAGTGGGAAAGCAAGGTTGAATATTACCTCTACTTCCTTTGTTTGGCCGTGAGGGCTGTGTGTAATATATGAGGGGATCAAGGATTAAGAGCATGAAGTTAGGGTGAGAGAAATGAGACTTGAATGCCTTCTTCCCGTATTCTTCTCATATTTATAGATAAAACATGATCTGAGGTTTGGTGGTAATGGTTTTGGAGTAAGTGAGGATTAGTGCTAGAGTTAGGTTAAGTGGAGTGGTGGGGATTAGTGCTAGAGTTAGGTTAAGTGGGATTTAGTGCTAGAGTTAGGTTAAGTGGAGTGGCCATGCTTTATGATTTTAATTGTAATCAAATACATAATTCTTTGGGCTTTGGTTTCGGGCCTATAATGGGCTTAAGGTGAAAGACAGTTTTACCCTTAGACCAAATTTGGCTCTTACAAACACGAAGATGAAAAAGTTCTGTCACGATTTCTTACAATTATGAATCCAAAGAAACGAGTTCAGGATGGCCAAGAAATAAAATTTATAATCTATGTATCGCCACTCACCGGGAGGAAGAAATATTTTTTTTTCCACTATCTGATACCCTCAGTGGACATCTCGGTGTAATAATGACGAAATGATGAAGAGATGGAAGACCAAATACAGGCCATGAAAAAGCAATTTCAGGAACAGATGCAGGTCGGTGCAGCATGAAACCCAACACTCAAAACTCAGATCTAGGGGTTAGCCCAGCAAAGACAAAGGGAAAGTGAAGGAAGCCGAGAACCCCCACGATGAGGGGGTGACCGGAGAATAACCATGGTTGAAAGACCCTAAGGAAAGAGCCTCATCCAGATTGATGATGCGGGCTCTGATGTAGAGGACTCTGGGGTCAAAGCCGAATATAGAGAGATGTGGAGCATAGAGAGAGAGGCAAAGATCTGGAGGTGAGTCACAATGGGAAGGACATTCGTTGGAATGAGGAGTTTGTCGATGAAAAGTTGGTGGTGGCCATAGCAAAATTGATGGAGTGCATTCGGGTACAGAGCCCTACGGACTTGGCTGACCTGGTGATCATAAGGATATCCACTTCCACATTCCAAGAATGGATCGAAGAGGAGTTGAAGCCCTGAGAATTCACCCCACCCAACTTCGATAAATATACAGGGAAGTCAAACTCAGTCACCCATCTAGTCTAGTTTCGACAGAGGTTGTCACTGGAAACCACCAACGAGGCTCTAAAATGCAAGATTTTCATTACCACTCTTACCGATAATGCATTCTCTTGGTTCCTACAATTACCAGAGAGATCCATATGAAGTTTCAAAGACCTGGGGCGAAGGTTCATTAAGCAGTACCATGACAACCGCCTCCCGAAGTTACTATAGCGGACTTGCAGCTGGATTAGAGATATGATGAGTGCCAAAAGAGCACCGAGATCAAGGGCTATACTGCGAGTTTCACAGAGGTAGGACACACAACTGCTAGACGTAAGAACATGTACCGGTATTTGAAGATGATTATGAAGAGAGGCAAGTTGTTGGAGTATTTGAAATGGAATAGACAGTTGGAAGCCAAGGCTCTAGCCTGATAAGTCAACTACCAGCAGCATCAGAGCTATAGAAATGCCTAGTAAGGACATGAAGAAACACTAATAGAATGGAATGGCATAGGCTACTAACAAAATGATTGTTAACAATATCAAGAGCAATCTGGATGACAAGAAAGGAAAATGGCTGGAGGAACCACCAAAAGTACTTTGGGCGTAAAGAACCACACAAAAAGAGACAACATGGGAAACACCATTAACTCTTGGTGTATGGTTCGGAAACTATGATACCAATAGAGGCTGGATTGCCCACCTTAAGAATCTTTATCGTCGAGCATGAAAATAAAAACCATGAACAACTCATGAGGAACCTAGACTTACTGGACGAAGTCAGAGAGTGTGCACAGATCCGAAGAGCGGCATGCCAACAGAGAACAAGGTCATACTTCAACAAGAAAGTAAGGATCAAAAGATTCAAAGTGGGAGAGTAGGTGCTCCGAAAAATCCCAGAGGTCCAGTAAGAGGGAAATCTCAGAGAACAATGGGAATGACCATTCAATATCAGCAAAGACCTAAGCAAGGAAACCTATTAGCTCCTGAAAGCTAGAAATAGAAAGTCAGTGCTCAGAACATGGAACGCACAAATGCTTATAAAATATTATATGTAAGAATATTGAACTTCTTCAAGTTAAATGAAATATTACATGTAAAAATACTTCTTATACCATGGAATTTACTATAAGCATAAAGAAGACTGATGCATGATAGAAAACCCCATCGGAGTATAAAATTTCTACTTGTTAGACCCTAAAGAGAAAATACCTATCAGGGTCTGATAGATCAAAAAAGACTCTGATACATGGTAGAAAAACTCATCGGAGTATAAAATTCCTAATTGTCAGACCCTAAAGAGGGAATACCTATCAGGGTCTGTCATGTCAAAGAAGACATTGATACATGGTAGAAAAACTCATCGGAGTATAAAGTTCCTACTTGTCAGACCCTAAAGATGAAATGTCTATAAGGGTCTGACACATCAAAGAAGGCTCTGCTGCATGGTAGAAAAATCCATCGGAGTATAAAGTTCTTACTTGTCAGGCCTTAAGGAGGAAATGTCTATCAGGTTCTGACACGTCAAAAAAGACTTTGATGCATGGTAGAAAACCCATCATAGTATAAAATTCTACTTATCAGACCCTAAAAATGAAATGTCTATCAGGGTCTGACACATCAAATAAGACTCTTATATATGTTAGAAAAACTCATCATAGTATATTATGCATGTCAGACCTAAATCGGTGACGTCTATTAGGGTTTGACGCGTCAAAAAAGGCTCCGATGCATGTTAGAAAAACTCATCGGAGCACCAAATCGTCAAGTCCTAAAGAGAGAATTCCTAACAAGACTTGATAAGAAAAGAAGGCTCTGACATATGAAGGAGGAGCCCATCAGAATATTAGAGTCTGGCGACCAATCAGAATCTGGCAAGGCTCAAAATAAAGTGCACTGGCAAGGCTTAAAATAAAGTGCACAGACAAAAAATAAATTAAAAACCCAAGATTATCACTAAACAAAATATTATATTTTATTCATGTCTTAAGATGCAGATACATGTTTTGCAAAACACATTTTATTACAACATTCATGGTTGTGCATAATATATGTAGGTTACAGAGCAACATATGTAATAGAGATGCATTCTCAGGGAGGGCTTATAAAGCCGTCGGGGGTTAACTGCATCAAATGTAGGTTACGGAACACATAGATGTAATGAAGTAAGGGTTGAAGGGGAACCAAATGATCTGGAGATGATACTCCCCCATAACAATGCTACCACGAGGGACAACAACGAGGTTGGTCTCCCAGAGAGATGCACTCTTAGGGAGGGGCTGCAAGTAGTCATCTTGAGGAACATCGGTGTCTTCCCTCAGGCGCTGAATCTTTTCATCAAAAGAAACTGAAGAAGCCATGGCAACAAGAGAATTAAGAGCTTAGATTTGGAAGAGAAAATGTTAAGAAAAAAAGGTTTCGTAAGAGGAGGGAGCACAAGGGTTCAAGATTTGAAACTTTGAAACAATGGGGTTGGCAATGACTGTCAAATCGATATTAAAGGGATGAGACCATTGAGATCCCAATGAGATGGGGAAGAAGCTCATAGCCTCATATCACCCAAAAAGCCCACTAGAGGCCCAACTTTGAATTTGTTTGTTCCTACCATTTCTCCAAAATGATGCGAACAAAAGAGGGAACTATTTGGGGAAAAATCAAGTACATGACATGTGGCCAAATACTTTCCAAATGGGATTCAGATCCATTGTCAGGACCTGACAATAGAATCTATCATCAGAGTCTGAGGGCATAACCTACCATTAGAGTCTGAGGGCAAAATCTATCATCAAAATCTTAAGTCATAACCTCTGTCAAAGTCCGAGTTCGGAGCTACCCGATAGGAGTTCCATCTCAACTTGGTTCCAACAAAAGCAAGCAAATATCGTGCGAAGATTGAGCCCGAGATATCAACTTCTTAATGATATGAATATGCTAAGCAATGAATGAGACAACCAATTAATTACTTTCCATTTCTTTAAGCTGGACAATCATCTAGAATAAGGAATTTTCGAGATTCTATGGAGTAAGCTAGTTAATGGGAAACGTGAATGGAATGTAATCGCTGTCAGTTTATTTTCCTTCTAATGAGATATTATAAATAGTGTAAAAATCATAAAGTAAGGGATAGACCTTTTTTTTTATCCAGTAATAATAGAAAACTCTTTACTTATCTTTGTATTTTGTTGAATTTTATTATTTGTGAGATCAATTGCACAAATATAATATTTATAATTAATGAATTTTACTATCTCTGTATTTGTTGAATTTTATTATTTGTGAGATCAATTGCACAAATATAAATATTTTTTTTCTAATTAATGACTTTTACTTAATAATTTTTTTTCTAATTGATTAGGTAATTATTGTCGAGTTATTAAAATTATTAAATTATTATATTTTAGTAAATATTTATAATAAACTTTTTTATTTTCCAAATAAATAATTTGATTATTTTATTTTTCTAAAAATATCTCTAATTGAACTTACCTCTCTCATTATTTTTCATGTTATTTCTCTATTGACATTTTTCTTTTTTCTAAAAAAATACATAAAAAAAAATGCCATTGTCATCATATCATCATTTTTTCAAATCATATCATTTTATTAATCTTTTTAATTAGTTTTTATTATTACTTCTTTACAAATTATTATTATTATTATTATTATTATTATTATTATTATTATTATTATTATTATTATTATTATTATTATTATTATATTTTCAAAGTTAGTATTCTTTAAACAATAGTCTATAGTTTACTTTATAAAAATATCTACAAAAAGATGTGCATATTAATATATTTAATTAGAAAATAAAATTTAATAAGTTCTTGCTAAAAATTTTTGTCTAAAACCACACAAAAACTTAAGTCGCGCCCTCACTACACACTCTATATTTATCTTATCATCTCTCTCACATTCATCAATATCATTATCAATCATTGCAGATATTATAAAATTTTTGATTTAATACAATTTGGATTGTGTATTAAATGATTTTTTTTATGGATTTTGTATAAAAAGTTTTTTATTTTGTTCACTAGAAAAATTATAAAAATGCTTATTATAAGTTAATAGATTAAAAAATAGTAAAAATTCGACTAAATAGTTGATTCTCAATACTAAAGATGAAACTTAGAAAAAATAGGCGACGGTGGGTGATGTGAGCATGAAGAAGGATAGTTATATTTTGAAAAAAAAAAAAAAAAAAAAAAAAATCTCTCGGAACTATATTTATGATCACACAAAGATTAAAATTCATTGAATTTCATTTACTAGTCTTACCTTTTATGGTATTGATGGCAATTATTTTCACTTTCTTCAATATAATAATTGGTAGATTTCTATAGATTTTTCATTTTAATAATTGAACAAAAACAAACTTTTGTACAAAAACCTAATTAATACACAACCCACATTGTAATAAGCTTTTGGGAGATATTGAAGTTTAGGATTTTTATTAACTAAAAGTAATTTGATCTAAAAATCATGTGTTTGATTATTAAAGTAAAAAATAATAATAATAAAAATAAAAAATAAGAATGTGATCATCATTTCATAATTTGAAAACCTATTGAATTTTTATTTATGTAAATTCTCTCTAGAAAATTGTGCGCATTTAATTGGTAGAAACTAATGCCAAATGAACCTACATTCACAGGATTATTCAGAGAAAAAGTGGCCACTAGGAACCGGTGTGACACACACTTTATACTTGTGGCTGTATTTATTGGTTAGGTGAGCGGTAGCTAAGAGTAATTTTTTTAAAAAAATTCTTATTTTTGATTAAATATAATTATTATTTATTTCTTAATTTTAAAATTTTAATATGAGTAATAATATATTATTAGATTTTTATATGGATGATTAGGAATAACCAACACAGACGATTCACCAGGCCCTCTAAATTTAGGTCAAAATTAGAGTTTCCAATTCATGCCCATTATGATAAGGCAAAAAAAAAAAAATATAGTTTCTTAAAAGGATTACATACTTTAAAAAGACTATCCCCATTACAATTGCATTGTATAATTTTATCCGATTGAAGATGCCGGAAATATCATTGATGGCTGAGTTGAACTTTGCATACAGATTAATAATTGCTGATCGTATTTATGATGATGGATCATGGGAAACTTGGTCCTCAAAATAATTAATTGATCAAAGAAGAAGTAATATATATATATATATATATATATATAGTCAAATGGAGGCTACGCGAGCAGTTTGGTCCAGCTGGAGGAAAATATATAAATTTCTAGTGATGCCACGGAATTTTCCATATATTGAAATAAATACAACCAAGCAACAAAATCAAACATTCTTATCCGATGACCAAAAACTATTAGCAAGTAGCAACCCACTTGATAAAACTTAATTTCCTACTAAGCAATGTCAGAAGAGATTAGTGACTCACTTTGCACATTGCACAGTTTGTAAGAGATTGATTCGCATTCATTTAATCCATTCGGTAATAATCTTTATAACCATTGTTTAATTTGTAGCAACGGTTCATTCATTCCAAGTTCTCGTAATTATAATAATATCATAAAGGATTCCCGTGTGAATTATGTTATTACGGACATAAATATTCATAACGGAGAAAATAAAAAATAGATTGATGGATTCATTTGAGAGAATTCAGAACTCCTAATTATTTTGAGGGACTAATGACCTTCCAAAATAATTAACAAGTTATCATCTTTTTTTTTTTATTATTATTCATTAGATATATTTCAAATATTTATAATATTACATAAAAGAGATGAGAGCTACTGATTAAGGAGAATAAGTCTATCCTTGGCCAAAAAATTATCTGGATAAATACTTATATATGATTTTCATACGGGCCAAAGAATCCTGGAGCCAACTTCAATTCAAGGATCCGCGAAAGGCAACTGAAGTCTGTCGACGGTGTTCATCAGCATGGCTCTTCATTCGATCCCGGGCTAGCCGGAGACTCACTTAAAATGAATACTGTTGGATGTTAGTTGTGTGTTGTGTTAGTAGTTGTGTAGTTGATAGTTGTGTAGAGTTTAGTTGGTAGTTGTGTTTAATATAATAGTTGTGTATTTATTATGTTAGTTGTATAATGCCTATATAAAGGCCTTTCATTTGTAAGTTCTAATCAAGCAAATGTTGATACGCATTTGGCTTCACAATTCTCACAAATACTTTCTTTATGAGGATATAAATAGATCGCAGACAAAAACATTCCACATTTACTCATTCATATTTGGATATAAATAGGCTATTCAATTATGGTATGAGGATATATTTATTGTGTTGATGGTGATTTTTCATCTCGAGAATATTCAAATACCGAGGAGGGTTAGAATAAAATTTATACTTGGTCAAAAGAGGTTGATGTCAAACAGAGGGGCACGACCCTATTATACAGAGGAATCATCCCAAAGGCAAAGCCTACTGGTGACGAAATAAGTTGGGATACCGACCTGACCTAAAGAAGAAGTGGTGGATTTGGCAACATTTGAATATTTGTAGAAGCCGACCCGAGGTGGTCTATGCTACTGACCCGACCTGATTGAGGAAGTTAGAGAAAGTTTGACCAAGCATCATCCATCTTGGTATGCTGACCCGAGAACAGAGCTGAGACCACCAGATATTTTATGCTTCAAGGCATATGACATATGCCCTACATGGAAGTTTGGGCTTTTAGAAGGCTGATGTGCCGGAAGTTGGTCAACGACTCTCCTTGAGAAGGGACCCTACTGAACAGAACAATATCAGAGCAACTGAGTTGCAGGCTGTCACACCAACAAAGCGTGTAGCAGTGGCTAAAAGATTGGAATGACGGGTTTTCGCTGAAAGGGGTGGTTGAGCCAATTGTCAATAAGATTGTTTGTTGAGTGGTTGTGGGAAAAGAAGCATGTGGCAATGATGAAAGTGACATGAGCTGACGTCATAGGCGGTGGAATAGTGGATTTAGAAGCCTATATAAAAGGGATAGAGATTCAGATTCAAGGGTTAGCAATTTTCGTATTTAAGAACTTGATAAAGAGCTAAAAGCTTAAAAACTAGTGATAATAGAAAAAGCTGATCAGTTTCCGATCGCATAAGAGTTATACCGGGCTAATATAGACCGACCTGAGGTATTCGATATTGTATCTTGTATTCCTTCCCCACTTGTAACTCGGGCCGGTCTTAACCCCGAGCAGGTAATAAAAAACCTCATTTTTTCACATTTTTTTTTTCTTCTAGTGTCGAAAATTTTGACGCTAAATGTATCTTAAATTAAAAAATGAAAGTTTATTTAATACCTTTGCGTCGAATATTTCGACACTAAAAGTAAAATAATATTAAAATATAAATATTATTTCATTACTTTTAGTGTCGAATACTTCGACGCTAAAGAGTATAAGAAATTTATTATTTAATGAACCTTTAACTTCGAAACATTCAGATTTTTTTTTTGGAAAATATTATTATAATAAAAATAATTTTACTGAATAATAGTAAAATAATTTTTATTCTAATAAATATTTGTATTCTTATAAAATTTTAATATATATATATATAAATTAAATTATAATTAAATTTATAATTAAATTTTATTAAATAAAATAAATACATAATCTATTAACAATCACCGCTGCTGTGAATGTTTATACAAATGAAAATAACAATCACTACTACTGTGATGGAGGGGCGGTCGATGCAGTCTGGCAGAGTGAGGCCTTCAGCATCTGCTGGTCGAAATAATTTTCGACGCAAAAGATCTAATCATTTATCGTCGTATATTGATTTTCGGCGCAAAAATTTTATATTTAGCGTTGACAAAATTTTCGACGCTGAAAGTAACATTTCTTGTAATGAGGACTCGCATAGGCCACATAGAACAAAAACATTCCACAGTTACTGATAAATAGGGTATTCAGTTATGGCATGGGGATACATTTATTGAAAGCTGAAGATCCTTATAAAATGTCCAAGATCAGCAAGAGTATTAATCCCAAGGATAATTAATAATATTTCTTTCTCTTACTATATATGCACCCACCCACCCACTCATAAGTATGTGCAATGAGCTTTGCTTAATTTGTTGACAGTGGAGAGAAAATTGAAGGAGATGGAGATGGAGATAGAGTACGTGAAGAGTTGGATAGAAGAGAAGAGGGTGGCATCTACGTACGCTGATCAACTGTTTTTTCACGACCCAGATGGTTGAGATTTGTAACTGGCTGTGGTTCCACTCTCTGGTTAGGATTAGGATGCATTTAGTGAAGTAAATGTGATATATAAATTAATTTATAAGTTATGGAAAAACTTATATTGGGTTGGACACAAGTATAAATTAGAGTATAAATTAAGAAATTATAAATAAGGACGTATAGAAAAAAATTAAACACATGGAACCCTGTGTATTAGGAAGGCAAAATTATAAATTTCCCATAAGTGTTTGAAAATAATCTATTTTTACTAAAATTGAGTTGCGCTAGCGTTAACGCTACCGACGATTAACTGAATACGGCGTAAGAATGACACACTTTGTTTGGAAGAAAATAAAGGAAGTTTGCTCGTTTTTATATTTTGCTCTTTATCTCTTCATTTTATTTTTACTTAATATTTGAATATTTCTTATTTAGTTTCAGAATAATATGGCCTTTTTATGAAATAAAAATAATTGATTATTGAAAATTTGAGGGATTAGAAATTTTGTAAAAAACTAACAATAAAATGAACTAACAGATTACTAGATTTAAATCGGACTTGAAAAACATTCATTGTGTTTAGATTGTGAATAAAATGAGCTTATAATGTATTAAACCACACATGTATTTTATTATTATTATATATAATGTATTATTATAAAAGAAACAAAACAAAAGAAGAAGAAATAAAAAAAGATAAAAACAAAAAAACAAAAAAAATAATTGGCAATTGCTTTCCACCGTGCTCAACACCTCATTTAAGCAGCAAATTAAAAAGAAATAATAAACTAACATTGTAATAGAATGGAACAACAATAAAATATAGAGAAAGTTAAAAAGAAATGGGTCTTAAGATTGAGGATTGAACTAGAAAAATGAACTATGATTTGGAACTGTCTATAAAAAAATGTTAAATTAAAATAAAATTAAAATGGCTAGTAGGATGTTAAGAGTTATTGTCGATGAATTTGATCATCAGTTAACAGAGGAAAAAATGTTTTGAGGTTTTCTATTTTGAAATTTAAAATAATTGAAAATATTGAGAGAACCGTCAAAATTGGCTGGAAATAAGAAACTGACCTAACCTCGACTCGAGTTTTAGAAACAAAATTCAATTTGGGTTTAGGCCCGAGCTGAGCTTATATCAAAAAGTCCGTGTTTGAACCAAAATATTTAAAAATATATAAAAAAATAATATTAGTTTTACTAAGTACACCCAATATTTTATTATGTATTCCCCTTTTAACTAAGTACACCCATCGAAGTAATAAATACACCAAAAATATAAATATTTTAAGGGTCGGACCTAGTCTGGTGATATCTGGACCGGGGATTTTCTGAACAGGGCAGAGCCCAAGGCGTAAAATTTAGTAAATATCATGGCAGTTTGGTAAATATCATTTAATTTAGTGAGACCTTATAATATATTCAAGTTTAAGGAAAAAAAGTTACAAATCATTTGCTGGGGCCAGTCAGTTTGCCAGTTTGGTCTCCACTAAGTATTGTAATTAAATTGGGTATAACTACCCCCAATTTTCGTTAAAAACCTCAATTCTTTTGTTTGACTCTTTGGTTTTCATTTATAAAATAAAAAGTCTAGTAAAACATATAATATATCATAAGTTGGAGGATGTAAATGAAAACTTCCCCCAAGGGTAAGTGTGGCATTGTGCCGGCAATAAAAAAAGCCCGTGCCTCGGAAAAGCCCCGTTCGAAATTTTATTCGACTAGCCCGACCCGTTTCTGGTCCGTACTCGGGATCAGACTTTTTTTGACCCATATATATATATATATATAACCAAAATCAATCATAATCAAACTCTTATACACTAAAACATGTCATTAAAAAATCAAGAATAGAATATCAATTCTTAAAAGGCATATGCATCAATCTAAGAATCAAAAATTTATGGATTAATAATATATATTTATTTATTTATTTTTAAGCCCGGGCTCGGGCTTTTTGTTATAGGCCAGGCTCGAGCTTAGGCCTTGGCCCGAGCCAAGCCCACCATTATAAAGCCTGGTCTGGGTTTTTTATTCCTGGACAGGTCGGACCGGGCCCATGGTTTTTTTACTATGCTTATCAAGGGGTGTAGCTTGGTGGCAAATGAGTCATGACTTGGTTGTTAGATTATGAGTTCGAGTTTAAGGAGTGCATTTTTTTGTAAGAGCGTAAGGCAGTCGAGGGTTTTTCCTACTCTACTTAAGCACAGATCGGGTGGTTTGATGGCGAGGTTTCCAATATTTAAAAAAAAAATGAAAACTTTGAGGAAGAGACGAGTATATTAATATTAAAAAATTGAAATTTTGAGCATAAGGTTGGGATTGGGAACACCAAATTCAACTTACCATAAGTTATATTCAACAATGCAATTATATATGTAGTCATTCTCTTATGTTTGAATTAATAACATTAAAGAGATGAATGCATCAGGAGAATGGGATGTGAGCTCAACAATTTGAATTCAGATGATATTATCTCATAACGAATGGCTAAGATTTTGGAATTAGATTATTGATAACTCATGCTGGGGGGCTCTTCTTAAATTATAAAACAAGGAGGGTCTGAATGAATGCTCAGTTGCTCTACTTTTAGCCCACATAAATTCTATAATTAAGGGGGCCATTGAAAGCTATAAACCTCCAACCCCCCCACTTGAAAGATATACAAAAAAAAAAAAAATAAAGAAGTTAATTCCAAAAACAAAAATCAAATACACCCATACAACTTGACCTTTCAATCAGGTCATGCCAAACATTTACTTAGAAAGTGATGTTCAATATTTCAAATCATTTTAATTTCCTTCTTAACTCAAGCCCTAACCCTTCATTTGTTTCAAATTAAGGGATCCTTCAGTTCAGGCCACTTCTAGAAACTAATTAATTCATTGTTGTTAAAGCTAATTCATGTGGCTTGGTGGTGTAGGGTTCAAGATCTCACCTTGAGGTTCTGGGTTCGAATCCATGGGGTGCACTTCTTATAAGAACCTGGGACAACAGGTGGTTTTACCTGCGCCGCGGCCCAGAATGGGTGGTTTGGTGGCGGGGTTTCCATCGTTTCCAAAAAATAAATAAATAATAAGTTATCTATTTTTGAACTTCCAAGTCATGTCAAGGGAAAGTATATGCACATGCTCCTTCTTTTTTTATCAAGAATGAAGGCTAAGCTTAACACATAATATAATCCTAAAGCAAATTTAATATGCTTAAATTAATTAGGTCAACTTTAGGGGAAAGTTTGTCAGAATAATATATAAATTAAGATTGTTCAACTTTGCATTAAAGAAGAAGTGTTTAATTAACAAATTACTTGAAGAAAACAAAACCAATAATCTTTTTTATCTTTTTTAGTGCGTGGCATATTTAAATTAATTTTTCAACTTCTAACTTTCCTTTGATTCAAAGACAGATGATTGTACCAAGTCTTTCGTGTGAACCAAACCCATAATCTCATTAGTTATAGAAGTATCTTTTTATTATTTAGTTTGAATATTTTCAATGCAAAAGTTGATGCTTGACTTAGAAAAGAAATTCATGAAGAATTTTCTCGGTTCATGTTTTTAATTAGAAAAGTAATTAAAATACAAACAAAGACAGAGGGACTGTTCTGTAGTAGTGTAGGGTACCTTATATAAAAATAAATAAATAAATAAATAAATAAGGCGGTGGTGTGTGCTGGCTCTTCAGGAAAAAAAAAAACCTCAATAGGAGACAAATATGCCCCAAAAACCAATCAAAGTTTCCATTAATCAAAGCAATTATTTAAAACAAAATAAATCAAATCTCTTAATCAACACCACCAGCATTTTATAATCCCTTGATTACAGGTAATTACACATGGTTTGCTGCTTTAAATTATTCACCATGGTACCTTTTCTATACATTATTCATTAACATACTTCACATATATACCCAGGCCAGTTATAGATCAAAGAGCTAGCTAGCCTCATCAGAAGAAATGGCTACAAAAGAAAAGCAAAAGAAGGGATCATTATTCTTGTCATTCTACAAATCCAGCATTAAAAGTCACAAGCCAAAATCACAGCCAGCTGCTTCTCTAGTGTCAAAGCAGCAGTCACATGAAATTGAAAAGAAACTTAAAGATTGTGAACAAATCGAGCACGGTGGCCGGAGAAGTCTAGATAGAGGAGGAGGAGGAGGAAATCATTATGTGGAGGCAAGGAAGTCAGTGTCACATGTAGAAACAAACTTGGCATCAGTGATTTCATTTCTTCAAGTGAAGGTTTTGGTGTCTGATATGCCTGGATTCATGCAGGTTCATGCCTTTCGCTGTGCTAGAACAACTTATGATAGCTTGGAGAAGTTTAGCTCTAAACATATTGCTTTTAATATTAAGAAGGTATAAATTTAACACATTTTTTAAATTTATACTTTGGCCTCTTTAATCTGTAGTTTTTTTTTTTCATTTGAGCCCTTATTGAATCAAAATACTAATTCTGCCAGTGCATGGAATCTATTGATCATCAACATGAAGTAACCTGAATTATATATTTTATAATAATATGGCATATAGCATGATTTCATCATAAATAATTATCGTTCATCAAGTGATTATTTGTTATATTATTTCACTGACACGTAGTGACTTGAATGAACATTACATACTTTATCCTATAATTTAACATGAAAAATGAATTGATGATAATTAAGGGTTTTCAGCTAATAATTATTATCCTCAAAATTAACTCTCTCTTTCATAAGCCCTGTCTATGCAACAGTGAAATTAATGACTATAATTATCATCATCTAATCACGTGGTTTTAAGTTTTAACATTATTGTAGTGTTTGATATAGAATTTTGTAAATTTATAAACTAATTTATACTTTCATTATAATACTTATAAGTTAGTTTATATTCTCGATCAATATTCTTAACGCAGGAATTTGATAAAGTGTATGGTCCGGCTTGGCATTGCATCGTGGGATCAAGTTTTGGATCGTACGTGACTCATTCAACAGGTTGTTTCCTCTATTTTTCAATGGAGAATTTGTTCATTTTAGTCTTCAAAACTAAGGTTCAGAAAGCTAGAGACTCTAATTAATTATAAAATCTACTACCCATGCCTATTTCTCTCTATTTCATTCCTTGGTTACATGATTATTATTTGTATAAGCTCTTTTAAATCAACCATTATATAATAAAATGTTGTGTTCATGGGCGAAGTCAGATGATTCTCCGAGAGGAGATATTATAATTTTAAGAGAAGTTCATAGAGTATTTTTATTATTTACTTAATGAAGTGTCGTATTCATATTACGTATTTAATATCCTGTAAAATAATTTAAAAAAAAAACAATCTGATTTGTTATTATATATTATTATACGCTATGAATATCCAATTTTTTTCCACTTAATTATGAGAAAATCTATAATACAACGGATATATCACATCATCTTTGTAACAATCTAATAATTCATTGTTACGCATGCTAAAATATTAAAAAAATTAAAAATATAAATATTAAATTATATATATCATTTATTAATTTATTAGTAATATCGCGTCATCCATATTAAAGAATTAGTGTTTAATTACATGTTTTTAAGAAAATTCAAAAGAGAATGATGTCGTGGTCCCATGTGGCTGCTGCTGGCTATCTGTTTTAATAAATGGGCGGCGAAGTCTTGTTTGACCCTCTACCATTTTTCAGAATTCAATCATGCACACATTACTTAATTAAATTGATTAAATAATATTCTTCTTTTTTGTGGAATAGCCAATTAATTGTTAATATTTTATTTTCTACTTGAATTAATTAATTCAGGATTATCTTTAATTTATGCATATTATAGGAGCTGTCAACTTCATTAACAGACAATTGATGGAACATTATACGTACCTTATCAGTATTATGTATTGATCTCACAACTTGTCTACACTACATGATTGACTATATATAGAAATTGTGATTTTTGATATTTACATGAAGATTATTTATAAATGGGTAAATCCTACATTAAAAAATAGAGAAAATAATCGCAATTTTATTTTAAAAAAAATAAGCGAAATCATCTTTGAATTTTATAATCTATTAAAAACTCTCCTTGTGTTAAAATATTGACGATCAAACCTGATTTTCTAAGGAAAATTATGTTTTTTTTTTTTTTTTTTTTTTTTTGTGATTGAAATGTACAACAATTAAAAATGTTACTAAAAATTTGTGATTGAAAAAAAAAACATGTGAAGGTTGTAATACAACAAGAAGCAAACTTGCATATTATCTTATAGTTTCCATAGTACTTCATTACTCATTGATATCCAATCTTCTACAGAAAAATCCATCACACCCACAAATTGTTTCACCATGTGAAGGAGAAAATATTATGAAACCTTATATTTCTTTCTTTTTTGAAATAGTTGGAAATCTCATCGTCAAATCATCTCTTTCGGACTTAAGAGGAACAAATAAAACTCCCGATTGTCCTAAATTTTTACAAGAAACACATTCACTGGATTCGAACATGAGACTTCAATGTGAGATCCTGAACTCTACACCATCAAATCACGCCCATTGGGGACATGAAATCATATACAGTAAATGGTAAAAACAAAAAATAATAATAATAAGAGAGAAATGTTGCAATCTCTCAAATGTTAATAAATAGATACAAACTCAAATCTTAATGGCTATATATATAGACACACTTACATCTCTTATTTTATGCTGAGTAATTATTCAATTAAGAATGCGTTTGTTTGTTTTTTTTTTAAAATCTAAAATATGAATAAGTCTGAATTTGATTAAATCTAAATAGGTATAAATATAGATGTCTGAATAATATGTTTTCTAAATGTCTGAATATAAGTATTATGTTATTTATTTTTATAATAAAAAAACATGTGAAATATAATAATTTGATATTTATATCCTTATAATTATTATGACAATTATTATAAATTTAAAAGTTAAATACATGAAAAATACATTTTGAATCAAATATATAATCTAAGCAATTTGTTTTAAAATAACATATTTACATTCTTTCTGACCTTTTTTTTATTAAGATATAAGTCATAAAATTTCACCTTTTCTATTAAGTGGCAAATATTTAGAATTAAGAGATAAATTAAATAAAAAAAAACAAAATAGCATAGTGTTTAAAAATAAGTCATATTAAAACTTTAGATATAATAACGCCCCTAAAGGCTAAAACTTGAATAAACCTCGCAAAAATTTGATGCAAATAAATAAATTTTTGTTACAGTATTTTAAGAGATACATATTCTCATTTAATTTTAATCAATGAAATAAACGAAACTTTGATCAATGTAACTAATTGATATTAATTTATTTTCTTTTTAGTCATTCTTTTCCCTTTTCCTAATCTAATTAAACAAAAAAAAAAAACTAACAAAAACAAACAAACAAACAGAATTCTTCAAATTACCTCTTAAACTTCTTATATTAAAAATATATATTCTATCCTTAGGACATGTGTTACAGCTAAAATCAAAGAAAAAAATTGGCAACTTAATGAAAATGACATCCATATTCAAGATAAGAACTTAAATAACAATAAAAACAAATCTGTAAGCAATATATTTATTATCGTTTTTCTTGGATATTTATAACCAAATGGCCGGCAGCTCACCATTTTGATAATGGTGGCTATTAAAAATATGGAATATTCAACGGAATAGATTACGTTACCAACAAAATATGCCAACCAAACCAATAATGCCAATTTGCAACCAATTATTCAAAATTCCTAAAACTTTCTTAGCTCAAAATTCAAATCATCATCAGTAAGTATTTTTAAATTAATTCATCATTGTGAAGGAGAAATTAATATTTTATCCCAGTTCATTATCAAATCATCATCACCATCCCTGTATACATTTTTATCAAGTCAGAAATTATTACTCAGTAGAATTTTCTTAATAAAATGGCCATCTTTGTTGAAGAGAAAAAAATTATAGGTTTAAGGTTTGCCGAAAAAAAATTCTTAAAAAGAGACCATCCATGAATGGAAAGAGGATTTTGCTATTGTACTCTCCGATATTCATACCGAAAAGGAAATAAAATTGAAATTCGGATCATTAAAATTAAAATGGGAGTCATTAAATTTGAAATATTTCATATTCAATATTAAAAATTTCAATATCAATAGCTCTCATTTCAAGTTTAATGATCATTAATTTAAATTTATTGTCGAAGGTGCCTAAAGAGAGAAAGAAAGTAAAACCAAACATATATCTTTTAAGCTCTAGTTCTTGATTTACATAGACAACACAATACATTATATAGAGAAAACAAAACCTCATGTTCCCAAAACCAAAAAAATTAGAAACTAAAAACATCACATAATTTGATGTTTCAAAAAACATCATGGCCTAGAAGACTTACGCTTATTTGATTTAGTTTTATGGGCGGCAGCAGAAACAGAAACTGGTTTGCCAAAGAATCCACATAGGCCACAGCCGGAGACTTTAGGGGAAGGTGGGTCCAAGGCAGGCGGCTGCTCCTTCATCGCCCGGTGCATGCGGCCTCCACCTCCGCTGCCGCCGCCTTCTGACCGGCTCCGTTGCATCATTACAGCAGCCTTCTGTTTATTAATATCATCAGCTTCTTTATTATTCCTGAAACGATTCAGGTCTCCGGATAAATTCTTGTCATCCCATACCAATCCTGAAGAGCCTTGCCTCCTAAACGACGTCGTAGACCTCTGTAAACCTTCCATTATAAGGGGGATTATGGGGCTTATTTGAATAAGGAGATTGAAAATTATGGAGTCTGTTTCTGGGTTTAAATGAAACTTTGTATTAAAATGAGATAGGGGAGAGGAAAATGACAAATATGGAATATGAAAAAAATTTCATAAATATATAATAACATGTTAAGCATGCAGTTTATATGACACGATCCTCTTTGATTTGTATAGTTATTGTCGGTAATAATATATTAAATAATTGCCACTACTTTGGCAATATTTAAGAATTCATACCTAATCAAAGACCACACCGGGGAATTTGACCTGATCCTGATTATTATTATTATTTTTTAAATGTGATTCAAGTTCAATTATAGATGAAATAATAAAAAAAATATGGACTTCAATGTGTTCACACTACAAGAAAATGGTGAAATATTGACCGACGGATTATTCCGTAGATATTCTGTCGATAAATAAGGGGTTGATGATCAATTTAGCGTCAAACTTTTACTAACGTATTACCGACCGTAATTTTGGTCGATAAATAAATTTCTATTACAGACCGAAAAAGTCGATCGGTCATATGTAATTTTTACTAACCGATTATAATTTGATCGGTAATATACAATTAATTTAAATAAAATTTTAAAAAAATAAATATATACCAACGACATATATTTCGACCGAATAGTTGGGTCGGTAATTACCGACCGATGTAAATATTGTGGGTAAAATAAGACGTCGAACACCAATTGAGCGCAAAGAAATGACGCCATTACTATCATATTACTGACCGAATAGGTTTCTATCGGTAAACACCCTAAAATTACCGACCGAACTTGGTCGGTCGATAAAATTCCAGAATATAAAAATAAATTTTCCCCTTTCCTGACTCACTGCTCATTGTTTTCATCATTTTCAAAATTATGCTCATGACCGGCGTAAACACACGCGTATAACGCAAGCGCACGTATCGTTCAAGTAGTATAAAAATATCGATCCCACGAGGACTTAATTCCTACTGTTGTTATTAATTATTGAATCTATTTATTTACAGATATCTAATTGAGAGAGAAGAGAATGATTACTTGATTGATTTGATTGATTATAGAATTGCTAAATAAATAAATAAATAAAAGACAAAAGAAAATACTAAAGAAAATAACAAAAGACACAAAGATCTAGGGTTGTGGATCATTCTAATATCATTTAAAAGATGAAGTGGTTATTTCATGTTTGTGTAATAAATCAGTTTACTAACCTGGAACACTAAATTATGCAAAAGCCTCTGTCGATGGTCAGACGCAAATACCAAGTTTAACTCAATTGAACCATATGTCTATGTCAACCAAATTATCTGGATTCATTAAGTTTAAGTTCCAATTATGGCTACCCCCGCCCGACAGGTATATGTCTATCCTGTAAGGAAATCTATTAAAAGGTTATCTATCCTCAAATAAGATCGTGGGTTATTAAGTCTAAGGCTGAAACCTAAAATCCCTATGTCTAGTTCATTTTAGATTTACCACATCAATCTTATTGGTGATCAGACAACAAGAAGCATTAAGCTTAAGACTTAATAAGTAAACCTTTAAATTACCCAAACTATAAAATAACCCCTTATAAACCGGTGATATTAGAATTCATCGCAACCCCAGATAACTAACACATAACTAGGGCTAGTAAAGACTTAAAAGTAAAAGACATAAAGTAAAAATGCTGAAAAGTAAAAGACATAAAGTAAAAGCTGAAAAGTAAAATAAAATAAAATGCTAAGGTAAAAAGAATTACTTTTACTATTTACTATTTTAGATATCTCCCATAAAATAATATATAAACTTGTGATAATATTACCAACCGACCAATCTGGCGGTATCCTTTATTAGTCAGGTTTAAACCAGATTAAAATGAATTACCAACCGACCAATCTGGCGGTATCCTTTTTAAGTCAATATTTTAAATAGTGAATATATTATTTTTAAGGGAGATTAATCTAAATAGTAACAGTAAAAGAATTACCTTTCACCATAGCTGGGGAAGTTACCTCCTCATGGTGAATAGTAAAAACTGTAAAAAGTAAAAAAAAAAAGTAAATTACTATATTAACAAAACGTAATTAAAATTATTTACAAAACTAAAAAAACTAAAAACTAAAAGAAACTAGAGAGAGAAACTCTCTCTTTACATCAAAGAGATGAGAGAGAGTGGTGCATCTAAAACTGAAATCTCAAACTCAATTTATAGGCGCGGATAGGCATCTGGCGTCGCGACGCTGAGGCCTTTGGCGTCGCTACGCCAGCTTCTGTCGACGTGGCACGCTCTGGTTCGTCGGTTGCAGATTCTGGATAAGATGATAAGGTGACACGTGGCGAGGTTGTTGTAGACTCAATTATTATGACACGTGGCGGCTTCTGATTGGTCGGCTAGATTCTTATCCGCCACATGTCAGATAAGGATTAGATAGCCAATAATTGATGCTGACGTGGCGCTGATGTGTCAGTAAGGTGGCGGTGACGTGGCAACACGTGGGAAAGGGACTGTCGGCACCGTAGGATTGCGACACGTGGCACTTTCTGATTGGCTGATGATGATGTGGCGGTGAGGTGGCAGTTTGACTTGGTCAACCTGGTGATGTGGCTGATGACATGGCAATGACATGGAGTGACACGTGGCACACGTGGCGATGATGACTGTCGGCACCGTAGGATGATGACACGTGGCACGACGCATTTTAGCAGATCGGCTGTGATGGTGACACGTGGCACGACGCACATTAGCAAAGTCAAACTTTTCTCAGATTTTGATTTGTGGACCCGGCGCATGTTAGCACTGTTCGGCGCATGTTAGGCGTCGCGACGCTGAATGTCTTGGCGTCGCGACGCGGGAAATTACCAAAATGCCCTCTTTGTCCAATTTTCAATTTTTTGGCCCAAATCACCTCCAGAATGTCCTGAAACTTTATTTATCTACAAAATACACAAAAACACATCAAAATATTCACAAAACTCAAGAAACTATACAAAATATTAGGTTAAATGAGTGGGTAATAGTGATAGATTTACTACTCATCAGCTCACTGTCTTCTTCACCACTATAGTCTCGGTAAGTTTTTTTCCTTGCTTCCATATTAATTAATAAATATTATGTACAAATCAAATTAATTAGGTAAGAAAATGAAATTAATTTGGAACTTGTATTATGATTATGTTGATGATTATTTTGAAGTATTATAGTTTGATCTGTTTCTTTCTGTAACATGGTGAACTGTTATGTTCTTCCATTTTATAAGATAATAAAAATGAATTCAAACAGAGAGTGCATGTATGCGAGACTTCACAATGATGACACACTTAACATGGAATTTGTGAACGAGATATATGAGTTTATTGAATATGCTAGTGGTCAGTTGGCAGATATATAAGGCAATAAGATAAGGTGTCCTTCCAAAGTGTGTCAACTTTGGAAGTTTAGAGAAATTGAGGAAGTTAAGTTACATCTAGTGAAAAAAGATTTATTTCAGATTATTATTTATAAGTCGGCATGGGGAAACTCTTACATATAGTCTATCCGAGTAGCTCACATACAACACGTTAACGGTGATGGAAACAAAAGCCATAAATCCATATCGCCAAATGATTTATGATGTTGTTGGCCCTAACTTTGTTAATGATTACCATATTTTTTCTGATACAGCCGGGTCTAGTTTTCAGACAGAGAATCTGGAGGAATCCTCTAATCTTTATATATAGAATTTTTATAAGATGCTAAATTCTTTAGATACAGAGTTGTGGCCGGGGTGTGAAAAATATTTGTAGTTGTCAGCGGTAGCTCGATGGTTGAATATGAAATCTGAGCAACATCAGTCAAAGAAGACATTCGATGATTGGGTACAATTCATTAAAGTAGTGTTGTCCCCAATGGACGTGACTTAGTGGTGTAGGGCTCAGGAACTCACCTTAAGATCGTAGGTTCGAATCCAGGGAGTGCGTTTCTTGTAAGAGCCTGAAAAGTCGGGGGTTTTACCTACTCCACTTAAGCCGGGAATGAGTGGTTTGGCGGTGGGGTTTCTAAAGATTTCAAACAAAAATTAAAGAAGTGTTACCAAAAGATAATACGGTGGTAGTTTACTTTTACATTACGAAGAAGTTAGTTTAGGCCCTGGGCTGCCTGTAAAAAATTGATTGTTGTAATAATGGCTGCACGATATACTGGGTGATGATATTTCCATGACAATGTGTAAATTATGTTCTCAATCCATATTTAAGAATAGAAGATGGTCGGTTAAACACAAGAACGTACCGTATAAGAAGATGTATTATTTTCTATTAACCAAAGGTTGCAACGACTATACGTTTCAGCGGCAACAGCCGAGCATATGAGATGACATGATGAGCGTCAAGAATAAAGCGTTATGTGTCATCCATCTGTCTCAGAGACATGGAAGCATTTTAGCCGCACTCGTTATTCATTTGTATATGAAAGCCGTAATGTTATATTGGGGTTGTGCACTAATGGTTTTCAGTCTTTCGGTCAATCGAGACAATAATATTCTTCATGGCCAGTCAAGATTTATTAAATAAAATAACTTTTTGTTGGACTTATTATTTGTTAAATAATTAACTATATGTGCCATTTTAAAAAGTATGAATCGTTATTAATGATGGACTAGTGTTCAATATTTATAAAAGAAAACAACATACCATAGTTCAAAAGTGAGGCAAAATATCAAAGTTGTTCCGCGTTGCGACGCTATCTCAGGCGCGTCGATGCTAGCGACGTGAGATTTTCTTTTAACATTTACCAACCAAATATTATTCAGTCGGTAAATTGAAATATTACCGACCGAATGAATAAGCAGTCGGTAAATTTTCAATTACCACCATTCAAAACCAGGTTGTCCGTTATTTTTTATTTATCAAAATTCAGTTGGTAAATTGGATATTTTACCGATCAGATTATTTTGGTCGGTAAAAATATACTTTATCAACCAAATTAATTTGGTCGATAAAAACTCTATATAAAAAATCCATTCTTCCATGATTCACTCTCTGTAACATTATCTCTTTCTCTGTCAGCATATACGATTCTCAAGTGATTTTATTCCCCAATTTACTTATTTTTATTTGATTTGATTTTGATTTTGATTTTTTTTATTTTGAGACATTGTTACAGTGCTTCACATTGCCTTATTTGAGGTACCATCTGATGGAGTTGGTGCTTGAAGTGCCAATCCGATTTGTACATTTTATTATTTATTAATAAAATAACTACATTTTTCATTTCATACCTTTATAATGGTATTGTCATTATGTGTATTAGATTGATGTATAGATATGCTAAGAATGACATCGACCTTAGAATAGTCTTGACACTAGGTGTAAACTATGAAATTCCCTACAAGCAATAGCGACAAGCAATCTCTATACCCAAGAGGGGTGAATTGGGTTATTGCTATAAATGCGGAATTATAAAATCTTTGCCGATTTTAAGCTCTTATTACCAAATTGGCTCTTAGGTTAATATTTCTCTATTGTAAATAATAACATATATGCAAGTTTTCTATCCAATAATATAAGTGTAAATAAACTTGCAAATAAGTAAAAGTTAAGGGATAGAGAAATACGACACCGCGATTTATAGTGGTTCGGCCAAACGTGCCTACGTCCACTCCCCCAAGCCTCGCTTGAAGATTTCCACTAAAATCGAGTTTCCGTGGTTCACCCGCAACCAAGAGTTTTCCGCAAAGGCGCACTCCAAACCTTTTACACTTTTGAGTTTTGTTCGTAGGCGCACTCACAACCTTTACAGCTACCCAAACTAATGGGATTTCACAACCACAAGTGTTTTGATAAATAAATTGTAAAACACATTTGGGCACTTACAAATATTAAGAAGATTGTGTAAGTTACAAACCCAAGTGTTCTAAGCTCACTATTAATATATAAAGGTGTAGTGTATGTGAGCTTGTATGAGTGTTTAGGTATATGAAGGTTTAAAACACTCTTGTATTTGCCTTGGTAGAATATGTATGAAGGTTTTCTAAGTCTCTAACCAAGCACAAATGAGTTGGAGTTCTATTTATAATAAAATGCAAAGCATTCCCCAACTTACAGCTAGACCGGTTTGGAAACTGGTATGGAGACCGGTATGCCGGTCTGGGTTTCCAACGGATACTAACGGCTATAATACCGTTGGGCAAGTATACGTTAGACTGGTATGGAAACCGGTATGAGGACCGGTATGGTCCGTGCCGGTTCCAGTATGTTTGCACAATGAAGAGATAGACCGGAAAGGTCACCGGTATGAAGACTGGTTTAGGACTTGCCGGTTCCAGTAAGGGAACTAGCCGTTGGGATCACCGGTATGGTGACCGGTAAGGTCCATGCCGATTCTAGTGAGCATACATAACAGAGCATCTCACCGGTATGGATACCGGTAAGGGACCGATATGCCGGTCTCAGACCAAAATGCAGAGTAATGAAGGTTTTAAGGCATTTTGTCATGATCCTAATGCATCTAAGTGAATGTGCATGATCCCTATGAGCTTAGGCACTTGAATATTACAATTCACATTACAAATTTAAATCCTAAGCTAAGACTTCGCAATATATCTTCGTTTTGCCGCAAGTCTTCACATTCTCGCTCTTCACCCCATATGCTTCGACACTTTTTGTATTGCTTTGTGTTTACACGTCGAAGTCCTCTTTCGCATTGACGTCATCAAAATCCATTTATGCGACCAAGTCACCAACAAACTATTCTTAAAGTTAATATTCCTAAAAGACTATGACATGTCGTATATTGGAATTGAAGTTCCAATGATTTAACGCGATGTACCATGAGTTTTGGAAACTCGTATAGATATGTGGGTATTCGTTGAAGCGAATACTGAATGACTCATAGGTGATTCCTAATAGTTTGAAGTACACACCACCGTCAATAGGAATCTCATCGAGTCGAGTAGTGTACGTGCCAAATTTGGGCCATGGGCAAAACAGTCTTTCCATTCGAAACCAATGTCAGATAAGGCCCATAGACAGAGATGCTGAATATCGGAAAGCCCAAGGTAAAGCCCAACAAAACCCTTATTCCACTTGCGAATAAATGATTCATACATAAAGACGAATCTGTACCAAACATTTCCCACTTACCCTAAACATAATCATGCTGCTCCACTTTGATCACTAAATAAAGATATCTTAGCACATTGTGGGACTTATGCCAGCTATAAAAGTCACTCACCTTCAACTATAAATGGCAACGAAATACGAGAAAAGAGGGGAGCAAGCCTGACTTCTCTCTTACAACTTCTGCTCTCTGACACAAGCTCTCAGAGCTTCACATTTCTTAAACACTTCATTCCGCCCTCACGGCCACCCTAAGAAGGTCATGGTAATAGTAAACCTTGCTTTCACATTTAACATATTCACTGCTCATTTCATACCACTGACTTGAGCGTCGGAGTGCCCCCGGCACCCACCACACCGGTGGGCAGTCTCCTCCCGCTCACTCTACTTTGTCTTGCAGGATCGCTGATGCCCCCAACCTACAAATTCTGATTGTGGACCTCGGCCGAAATCCAGCATCCACAATTTGGCGCCCACCGTGGGGCCTTAGCGATTCATAGCAAGCAAAGACCACTCAGTCTACAATCCTTACAAACAGACACCAGATCATGTGGTTGCATAATCAACCACTCTACAAAACAGTTACGATCAATGGAAGATGAAAATTGATCCATGTAAAACTCCAGCACTAATCTCTAATAGCATCTGGAACATAATTCTTTTTTCAGCCACCCATAATGCAAATAAGCCATGTATCACATGCAAAAGAGGAATCTCCTCAAACACGCACACAACCCAGAAAAGCAATCCACTTACCAAAGCTCCATTTGACACTACATACACATGTGTCTACACTCAGCATGAGGTGAATGTCCCACTCTACATGAAATGAAGAAAGGTTAACATCAATTCCATTCAACAATGCCCATATACGTGACATATGCATATATTAGTACATCATACATTCTTTAAGTAAAGGTGGGACCATGCATCAATAAAAAGAGAAGCTTGCAAAATGGTGCACGCCAAGAGCCCAAATCCAAGAGGTCTAAAAACTGCGCACATCTGGTCCTAATACCAGCCGAACAATAAAACTATGTAGAATGGCCACATCCATGCGCATGCTTTAAGAAATCTACTTTATATGGCCAACTCATATGCAATGAAGGCCCATGAACTAATATCCCATACTACCACACGTCAAGGCATACTACATCATTCAAAAGCCACCATATTCACAAAGACAAACACCTCATGCCACCACACAAAAGCCGCTCCATGTGCAGCCATCATTCGACACTTGGAAGGCTGCCACACGCCATTCTACACGCATCAATATGCCAAACCAATAGGCCCAACCTTCCAACCCACTAACCAAACACGATGGCCCAAACCGAAAAAAAAAAAATCAACAATATCACTAAAAGGGAGCAAATTATCCCACATCGATCAAGCAAACAGCAGCAAAACAACCAAAGACTACCAATGGTGACACAAACCAGACGACCAAATCAAACTCTATCAATGAAACAAGAGTCTCACATCGCTCATTGAGCGAGAGGCCAGCCTAAGCAGTTGGCATTCGACACTACTAGCATATATGAATCTCACTTTCACTTTTGTAGCATGAAATCAAAGATAAGCAACAAAACTGCATGCTACACCACTTAAGTTTTGTAAATTCAAGTACACTGTCCAGACACTAGAATGAGGGTCCATACGACATTTCATGGATGAGAGCTGACATCAATTCCATTCGACAAAAACATATACAAAACTCATGAAAGAATGTCTAACACAAGTCAGAGGCCCATACGACGCCACACGAACGGAGCTCAGACATTAGAAAGATGGTCCATACACCATTACATGAAGGTTTCAGAAGACATTAAAGGATAATCACCCTCTTGAGACAATACATATGGAGTTTCATCACATGAAAGGTTAGTCATCATCTTCATGCTACGTTGATTTAATATTTAAAACTTCATACTACATAGGGAATCTTTTATCATGCCTAGTGGAATGAAAATCTTCTTGGACCTCATTTTTGGTCCATTCAACCAACCTATATCAGGTTAGGTAGTATGAAAATTCTATGTGACTTTCATCAAAGTTCATTCTATTGTAGCATCCTAAACCTTCTTCAGGTCTAGTGTAGTAAGTGATGACTCATCAATTTATTTCATTGCTCCTTGGACTTCCACCAAGTCCAGTCGACAAGTCCAGTCGACAGTAGTCTCATAGAAGAGTGATGAGTGATGACTCATCAATTTATTCCATTGCTCCTTGGACTTCCACCAAGTCCAGTCGACAAGTCCAGTCGACAGTAGTCTCATAGAAGAGTGATGAGTGATGACTTTCATCAATTTATTCCATTGTAGCATCCTAGACCTTCTTCAGGTCTAGTGTAGTAAGTGATGACCTTGATATACAGTCATCAAGTCCATACTACATGTTCATTCAACCGTAGTCTCATGGAGAGGTAGAATGAAGATTCACATGGACCTTCATCAGGTTCATTCGACCGTAGTCTCATAAACCCTCATCAGGAGAATGAGTGGTGACCTTCATGGACCTTTGTCAGGTCCTTTCGACAGTAGTATCAGAGATTGGTAGAATGAAGATTCATTTAGTTATTCCATCAAGTTCATTCGACCATAGGCTTCATGGACCTTCATCAGGTCTAGTAGAATGGTGATTCTCATAGACATGCATTATTTTCATTCGACCGCGTCTCAGGGACCTTTGTCATTTCCATTCGACAGTAGTATCAGAGATTGGTAGAATGAAGATTCAATTATACCTTCCATCAGGTTCATTCGACCGTAGTCTCCTGACCTTCATCAGGTCAGGTAGAATGAAGATTCACAAGGACTTTCATCATGTTCATTCGACCATAGCTCTTTGGAAAGTCCATTCATAAAGTCCATTCGACCGTAGTCTCGTAGAATGGAGGCGGCATTGATGGCTTTCATCAAGTTTATCTATTGTGGTCTCATGAACCTTCATCAGGTCTAGGAGAGTGAGTGATGAATTCTTTGAACTTTCATAAATTTCATTCGACCGTAGTCTCACAAATCCTCATCAATTGAATGAGTAATAACCTTGATAGATATTCATCAAGTCCATGCGACATGTCCATTCGACAGTAGTCTCGTGACCTTCATCAGGTCTTGTAGTATGAAGATTCACATAGATACTTATTAGATTCATTCGACTTTACCTTATAGACTTTCATCAGGTCCATTTGATAGTCCATTCGACGGTAGTGTCATGGACTTTCATCAAGTCAGTCTGTCTCAATCGACATCCACATATGTGTAGCTTGGGACTTGTTGTGGATCCTATGTGTGAATGGTTTGATGCTTTATGTTTGTCCCATTCGACATCCACATATGTGTAGCTTGGGACTTGTTGTGGATCCTATGTGTGAATGGTTTGATGCTTTATGTTTGTCTCATTCGACATCCACATGTGTGTAGCTTGGGACTTGTAGTGGATCCTATGTATGTATGGTTTGATGCTTGATGTCTGTCTCAATAGACATTACAATATGTAGTTTGGGACTTGTTGTGGATCATTTGTGTGTATGTCTTCAGGCTGGATGTGTGCCCCATTCGACATCCACATATGTGTAGTTTGGGGTTTGTTGTGGATACTACACTTGCATGTCTTGAGATGTGATATAAATCCCAGTCGACATCATCTAGTACGTAGCTTGGCAATTATTATAGTTACTACACTTGCATGTCTTGAGATGTGATATAAATCCCAGTCGACATCATCTAGTACGTAGCTTGGGAATTATCATAGTTACAACATTTGCATGTCTTGATATATGATATGAATCACAGTCGACATCATTTAATATGTAGCTTGGAATTATCATAGATACTGTTATGCATGTATGAATTGAGACTTGATTTCCACATCTACACGCCTAAAGCTTGGAACTTGTTAATGACCTCATTCGACACTATACCCATACATCCTAACATTTGTCAGGTTCAGTCGACTGGGAACATTCCCCTTTGGCTCAAGTAGAGTCAAGTTGAAGACCTGACCTTCATCTGGTCAGACGACATTGTAGACTCCCCTGGTCCTTTGACCCATAGCATGGGGATTATCCTGACCTTCACCAGGTTCAGTCTACTGGGAACATTCCCCATTGGCTCATGTAGAGTCAAGTTGAAGACCTGACCTTCATCTGGTCAGACGACATTGTAGACTCATCTGGTCCTTTGACCCATAGCATGGAGATTATCCTGACCTTCACCAGGTTCAGTCTACTGGGAACGTTCCCCATTGGCTCATGTAGAGTCAAGTTGAAAACCTGACCTTCATCTGGTCAGACGACATTGTAGACTCCCCTGGTCCTTTGACCCATAGCATGGGGATTATCCTGACCTTCACCAGGTTCAGTCTACTGGGAACATTCCCCATTGGCTCATGTAGAGTCAAGTTGAAGACCTGGCCTTCATTTGGTCCAGAAGACATTGTAAACTCCCCTGGTCTTTTGACCAGTAGTATGGAGATTATCCTGACCTTCATCTGGTTCAGTCGACTGGGGACATCCCCCATGGCTCATAAAGAGTCAATTGATTATCCTGACCTTCATCTGGTTCAGTCGACTGGGGACATCCCCCATGGCTCATAAAGAGTCAATTGTTTATCCTGATCTTCATCTGGATCAGTCGACTGGGGACATCCCCCATGGCTCATGTTGAGTCAACATAAGACCTTCATCTGGTCTATAAAAATTTGAAGACTCCACTGGTCATTGACTAGTAGTATGGAGATTAAACTGACCTTCACCAGGTTCAGTCGACTGGGGACATCCCCCATGGCTCATGTTGAGTCAACATAAGACCTTCATCTGGTCTATAAAAATTTGAAGACTCCACTGGTCCTTGACTAGTAGTATGGAGATTATCCTGAACCTTCATATGGTTCAGTCGACTGGGGACATCCCCCATAACTCATGTAGAGTCAAATGTAAGACTTGGCCTTCATTTGGTCCAGAAGACATTGTAAACTCCCCTGATCCTTTGACCCGCAATATGGGGATTATCATGACCTTCATCTTGATCAGTCGACTGAGGACATCCCCCATAGATTCACGTCGAGTCATTTGAAGATATGAACCTCCTACAATTCATACGACAATGTCAAGTGGAATATACTCCTGAACTGTCTTATGGTTCAGTCGACTGGGGACATTCCCCATGACTTATGTCGAGCCAAGTTGAAGGCTTGGACTACTCATAGTCCAGACGACATTGAATTCACTTTGTCGTATGAAATATGAACTATGCACTCTTGACAGGTACTCTTACATCTTGTTTCATTCGACATGAATAGAAATACTCTCCAAATCAAGGACTTCTTGACTTAGAGAGTAGGGGACAAACTGTACGTGCCAAATTTGGGCCATGGGCAAAACAATCTTTCCATTCGAAACCAATGTCAGATAAGGCCCATAGACAGAGATGCTGAATATCGGAAAGCCCAAGGTAAAGCCCAACAAAACCCTTATTCCACTTGCGAATAAATGATTCATACATAAAGACGAATCTGTACCAAACATTTCCCACTTACCCTAAACATAATCATGCTGCTCCACTTTGATCACTAAATAAAGATATCTTAGCACATTGTGGGACTTATGCCAGCTATAAAAGTCACTCACCTTCAACTATAAATGGCAACGAAATACGAGAAAAGAGGGGAGCAAGCCTGACTTCTCTCTTACAACTTCTGCTCTCTGACACAAGCTCTCAGAGCTTCACATTTCTTAAACACTTCATTCCGCCCTCACGGCCACCCTAAGAAGGTCATGGTAATAGTAAACCTTGCTTTCACATTTAACATATTCACTGCTCATTTCATACCACTGACTTGAGCGTCGGAGTGCCCCCGGCACCCACCACACCGGTGGGCAGTCTCCTCCCGCTCACTCTACTTTGTCTTGCAGGATCGCTGATGCCCCCAACCTACAAATTCTGATTGTGGACCTCGGCCGAAATCCAGCATCCACAAGTAGCATATGTAATCCTTTGACTATAGGATATCATTGCTTTTTTTGTGAGATCCTCCACACTTTGATGCCATGTATGTCAGAAACCTTTCATGGTCTGGCCTCTAGATGTTCGTTGGGTGTGGACCGATGCACTCAGTAATCAAGTGCGAAGCAAGATAGGATCTGTCGGCCCGTATGCGTACCATAAAGGGTTTATGTATCCATATGAGTAAAGTAATGATTCTTAAAGACTTTGGTCAAAGCCGATCACCTAGGGTGGATCACATCAGTTATAAAGAATCGTGGACATGTCGACATGAGATGTGCGCCTTGGAAACTTGACGGTGTATTCTATGTTTCATAAGCACAACTTGGATAGCCTACGACGGATGGATTGTTAAACATATGTGATGACCTCGACTTGTATAGTTCAGAAAGGTTGTTCGTGTTCTTCACGAATTCGGAGGTGGCCGAATTGCGTACATTTTAGCTAGGCTTATATGACGAATGTGTCTGAACTTAGAGAGTCCCAATATGAAGTGTACTCGTTGAGCACTTGGGTAGCCGATTAATTTTGATAAAAGATAATATTCGATATTATAATTATCAACTAAGATAATCAAGTGTTATTGGATAACATTGATTATTTACTTTGACCTAATTGGATTAATTCAATAATTACACAAGGGCTTAATTATAAAATCATAATTATCTCTACCATTTGAGGATATTATGGTAATTGTAAGTATGTAATAATATGTGGTTTTGGCTTGATTTAATTGGATTAAATCAAGGTGGCAAACATTTAACTAATCCATTTCCTAATCTCTGGCTTGATTTAATTGGATTAAATCAAAGTGTGAGACAATGGAGATTAGTCACACCTAATTATACATATTTGGACAAATTGGATTAAGCCCACTTAAAAGTTGATTACAACTTTTATTAATTAAAAATTAGCTAAGTTTTGCTATAAATAGCAAGTTTTAGGAAGATTTTAATTACAAGTTAAAATACAAGTAAATTCTTAGAGAAATTAGCCTAAGTTAGAGAAGTGTTTAGAGAAGCTTGTGAGGTCTCTAAAATATTTCATTAAGGAGAAATCAAGATTAGATCTTGAAGTGAAGCTTGCTTGCGTTGGAAATCGAGATTGGATCTTGAAGTCGAGCTTGCACATCTTGGAGGTTCTCCGACGATTTCAACAAAGGAGAAGTAGATCGGATCTTGCATCAAGCTTACGAGGTAATGTTTGATCTTCTCCTAAGCTATGTTTTTTTTATGTATTAGATGCATGATCACATAGCTTAATGTTGAAATAAGGCTAATAAATTGTGTTAGGATTCTTTGGAAGTATAAACACAATATGCTTGTAATTAGGTCAAAATGTTCATGTTGGACATGAAATAATTAATTAGAGTTTGGAACTCTAAAGTAAAGCTTAGAGCTATGGCTACCATTCTAGAATCACTTGACCAACTTTGGGTAACCTATAATTGTTCACGAAATATTTCTTATTGGGATTCTAATTTGGTTTGTGTAATGGATTCAAAATTTACGCAAATGCGTATTTAGAATAAATTTATGTTTTTGTAAAAAATATTTGATATTTTGAAAAACTTGATTTTTATTCTATAACATGTGTTAATGTTCGTTTTGAAATTAAAAAAATTAATCTTTGGTGTTTTTAAAGTGTTTATGGAGAGCTGGAAGTGATTATGGTAAAATACTCTAATCCCTTCAGCTCACTGGAAAGTGAGCCGAAGGTGAGAGAAAGAAATTAAAAAAAAATATATATATATATAAAGTGTGGTGTGCCCTTTTCCACTACCAGGGGCACCGATCCGACCCTAGGGGTTCCACAACTGCCCCAACACCATCATAATGTCTCAAATGAAGCACCTCAAATGAGGCACGTCATATTGCCTCAATCACTGTGCCTCAAGTGAGGCACTGTCACCGTGCCTCATTTGCATGTTTATGTATTCCATTTTTAAATTTCCTGATGATGATTGAGATATTGCACTAGAGTTGAGTTTCAACAATTGATTCTTAAAAGAATAGTTTAAACGAGGTGTATTGATTCATGTTCACATTTGCGATTCCAGCTGTTACTAGGTTTTGTTGTTTATATTTTTATGTGTTTGTGTTGTGATCGGTGGTTAAGCCTAAAACAGAGTTTGGAGAGGCACAAATTGTGCAATAGATATGTATGGTTTATTTAAAGTGTTTGTTTTATGTCAATACAAATTTTGGATTATCATAGTTACAGAGGAAACTCTGTAGAAATTTCGGTAAAATAAATAGTTATTGGCACACTCACAAAGTGGCTCTTTACTCCCAATTATAAGAGTGTCGAAGTAATAAAATAACCCGGTAAATCTGGTGTCGATCTACAAGGAATAGATTTAATAAGATAAAATAATAATTCAAGTGAAAATAAAAAATGGTGAATTATTTGAAATGATTAACAATTTTAAAATAGACTACAATAATAAAATAAAATGATGGGGCTAGGGGATCCGCTTTTAATATTTCAAATTCAGAGAAATCTTATTTTTTATAATATATAAATTATCATTATTACCCAATGAATTTATTTTAAGAATTAATTATGCCAAAACATATAAAACCAGTCATAAAGGCGGTGATAACATTAGTCTATTACAAGTCCAGTTAGGTACTCAATTATGCCAAATAAATAGAACTTGCCATATATGCGGTAATAAATTTTGTCAATAATTAATCTATATTTAAATTAAATATTATTCTTTAGATTACAAATCATATATTATAATATAAGTGGGATTAATCTTTTAGCCCAACAGAATGAAATTAGCTACTCATGAAAAAGAAATTACAAGAAAGTTTAAAAAATAAAATTCAAAAGAGCTAAAACTCCACAAATTTTCAAAGAAAACTATGGAATCCAAGCTTTAAAAAATGAGGTGCAGAGCACCTATATTTATAGAGGTGTGAAACACCTCTTTACATACAATTGCATCATGCAATTTGCAATTGCAAATTGCATGATTTGTGGGAAATGACATTCCATCGAAAGGTGTATGTCATTTCCCACCTTTTATATTTTTTTTTTGTTTTTGTCTTTAATAATTACATATAACACATTTTGGATTTTTCATCAATTTCGGCCTTGAAAACTTCAGAACTATAAAATCTTATAAACAATAAAGTTGTACATATTTGAGTCTTCTTTCATCTGGAAGTAGAATCGTCTCAATCCGATATTGAAGTAAAAAATTATGGCCAAAATAAAAAAAGTACACAAAGTTGGAATTTCCGAAATTGTACACTGTTAGAATGCCCTTTTAAGTTTCTGGCCTCCGAATTCCAAATGTCACGTACATTTTTCTATTTATGTATTCAAAGTATTATTTCACCTACATAAGAAATGAAAATTACAATAAAATATATAAAACATAAATTTAATTATTATTTCACAAATGTTCTAAATTAAGAGGATTAATGAAATTATAAGTGTAAAATGATTACTAATCCTTTTATTAAATGTACATTTTTTAGAGTTCATCACACCATTGATGAGCGGAAAATATATCAATATTTACCGCCCCTTTTACTTAATATTTTGTTTAGTTTCTCGGGTTTGATGAACGTTTTGATATGTTTTAGTTTATTTTACAGATAAAATAATATTGGGACTCAATGAAATCATTTAGGATGAAATGTAGGTCAAATAAGGGTAAATATTGGACTTGACATATTAATTTTGGAGATTGGAAACTTGAAAGGGCGTTTTAACGAAGTGCAGTTTTGGAAATTCCAATTTTGCGCATATGTCGTATTTTGGGCATAAGTTTTTACTCCGATATCAGATTGAGCTGATTCAAGTTCCAGATTAAAGAAGACTCAGAGATCTACAACTTTGAACATTTAACTATTTTCGAATTCTGAAGATTTCATGACCGAAATTGATGAAACATCGAGAAGTGTGTTGTGTGTAATTATTAAAGTCATTTTCAAAGCAAAAAAATAAATAAAATAAATAAAAAATAAAAATAGTCAAACTCCCACCAAACATGATAGCAATTAGTGGAGCAATTAATAATGGATTTGGTGGATGATTTGATGGAGGCAAAATTTTGCCTATAAATACCAAGTCATTTCATTTGTAAATTCATATTTTCTTGTGAGGAATTCCTTTAGAATACTAAGAAGATTGTATCTTGTTTGTTATTTACAGCTTTCAGTAATTAATTTCCGCTTTCGCATTTTATTTTCTTTACTTTTAAGTTTTTACTTTCCGCAATTTATTTTTACACACAATACTTTTCTTTCTTTCATTTTCAGTTTTTACTTTTCAGTAATGATGAGGTAACTCCCCTTTGCTGGGGTAAAAATGTAAAACTTTTATTACTAATATTTATATTAATCTCCCTTAATTATAATATATAAATTAGTTGAAACCTGACTTAACGAGGATACTGCCATATTGGTCGGTTGGTAATTATTTAAATTGGTTTTAACCTGACTAAACTGGATACCGCCTGATTGGTCGGTTGGTAATTAATTATTATTTTGACTTAATATGGATACCGCATATATGGCTGGTTGGTAATTATCATGCAAAGTTAATATATTATATTAAGGGAGATATCTAAAATATAAGTTATAAAAGTGGATCATTTTACCTCAGCATTTTCTTTTATTGTACTTTTACTTTATTTACTTTTCAGCAATTTACTTTTCAGCATTTACTTTTCAGCAATTTACTTTTCAGCAATTTACTTTTCAGCATTTACTTTTCAGTAATTTACTTTCAACATTTACTTTTCAGCATTTAATTTTCAGTATTTTACTTTATGTCTTTTATTTTATTTAAGTTTTTACTACACGTAAATATGTGTCGTAACTAAGCCAGTTATCTGGGGTTGTGATGGAATCCAATATCACCGGTTTATAAGGGGTTAAATTACAGTTTGGGTAATATAAATGTTTATTTATTAAGCCTTAATCCTAATGCTTTTTATTAACTAGTCATTAATAAAATTGAACTGGTAAACTTAAAATGAACTTGGAAAAGAGATTTTAGGTTTAAGACCTTAAACTTAATAGCCCACGATCTTCCTTGAGGATAGATAACCCTTTAATAGATTTCCTTACAGGATAGGAATATACCTGTCGGGCGGGGGTAGCCATAATTGGAACTTAATCTTAATAAATTCAGATAACTTGGTTAACATGAGAATATGATTAATTGTGATATATTGGGTATTTGTATTTGACCATCGGAAGATGCTTTTACATAATTTCGTGTTTCAGGTTAATAAACCAATATATTACACAAATGTAAATAACTACTTCATCTTTTAAAAAGATATTGGAAGGATTCACAACCCTGGATAGTTTTATAAATTTGAATTTTCTTCAATCTACTTTCAAGCAATTTTATTTACTTGTTTTAATTTTAAAGTCACCACCCAATCAAACAATCAATCCATTAGATACTCGTAAAAATTTGGCTTCATAAATTAATAGATTATGTATTAAGTCCTCGTGGGATCGATACTTTTTATATTACTTGAACGATATGTGCGCTTGCGTTATACGTGTGATTACGCACAGGTCAACCATCAACCAACTTATTACTATTCTTTTGTAATTTAATCGAAAATTAAAAAAGAAAAATTCTTATCCTAGTTAATAATTATTCTTTTCCTTCTAAATAATCAAATAAGCAAATTCTCATGTACTTTTTATCATTCTTCCATACACACATAAAATAAAATATCAATCAATTCATTATGCCCACAATATTCACAGGTCTTATGAATATAAAAATAATTTTTTTTTAAAAAAAAATACATCTTGAACCCTTGTAACGAGTTTTGGGCCACTGACTCCCATACCAGTTGGATTTAGGTCAGTAGGTGTTAAGACACCTAGAGAGTTAATTGTTCAGATATCAGATGTTAAAATAAAGACATGTCTGATTTCCTTAAGCTTTTTCTTTAACCCATGTAACGAGCTTTAGGCCAGTGACTCCCAGACCAGTTGGCATTAGGACACTAAGTGTCAAAACACCCATACAGACTTAATTGCTCGAGTTAGAGAGGCTACGAAATCGAACTTATTTATACACAATTTTTTTTGTTTTTTTAATAAAACAACTCAAACTCTACCATTTTACACGAACAATCACTGTTTATTGAGGTAAGATATCCAATTACTAAGTAAAAACTTGATTATTTTTATTATCATTTTTTTAAACTAACTCAAACTCCACTGTTTTACATGAACAATCATTGCTTGCTGAGGCAAGATGTCCGGTTAATAAGTAAAAGCATAATTAGTTTTTTTTTGAATAAAAACACTAATTCAATTGCCTTTAGGTGCTACCTCCAACAATTGGAGAACTGGATATTATAAAATTTTCACTTACAACTCACGATCATATGTCACTGTGTATGTTGATAATACATGTCAAATGAGCATATGAAGATTAAATTTAATTAATATTATGGAGAATTCACAAATTTAAACGATTCAAAAAGAAAGAAATAAAAATAACTTATTACGAAACATTGAGATGCGTCTCAAGAGTGAAAACTCCTTATACTGTCATATCTGAACAACAATTCCACTTAATTAGTTAAAAATTTATTGTTGGTTTGTGTGTAATTGTTTTTGTTTTTTTTTTTAAAAAAAAAAAGAAACCCAAAAGAAAATCAACACAAAGTTTTTTTTTTTTGTTTTTTTACACACAAAATAAAAACATAAAAAATATTTTTTTTACATAAAACAACAATACAAAACGAAAATAGTTTTTTGAAAGTAAAAACACAACAATGAAACATAAAAACGAAAACTATCTAGTCAACTATCCCCTTGACCGGCGTAAACACACACGTATAACGCAAGCGCACGTATCGTTCAAGTAGTATAAAAATATCGATCCCACGAGGACTTAATATCTAAACTATTAATTTTATGATGTCAAATGATTACTAATATCTAACAGGTTGTTTGATTGATTTGAAATGGTGACGATTCTAAATTTAAAAACAAGTAAATAAAATTATTCGAAAGTAGATTTTAAGAAAATTCAACATTAAAAACTATCTAGGGTTGTGATTTCTTCCAATATCATTTTTAAAGATGAAGTGGTTATCTTAAAGTTGGGTAATATATTGATTTATTAACCTGGAACACTAAATTATGTGTAAGCCTCTGTCGATGGTCAGACACAAATACCCAGTTTAATCCAATTGAACCATATGTCTATGTCAACCAAATTATCTGGATTCATTAAGTTTAAGTTCCAATTATGGCTACCCCCGCCCGACAGGTATATGTCTATCTTGTAAGGAAATCTATTAAATGGTTATCTATCCTCAAGGAAGATCGTGGACTATTGAGTCTAAGGTCTTAAACTTAAAATCCCTATGTCTAGTTCATTTTAAGTTTCACAGTTCAATTTTATTAATGGTCAGTTAATGAAAAAGCATTAAGATTAAACTCAATAAATAAATTTTTATATTACCCAAGCTATAATCTAACCCCTTATAAACCGGTGATATTGGATTTCATCACAACCCCAGATAACTGGCTTAGTTACGACACATATTTACGGGTAGTAAAAAAATTTAAATAAAATAAAAGACATAAAGTAAAATACTGAAAATTAAATACTGAAAAGTAAATGCTGAAAGTAAATGCTGAAATTAAATACTGAAAATTAAATGCTGAAAGTAAATTACTAAAAGTAAACTGCTGAAAGTAAATTGCTGAAAGTAAATTACTGAAAAGTAAAAACTGAAAATTAAAGAAAGAAAAGTACTGTGCGTAAAAGTAAATTGCGGAAAGTAAAAACTGAAAAGTAAAGAAAAGAAAGTGCGAAAGCGGAAATTAATTACTGAAAGCTATAAATAAACAAACAAGATACAATCTTCTTATTTATTCTTTAGGAATTTCAAAGAAGAAAGTATGAATTTTACAAATGAAATGACTTGGTATTTATAGGCAAAATTTTGCCTCCATCAAATCATCCACCAAATCAATTATTAATTGCTCCACTAATTGCTCCACCAAATCCATTATTAATTGCTCCACTAATCTCGTATCATGTTTGGTGAATATTTGATAATTTTTATTATTTATTTATTAATTTATTTTTTGCTTTGAAAATGATTGAAAGTGACTTTAATAATTACACACAACACACTTCTGGATGGTTCATCAATTTCGGGAATGAAATCTTCGGAATTCGAAATTATTTTGTCTTTCAAAGCTGTAGATCTTTGAGTCTTATTTAATCTGGAACTTGAATCAGCTCAATCCGATATCGGAGTAAAAAGTTATGCTCAAATTACGATAGATGCACAAAACTGGAATTTCCAAAACTGCACTTCGTTAAAACGCCCTTTCAAGTTTCCAATCTCCAAAATTAATATGTCAAGTCCAATTTTTGCCCTTATTTGACCCATATTTCGTCCTAAATGATTTCATTAAGTCCCAATATTATTTTATCTGTAAAATAAACTAAAACATATCAAAACGTTCATCAAACCCGAGAAACTAAACAAAATATTAAATAAAAGGGGCGGTAAATATTGATATATTTTTCGCTCATCACATCCCCAAACCTAACATTTTGCTAGTCCTCGAGCAAAACAACAAAATAAAATACAAGAAACAATTAAAATTAAACTAAGCCACTTTCGTAGGGATCACGGTTGCATTTAGCATATGCAACAAGCCTTTAAACCCCTAGGTGTCCTAAGTGGACGAGTTATAGTCTCGTGAGGGCTTACAGCAACGATACCCACAAACATTTTACATAAGTAAAAAGGTAGTGAAACTAATGCACACAAAAGCAAAAATACAAGAGAAAAGAGAATAAAGAAGTTAGTGACTAATCAGGTGAAACTTCTACTCCAAATCAATAGTTGTTTTGTTTCATTCTAAATTACCGAATAAGTAAATTCTCTGATTATTTTTACCATTCTCCATATACACAGTGGACAAAATATTAATCAACTCATTTTTGCCCACAACAGTCACAAGTGTAGTTGAAAAGTGAGTAATATTTTTGTCCTAAAGTTTTATCAGAATTCACATCTTTTTGCAGCAATGGAATAATTTTTCTGATTTTTCTGATTTTTTTTCTTTGATTTTTCTCTATTTTTTATTTATATACAATATCTTCCATCTATGTAGCGAGTGTTGGGTCGGTGGCTCCCAAACCAGTTGGCTTTAGGGCACCAGGTGTTAAGACACCCCTACGAACTTAATTACTTAGACTTCAAATATATATATATTTTTGCAGCATCTTTGATCCATGTAACGAGCTTTGGGCCAGTGACTCCCAAACCAGTTGGTTTTAGGGCACTAGGTGTTAAAACACCCTTATAGACTTAATAACTCGGATCTCAGACGTTTTTTTTTTTTTTTACTCCATTGCTTTTTGAGATGCTTCCTCTAATTAAACTAAAGCACTGAATATTAAAAACTTTTCAATTTTAGCTCATGTCCGTATGTTACTATATATGTTGATAATACTTGTCAACTGAGCATATGAAGATCCATTTTAGTCTGTTTTATGGAGAATTCACAAATTAAATAATTCGAAATTATTTTGTCTTTCAAAGCTGTAGATCTTTGAGTCTTCTTTAATCTGGAACTTGAATCAGCTCAATCCGATATCGGAGTAAAAAGTTATGCCCAAATTACGACAGATGCACAAAACTGGAATTTCCAAAACTGCACTTCGTTAAAACGCCCTTTCAAGTTTCCAATCTCCAAAATTAATATGTCAAGTCCAATTTTTGCCCTTATTTGACCCATATTTCGTCCTAAATGATTTCATTAAGTCCCAATATTATTTTATCTGCAAAATAAACTAAAACATATCGAAACGTTCATCAAACCCGAGAAACTAAACAAAATATTAAGTAAAAGGGGCGGTAAATATTGATATATTTTCCACTCATCACCCCTCCCCCCAAGAAAATTGAGACATTGTCCCCAATATCTGAATAAAAAGAAGTAGAGTTTAGAACACAACACTTGGTTAGTGTGAGATTGACAATTGAATCTACAATATTGCTACTAAAAAGATATGATACATGTTAAAACAATAAAATGAAATCAAAACAGTAAATGATATGTACTATAAATTGTGATTGTGGCTCACATCTTCCTATGGTTTTACTTCCAGTAATGGCTTGAACGCCCTCTATGGGTCGGGGATATGCTTCTTAGCTAATTTTTATAAATTGACAAACATGGTCTTTCAAAGTCAGATTCTCGAGACTGTATTGTTGTCTTTCTTTTTGAAATTATGTATGTAAATTGCAAATCAGTTTATCAAATCCATTATGATGTGTCTCAAGAGTCAATGATATATTATCTAATGACTCCTTACTCAAGTCATCTTTAATGAGTTGATTTTTTCTTCGGGATTATTAGACATCATTCCTAAAGAACGACAACGAGTGTTGCACGTCCAACATGCGTATTTATAACAAACACATAATTGTTTAGCTCTTTGTCTCTTAGCATAGATTTTTTTCTCCGAACTAGGTATGTAAGCGATAAATGAATCAAGAAATTTAAGAACTCTTGTTTTAACCATATTTTTCATGTAAACGTTTAACCTTTTTTTAGATGGTCGATGTGTCCTGACATTATCTTTTAAATGTATTTTGTGTATGCATTTTAAATTATTAATGTCTTTTATATCTTTTAAAGTCCATCAAATTCTTATTTATGTTCTTTCAAAACAAATAACTTACATTCTTGACCGCTTGTGAAAGAGGAAGATATTACCACAAAGTAAGTTTGTTCATCTCCAAGAAAAAAAATATTTTAATCCTTCTGGCAAAGTCTTTAATTCCAATTTGGGTGTTTCCTCATGTTATTCTTCTTCCAATATTCCCAGTTCCTCAAAATTTTGTCTCTAACCATCGTCTTCCAGTACATGTATAGAATCAAGTAAAAAAATCATTAAGAATATCTGAATCTAATTGCGTACTTGATTCAAGAAAATTAGTTGTAAAAATTTCCATGGGATCAGATAAACTCCCCTGAATATATTCCTCTACAATTGGTTCAATTAGTTCAATGTTCTTATTTTCACAGTCCTCATCGTATGGTTGCTTGTAAATCTTAAAAACATTAAGCTCGAACGTCGTATTGCCAAATGATAAATTCATGATTTCATTCCTGCAATAATTAAAGCATTAGCTGTTGCTAAAAATGGACGACCAAGTATTACAAGAATTGGCTTGTAACTACCTGTTACAGGTTATATTTCTAAGAAAATAAAATCCACATAATATATGAATTTATCGACTTGTAATAACACGTCTTCCACAATTCATTTTGATACCTTGACTGATCTATCGACAAGTAAAATAGTAGTTGATGATGGTTTTAACTAGTATATATTAAGTTGTTGGTAAATCGAAAATGGAAGCAAATTGACACTATCTCCAAGATCAAGCAATGCGTGTTTAATTTTGTGATTTCTAATAATACATTATAAGTTAGACAACCATGGTTTTTTTTAATGTATTATCGGTTGAGATAATGGAACTTACATGTTCCGCTAGAAAAGTTTTCTTTCTTACCTGATGTTTTCTTTTAACGGTGCACAAGTCTTTCAGAAAGTTTACATAAGATGTATCTGTTTAATGGCATTTAATAAATGAATATTGACTTTTACATGTTTGAGTATTTCATATATCTCTAGGGAATAATTCAATTTCTTTGTTTTAAATGCTTGAGGAAATGGAGGTGCATGAGAAAAATTATTATCCTCAATGATAGGAAATGGTTCATCAACCCCTTCCTTACCCTTTGAATCTGATTTATTTTCAACTTCACGAGGTTCAAGAATAGGTTTGTGGATGACCTTACCACTGCGAAGAGTAATAATAGATTTCACTTGGTCTATAAATTGACTACCAGAACTATCATCCTAAGGGTTTTGATGACTGTTTGGGTTTGGCTTTGGTTGTGCAAGAAACTTTCATTTCTCATGAATGGTCAATGCAGATGTGATTTTGGAGAAATGATCTTTCAGATTAATTAATATTTGCACATTTTGGTTATTAATGGCTTTCTTTTTATCAATGAATGTATACAAGGTATCCTCAAGGGTTTTCTTAGGCGGTGGGATATATGGTGTATAATTCTGAGAATTTTAAAAATTCTGGTGTACTTGGGGAGGTTGTTGCGATGGTTGTGCTTGGTTATCATTCCTCCAATTGAGGTTTGGATGGTTTCTCCAACCAGAATTGTAGGTTTTGGAGTATGGATTTGGATTTGGTCTCTTGAAGGTGTTTATGGAACTGACTTGGTAATGGAGACATTTTTACAGGGCTGGCAAGGTTGAACAAACTTATATGACATGTTCATTTGAATTACATATATGATATGTGACTTCTTGAATTGACTTGATGTAGGCACTGTATTTTTGCATATAAGTCCATATGATGAGTCTCATTTGGAGGCACTACCTTTTAAGTCACGGGAAACGGACGTCGGAAGGGGAAATTCAGAATAGACATGTCATCAGATTCATTTCACAAGTTCACTATTTTCGTTCGTGCTGCGTTCGTTACCACGTTCGAACGTCAAACAGAATGCGGGCGTTCGTGTAGCGTTCGAATAGGCGTTCGAACGGTGTCGGTATTTCTGGTTTTGCTGCTAGCCTCACACCCAAGCCCAATTAGCCCACCAAAGCCCATTAAAATATTAATTAAATCATATACCAAATTAAATGAAATATTAATTAAATCATATACCAAACTAAATAAAACATTAAATAAAATCATGCCTAATTAAAATCAATCAACCAATTATATTCCCAATCAAATATATCTTATTCCTAACTTAACAAATATTATGCCTAAACAACACAAATTAAATATATTAACTTCCTAATTAGCCAAATTTTGTCCCCCCTCAAATCTTAGGATTTCCTTGTTTGACACCAAATCAAATCCCCTTTAAATGTCAAATCTCTTTCCTTGTTAAACAAGATTTAACCCTAGCCATTTGCCTATAAAAAGAACCCAATTCCAACCCTTGAGACCCCTAGCTCATTCATACAAAAAAAAAACCTATCTTACTCTCACACATACACGCATTTGACAAGCAAGAAAGCTCTCTCACATACACAAACAAGACAAGCAAAAAGAACTTCTTTTCTTCTCACTCCTAGGACCGAAAATCACAGCCACCAAACACCTCATATCACCGAAAATACACCTCTAAAAACAGTGAGCAGAAACCGCATAAACAACAGCCATATACACGCATAAAGCAGCAGCCATACACGCATAACATCACCACCGAAAATACACCCCCAAACAGCATCCCGAACACCCAAAAAACAGTCCCATATTTACCGAAAGCCATTAAGCCAATATTGTGACCAGAATACAGTAGCAATAGAAGCAAATCGGAGTCAAAACAGTAGCTCGAGCAGTGAAACAGCGAGGAAAGGCGTGAACCTGTGAACCATAGGAGTTACAGAGCATCCCCCTTTTCCGACGACCTTGCACCGTACTTCCGAGAGTAGACATAAAAGGTTAGACCTGAGGGCACCTTTCTCATTAGTTTATATTCGTCTTTTAATTGTTTATTGAATTCTATTCGCATGAGAGTCATTTGTGAATGCATGTTGTGGCTGTGAATAAAATGGAAAATGTGTCGCCTCTTGTGGTATATAGGATGGAAACCCAGACATAAATTTCATAGCCGATTCCGAATGGACGGTAGTATGATCTGTACTCGGGATACAACTCAACGTACCACTTGAGTAAACGACGCATATTTCGTTTTTTGTTGTTTTGATGTGTTTATTATTCGTTATTTAATTTCTGCATGTTATTCATTCGCATAATGATGTGATCGAGCGCATGGGCTTAGCAAGTCGGATTAAAGGTCCCCTATTTTGAGGGGTTAAAACCCTTTACCACGATGCTTTGCCGCGCCGGTTGATGTATATTCGGTTGAATGTAAGATGTGTTCAATCGGGTATACGAAGTTAGATATTGCTTCTTTTATTTCTTATATGCATTGGTGATAAAGCGCATGGGCTTAGTAAGTGCGATTAAAGGTCCTCTATTTTGAGAGGTTAAAATCCTTGACCACGATGTTTTGTCGCGCCGGATAATGTATATTCGATTGGATGTGAGATATGTTCAATCGGATACACGAAGTCCGATATCGTTGTCTTTACTTCTTTATATATGTATTGTGTTGTTTGAGCATTGGCTTAGTAAGTGCGATTAAAGGTCCTCTATTTTGAGAGGTTAAAATCCCTTACCATGATGCTTTGCCGCGCCGGATAGTGTATGTTCGATTGGATGCGAGCTGAGTTCAATCGAATACGTGAGGTCCTACATTGTGGATTTATTTGTTTATGTAAGTGTTGCATGTATCAGGTCTGGTTCCGTTCGAACGCGTTCTCGAACGCCACACGAACGTGAACCTTATGTTTACCGTTCGAACATGTTCTCGAACGCTACGCGAACGCGCACATAGTTTCTTAGTTTAATCATGCATCAGGTCTGGTTCCGTTCGAACACGTTCTCGAACGCTATACAAACGCGAACCTTATGTTTACCGTTCGAACGTGTTCACGAGCGCTACGCGAACGTGCACGCATTTTCTTTGTTTCATCATGCATCAGGTCTGGTTCCGTTTGAACGCGTTCTCGAACGCTATACGAACGTGAACCTTCTGTTTACCGTTCGAACTCATTCTCGAACACTACACGAACGCGCACCCACTGCACTGAGTCCTTTTCATCACATCACGACATGTCTATTTTAGCATATAGTTGTCTCATTTTTTACCTTATTCATTTGTAGTACCGCTTTAGGTATCTATTTCCGTCATGCGCTTAATTGTCTTTCCTTAATATGCATGCTTGTATGAATGTTATTTGTTTGCGCTTCTGTGTCTACCAATGTAAAATTGTATGCTTTGCGTATGTCAATTTATCTGTATGCAAATTAAGACATAGATTACATGCAAATAGGCTGTATGCAAATTCATATATGTGTTACATGTAAATTTAGATGAACTTGTTGATATATGCATGCGAACTTAGGGGAAAATTATCCTTGGAAATATGTTGCTTAGGCTTGGTTAGATTATTGCACAAATCATGTTATTACAAGTGGCATAAGTAATGGACCATTCCGAACCCAACGGTTTGAGGTCTTCCCTTGCGAGGGGTGAGTGCGGCCTTAAATCTCATTTTCCCGGTTCACACCGGGTGGCGACTCCATCATTCTCCGGTTTAGTCCCCCGCGGGCTACTCCGTACTCCCAATTAGGCCGCTAGCCTAGAACAGCATGCGTCGCCCAGTTTCTGTGTCCCACACTTGACATGATCATTCTTCCTCATTTCTAATGCCTTAACTTTTTTAGCTAGATATGCATATTTAACAGAAAGGTCAATGTCTTCCCTAAGGTTAAACAAACCTCTACTAGATGACTGTGGTTTTACAGACCACTCATAAGTGCCAACTGTGTCCCATTATTGTGTATTCTCTGCTATGTGTTCTAGGTAATCTAGTGTATATTCGTGATTTTTATCCATAAACTCACCATTACACATCATTTCCACTACTTGTCTACCTTGGGGTGTTAAACCCTTGTAGAAGTAGGAAACAAGCCTCCATGTTTCAAACCCAAGATATAGACAAACATTTAACATCTCGTTAAATCTTTGACAATATTGGTAAAATGTTTCCCTTGATTATTGTGTGAAAGTTGTGATTCTCTTTTTAAAAGAGTTTGTTCTGTGAGGGGAAAATAATTTTTTCAGAAATTACTCTTGCAAATCATTACATGTTCTTATGGATCCAGACCTAAGGTTTTGTAGCCAAATTTTAGCTTTATCCTTTAAAAAAATGGAAAAAACTTAAGTCGAATTATATTCATGCTGCAATTTTGATATGTGTAAGTGTTACATACCTCTTCGAATTCCCTTAAATGCTGATAAGGATTTTCTGATTCAAGACCGTGGAATGTAGGTAAATTTTGGATGATATCTAGTTTAAAATTGAAACGTGATGCATCTGAGGGAAAATAATACAAGATGATGATCCTATCCTAGTGGGATTCATGAATTCTCTGAGTGTCCTAGGATGATTAAGGCTCTGTTTGGTACGGCTTCTTAAATAGAGCTTTTGAAAGTATAGCTTTTCTTAATAAAGCTTTTAAAAATAGAGCTTTGATAAAAAAAAACTGTTGAGTGATTGGTTGTCAATTAAAAAAGCTCTTTTGAATTATTAGATTTTTTTTTCTGTACAATATTAAAAGTGCTTTTATGTAATGAAATAACAAAAATAGATATATGTAATAAGTTATTTTATAATCATTCGACTAGAAAAACATTATATTTCTTAAGAAATTGAAATAATTTGTAATCATATATATTGGTGTTCAAAAATTAAAACACATCAATAATAATTATACCAAACAAATAATTTTGATTTTAAATGTCAACGGTGCATGAGAAATGTTGCAATTTGATCACGTTCTTGATCCATTTCTTATGTATTGAATGGACTTTCATACTCTTCATCAGTTTATTCCATTTGATTATCACTCTCACTTGTTGGAATCAATTCCTCATTATCATCATAATGTTGAAATTCTTGATCCTGACAGTCATGTTTTCTTATAAAATTATAAAGAACCATTGAAGCAATCACAATTTTCACTTGCTTACTCAGAGGAAAACTATGCATATGGTCGATTACCAACTAGAATTTCGTTGACACAAATTTTTATAAAAGCATCAACAGTAGTGTCATTCCAATATGTCTTTAAACTTTTTTGATTTTCCTCTACAACTTTTTCCATTCTATAATAAAAATATCTAATGTTATAATACACATACAAATCAAATGATAATAAACTGATTAAAGGCAATGAGAGACACCAACAAGCTAACAAATAATCAAATGATAATGATTTGATTAAAGAAAGCGAGATACACCAGCAAACCAATAAATAATCAAATGATAATAACAAGCCAACAAAATACCAACAAATAATAAACTGATGGTAATTTTATTTTATTTTTCAAATGATAATTATTTTGTAGAGAAATAGACGTAGCTAGAGAAATAGCTTTGCTGATGGCAAGTTTTTTAATTTTTTTATGAACAGTTTAATCTTTTTTTCCATAGGGTTTTAGATATAAGAAGAGTATTGTGGAATTAATTAAATATTATTGGATATATTTATCATTATATCTATTTTAAAAAGCCCATTAGCCTCTACTCCCAAAAGCCCAAATTTTGAGCTTTTGCTAGTATAGACAAAATAGCTTTTATAATCCTTAGAAGATTTACTCAAAATATAACCAAACACTCTCAAAATTTTTAAAAAGTGCTTTTGCAAATAAAAAAAAAACTATTTTGCCTCTACTAAAAGCCATACCAAACAGGCACTAAGATTGTCATGCTGATACTCACGTTCTACCTAATCAATTGGATTTTCATCTCGGACGGGTGGGTTTTCATTTTGATTCTCGGTCATTTTGATTGACGATGACGGTAATAGAGACTCTCTATTTAAACTACCGCTAGATGATCGAAACCAATATCTCATGCAACCTAAATACAAACTATATGTTAAAATTTAAATATGCCAATATAATACTTACAAAAAGAAAAAATAGAAATAATAAACAAGTGAAAGAAAAAATAAAAATAAGAAAAAATGACAAAAAAATAATGATTAGATCCTAAAAACGTCATTTGATTCTTGTCAATTCAGATCTCAATTGAATTTCTCATTCAGCTGTCTCAATTTCTCGAATTACTTTTCTCACGAAAAATTATGGAAGAATCTCTAAATGAAGGTGGTTCAAGAAATTCTTTGGTAAAATGCAAACTCTATTTTAATTGTGATTTCTATCTCCTGTAACCTTGAAGAATTAAGTGAAATTACCTACAAGCAATACACCACACAACACTATATACCCAAGGAGGGGTGAATTGGGTAATGGCCTAAATATGTGGAATTAAAAATTCTTGTTGATTTTATGCTACTAAGTTTGTAGCTTTATCAATTAAGCTTAGGTTAATTTTCTCAATTACAATATATCACCTAAAAGCAAAACAATAAGCATATATGAAATAAAACTTACAATAAGTAAAGAGTTTAGGGATAGAGAAAATATCATCGGTGATTTATAGTGGTTCAGCCAACAATGCATCTGTCCACTCCCCCAAGCCGCGCTTGAAGATTTCCACTAAGTTGAGACCACAACTTACAATGCGTTTTCCGTGGCTCACCCGCAACCAAGAGTTTTACACACTATGTTCACTCCAAAACTTTTACAATGAGTTTTGTCTACTAGGTTCACCCACAAACCTCTTATAATGAGTTTTCTCAATAGGTTCACTCACAACCTCTTACAAATCACAAGTGTTTGATAATGAAGATTTCACAATATCACTTGGGCACTTACAAAGATAATGAAGATTCAAGATGTGAGTTGCTTACCCAAGTGTTCTAAGCTCACTACTAATAATATGAAGATATAGTGTGTGAGCTTGATGTATGAGAGTGTATGCTGATGAAAGTTTAATAAAATCTTTGTTTTTGCCTTAGTAGAAATTGTATGAAGGTTTAAGTTCTTAGCAAAAACGAATTTGGGGCTTATTTAAAGTGAAAGTTACCTCAAGATTCCTGTCTGAGACCAGTATGTCGGTCTCCAGACACCGGTATGTCGGTCTGATAAAAGTAACGACTATATTACAGTTCGAAAATATAAACGTTACACCGGTTTACTGACCGGTATGATGTATGTTGGTTTTTGAGAACATGTAATAATTAAGCTCATTGTAATGGTACATGTTAGTTTTCGAGAGCATGCAAAACATGTTGGACCAGTATGGGAGACCAGTACGGTCTATGCTGGTTTCCGCGAGCAAGCAAAATAGAGCATAGACACCGGTGTGCCGTTTATGGGATCGGTATACCGGTGTCAGTGCCAAAATACAGGATTTGAAGATTTAAAATATTTTACACATGACCCTAATACATCTATATGAATGGGCATATGTTCTATGAGCTTAGAGACTTAAATAACCAACTCACTTTACAAAGAGAGTCTTAAGCTAAGACCATACAATATTTTCTTCGTTTGTCGCTTGTCGTCAAATTCATTATTTTTCACCACCAATGAGCTTTATTATCTTTTTATAATGTTTCGCTAATGCGCGTCGAATATTTCTAGTGTTGCGTCATCAAAATCCATCTTGAGAATATGTCGCTAACATTAAGTACAAGATTTGTTTATATGTGGGATCTCTGGTTTCAGGATTCATTTATGATCAATCAGGATATCTTGGATCTACACAACTGTAAAGAAAAAAGTGAGATGTACAAAATAAAGAAAAATGAAAATGAAAAATAAAATGAAAGAAAAGAAAAGAAAAGAAAAAAATGTAAAGATGTTGAATTATTATGTTATCTATTAAATTATATTCCCCGACAACGGCGCCAAAAACTTGACACACTCACAAAGTGGTTCTTTACTCCCAAGTATAAGAGTGTTGATATAATAAAATAATCTGGTAAGTTTAGGGTCGATCCATAAGGAATATATTTAATAAGATAAAATAATAATTCGAGTGAAAATAAAAAAGTGAATTGTTTGAAGTGATTAACAATTTTAAAATAGTATGCAACAGTAAAATATAATGTTGGGGCTAGGGGATCCACTTTTATTTTTTCAAATTCAGAGAAATCTTACTTTTTATAATATATAAATTGTCATTATTATCCAATTAATTAATTTCAGGAATTAATTATGCCAAAATAATAAAACCAGCCATAAAGGCGATGATAACATTTGTCTATAACAAGTCCAGTTAGGTACTCAATTATGCCAAATAAATAGAACCTGTCATTTAGGCAGTAACAAAGTTTGTCAATAATTAATACATATTTAAATTAAATATTAGTGTTTAGATTAAAAATAATATATTATAATATAAGTGAGATTAATATATATTCTCATATTAAAAGATTCACCATTTACCTCAACATAATGAAAATAAAAACACACATAATTTTATTACTGAAATAAAAAGAAATTACAAGAAAGTTTAAAAATAAAACACAAAACAATTATAACTCCACAAATTTTCAGAGAAAACTATGGAATCCGGGCCGAAGAAATGAGGTGCATAACACCTCTTTACATATAATTGCATCATGCAATTTGCAATTAAAAATTACATGATTTGGGGGAAATGACATTCCACCGAAAAGTGGATGTCATTTCCCACCTTTTACATTTATTTTTTTCTTCTTGTTTTTGTCTTTAATAATTATATATAATACACTTTGGATTTTTCATCAATTTCGCCCTTGAAAACTTCAGAACTATAAAATCTTGTAACAATAAAGTTGTAGATACTTTAGTCTTCTTTCATCTGGAACTGAAATCGTCTCAATCCGATATCAGAGTAAAACGTTATGGACAAAATATGAAAATTACGCAAAGTTGAATTTATGAAATTATACATTGTTAGAATGCCCTTTTAAGTTTCAGGCCTCCAAAATCCAAATGTCATGTCCATTTTTCTAGTTATGTATCCAAAGTTTATTTCACCTACATAAAAAATAAAAATCACAATAAAAATTTATAAAACATAAATTTAAATATTATTTCATAAATGTGCTAAATTAAGAGGATTAATGAAACTATAATTGTAAAATGATTATTATTCCTTTTAATAAATGTACACTTTTTAATGTTCATCAGCTATGTTGTATAGATTAAAGTGAGTAACTACAGTTGAAAATATATTTATGCAGTTTAAGGTAATCAGAAAAATGACTATTTCAAAATTATCTCAATCCCATTTTTCCTCATTAGAAGTTTTGATGCTCCCAATGTAAAAAGAGGGAGAAGAAATACCTCTATGTCGTATGGAATCGATAAGATTGAAAAAGTCGAATGATTTTGTTTGAAGTTTACTTCAATTAAACTTAGTTTACATACGTTTAATTGAACTATTGAATTAAAATGTGCATTATGATTGTATTGATGAACTATTGTAATCACATTAATGTTACTAGATAGTTAGTTTGATTAAAATTAATTTATACATTTTTTGGATTATATTCTTAAAAATATGGCTACAGGTAGCGACAAAGGCCTTCTCCGTGGGGGTAGATCTACATCTGTAGGTCTATTGGGACCCATGATAGTGAGGTCGGTCCCAGCTCGGAGCAGCCTCTTACTCAGGTATCAGGTCTTGATCAGACTCTACCTACACATGATCCAATGACATCGCAGTCCCATACTGAGATGGATATCCTAGGTAATACCAACATTGTGGCATCAACGACATTCAGTATTGGGTCAGAACAATGTCATCAGCTCTTTCTACATAAGCCATAGTAAGTTTCATTCACCATGAACATATTATTATTATTATTATTATTATTATTATTATTATTATATTATTATTATTATTATTATATGTATATTTTTTTACATTTATTTTTTTTGTTTTCATTTTCAGTGAGCATATTGAGCAATCCAACATTTGCGAACGCAAGATGCGTAAGATTTTTGAGGAACATATGGTTCCAAAGGGAGTCTGTTGGAAGAAGGTTTCATCAAAGACTAAGAAATTATATTTTGAAGAGTTTAAGGTATTTAGAAATTTTAATTGATTACTTAATATAAAAGATTTATAGTTAAAATATAATATTTATAAGTCATTTAAATTATTTTGCAGAAATACTTTTGGTGGGAGGAGACAACTAATACCATGATGTATACTGCATGGGAAAAGAAGGCGGCTGTTCGGTACAAAAATATGTTGAATGAGATTAAGCAGAAAGGGAAACAACCATGTTTAATAGACGATCTGTTATGGAATAATTTGAAGCAATACTGGGAATTTCCCGATTTTCTTGTACATTCAGAAGCAGCCTACCGTAACCGATGATATTTAACCATTGAAGGAACAAAAATGGTCAGGCATACAGGAGGCACCAGATCGCATTATAACCATGGTCGCCATCTTATAAGTATATAAATTGCAAGTAATAAATATTTCTTTAAATTACTCATTATTTTTTTTAAGTTAATTACTATTATATTATTTGCAAATGGATAGAAGAAACAGTTGGGCCGTTAGCCCAGTTCCTTTGAGCTATTCCTGCATACACGAAGAATCACGACGGACACACGTTTTTCGATCAGTGATCTCAGGACGTGCATGTAAGGTTTTATATAAGTTAATGTTCAGTTGTATTTTTTTCCTAACATAACTTAAAAAAATTTGTATTACGGTCTTACATGAATTATATTTCTCACAAGATCGCTATACAGCTGCCCGGGACCAGTTGTTGCAGCCTGGGGAGCCGATAGATGAGAACTAACTGTTTATTGAGATTGCCGGAGGGGAGATGAAGAAACATGTCTACGGTTTGGGATCCCAGTATGTAACTGATGGTAGTTTATCATCTTATGCTACCTCGACTTCACAGGCGGTAATGCAGAAGGAGATCCTTATGTTGAGACAATAGTGTACTTAGGGGTGGCAAAACGAATTGACAAATGAAATTTGAATCGAATCCTAAACAAATCAAATTAAAATATGAATGATCCATATTCGATTTGTTTATTAAACGAATCCTAATATCATGATTCGTATTCGATTTATTTATTAAACGAATCGAATACGAATAATCGCTTAATCATAATATTATTCAATAACACAAACTACAATAACTAGTAAAAGAAAATAATAAAATTAATCTTAAATGAATAAATGAATTAATGAATTAATGAGTTTTAATTCTTATTCGATTCGTTTAATAAACGAATCGAATTGAATCGGCCAATATATCAAACGAATCCATTTTTTCAAACCCGTATTCGCTTTAAGGCGAATCGAATCGAACGAATAAACGAATCCTAACTCAAGTTGCCACCCTAAATGCACTAAGATGTAGGAGCAGATGCATCAATATGAGTAGATGCATCAGCAGTAGGAGCATATGCGGCAACAGTATGAACATATGCATCAACATATATGAGAGCAGCATCAGCAAATACATGAGCAGGTCTGACTAGCTCTCTTGTTGATGCAGCAGCAGATGCAGTTGCCTCATGGTGGTCCTCCTCCTCCTCCTCCTAGTGCGTAGTATAATAATTATATTTTTTTCCATTTTTTAATGTATTCAGTAAATTAATGTGATTTTATTAGTATACTACATAAATTTTATTATTAATTATTTATTTATAATTTATAATATTAAATTTTAATTTTAAAAATATAATTTAATTTAATTGAAAAAATAAAAATATTATATAATATAATCACCGACCAAAAATTTGGTTAGTGATTATATTATAGCCCGTAACATTTACCGATAAAATTAGTTTCTATCGGTAATTCTAAGCTCTTAGCTACTGAAATAACTGTCAGTAATATATACATTTACTGTCCTAATTAGGGATGACAGTGAGTAGGGTATGGTGTGGGTTTTCCATTACCAAACTCGCACCCGCATATGTAAATAAATTACCAATCTGCACCATACCCGTTGCGGGTTTTAATTTTCATTACCAAACCCGCACCGCATATAAAAATAAATTATCAAACCCGCATTGTTACCAAACGGATTTTTTGCGGGATTTTTAAAATATTGAATTACTTTGTGTTCTTAATAATATATTTTTTTTTAATTAAATAATTTATTTTTAATTGCTAGTTGTAGTTTTCACATTTATTTTTCATTTGACATATACAACATGCAATGTATGTATATACAGTACATAGATAACATAATGTATGAAAGACTCCGTACCATGCATATGTTTATTTTTTCATATAAACATAATTAAAACGAGTTATTCCCTTCATAATTATAATGATCTAAGTTAGCCAACTCAATCGAAAATAAGCTAAAAAGTAATCACCAACATTTGGTCATATTTTTTTTTTATCCTAAGTGTAATGAAAGTGATGCTTACAAGGCTCAAATGGTGTAAGTGTAATGAAGAAGCAGAAAATCTACTGAAGTTGCAGCAAACACTAGCTTATTTTGCTCCTCTCCCGTTTCTGATCATGTGAACTTAATCCAAATTTTTGTATTATAATTTTATTAACAAGTGTGATTAAAAAAAAACAATAATAGTCATGCAAAAAATCTTCAGTTGAGCAGGTTGCGGGCTGCGGCTGAATGAGAGTGTGGAACTGTGGATTAGTGTTTTAGGTTTAGGTTTTGTTAGTTGTTTTTATATGAAGGTTTTTTTATATTGTCCTAAAAATATTAATTAATAAAAAATTATATTACGGGTATGCGAATACCCGCATTTTTTTTCTTAAATATCAAACCCGTACCGCACCCGCAACGGGTTCTGCTTTAAATTACCAAACCTGCACCGCACCCACTAATATATTTACCAAATCCTACCCATTATGGGCGGGTTTTTGCAGGTTTACGGGTAAAATTGTCATCCCTAGTCCTAATAATATGGGTCGGTAAAATGATGAGTTATTACCGACTGAAATTCATCTATATAATGATTGGTTATTTTGTAATATACAGTCGGTAATAACACTGATAGAAATATATTAGTTCGGTAATCGGTTGGTAATATCACTGATCGAATATATTTCAGTTAGTATTCGTTTACCGACGAGCCAAATACCAATATAATATTTTGATCGGTAATTTATTATACCGATCGAAATCTATTATTTACCGACCAAATATTCTGTCAGTAATATTTTATTTTCTTACAGTGTCATAAATTAAAAAACACAATTTTATGACAAGGACAATTGGGGTGTGAGAAATGGCATGGCATAATTGTTCTTTTAATTAGTCTAACTAGCCTAGGGCCTGCACTTTGTGCCGGTTGAGCATATATTTTAGATATTGATCTTGTAAATACTTCGAATTTTGTCGTTTTTATAGTCTAAATGAGATAAATGATTTACTTACATGTAATATTTATGCATTTTTATTTGCCTCTTAGTTCTTAAGTAATATTTATAATTCATTGTGCAATAGCTAATAGTCAGAGTTTATATCCTGAAGCACAGTAAATAATAAAAAATTCATGAAATAAAAAAGCTTATAAAAATAATTCAAAATAAAATATCAAATAACAATGGACTCTTGAAATCCAAAGAATTTGTTAGGTTTTGTGGGTGGCTACTATTTAAGTTTGTTATTTTAATAGAAAATTATATTTTTATATTGTAATATTTTTTTATTTTAATAATTTATTCTTTTAATTTTAAAATTTAATAATAAAAATATTTATTGTAGAGATTATGTGCCAATTTTTTTTTTAATAGAAGATTATAATATATCTTCTTATTATAATATGTAATAAAAAAATTAATTAATAGCTTAAAAATTAATTATAAAGATATTCTAATTCTATAATTTAATAATAATATTTAATTGTAAAAGTTAATTATAGAGATTGAGTGACACACATATTTTTTATTTTAATGAGATATTATAATATATTTTCATTTTATACTAGGTTTCTTTATTTAATGTTCTAGTTTTATAATAATAAATTAAAATAGAAATTGATTAATTAAATTAATAGATTTTTTACCCACATTTTCAGTCATTCCTTGCTTGGAGGTGTATACAGTGATGTATTCTGCCTAATTCACGAACTGTACTGGAAGGCTATAAGCTGTCTTAAAAGAGAAGCCAACACAGAGACCCACTCTCTTACTAGATTTGCTAGAAATATCTCTGATGAACTGTATTGGATGGAGAAGTTTCCCCCACTAACATTGCATGCTTTGTACAACAACTATTTGTTTAGTGAATGAATAAATGATTCTTCCGGTCTCATAAAATTCTAATGTGAATCTTCTAACAGCCTCTGACGGTCTGACCTATAACGTCGGTTCGGTACATTCCTGTAGAATTAGGATTCCACTTAGAATATGAAACTAACTTTTTTTTTGTGTTGTTGTAATTCTAGGAGGCAGATAGAGAAAAGAATGTGCACACAATCATCCTACTAGTAATTATTATATGTGAATCGAGGGCGTTGCAGTAATGATTTTATTGCAATCCCTCCCGTCCGATGACGTGAAAACACATGAGTTGTTGGATTTTCATCCAACAGCTCGTGTACTAAATAACAATCTTAAAATAATTGATTTTTATTTTTATTTTTCTAAAATCACGATTATTAGATCACGATCTAACGATCGTAATTGTGCCACGTGATACAGGAGCCCGAACCCATTATATGTGATGTGAAAGCATGTTATTTTATGTAGGGGATTTATAAAATATAAGGCACGCTGAGCGGGCTCAAATTTGAAATTCGGCATCACATGGTTGGGCTACTCTTAAGAATGCAGCCCACAGATGCATTCTTCCAAGTACAATTAAGATATGAAAAAATATTCAAATGTCCTTTTCACACAATTTGTGTCACCAGGGTCATTGTGGCTATAAGTCAAAAGTTCTCTCTTGGAGTCCCATTAATCATAATATTATGGAAGAAAATTGACTTAGAAGCTTGAACAATTCGCCAGAAGATATGAAAAAATAAAAATGATACACTCACGCACACTCTCACTTAAAATTTTACAAACTCTCTTACTGTAGCTACAGTGATTTACAGTGAGAGAGTTTGTAAAATTTTAAATGAGAGTGTGTGTGAGTGTATCATTACTCATGAAAAAAATAAGAGTTTTGATAATGTACCTAAAAAATAGGAATTCTAAAATATTGTGAATTTAATTCAATTAAGTTGATGGAACCGAGACATTATAAAAAAAAATGTATATGTCGAAATCACAAGGAGGTAACAGAGAAAAGAGTGGCCTCACACAACTTCACAAGACCGAGTGCCATAATATAGAAGACAAAAGAGACAGAGTCAGCAATCATTGTGAAGCTGCACGCACTCGCCAAACTTGAAGCCAAATTGAGATAGAGCCGCAAGGGAAGAGTAGTGATATATGTATTTTATGACTCATAATGAGTACATAATGTTGTGATAAAACACAAACAATAGATGAGATGTGAGAGAAAATTCTTCTTTATTATACACAAACAAAGAATTACAAAGCTTACAAACCTAAGCTTTACAAAAAACTCTCAACCCTCTTTACTCTCTATTATACTCACGTTTTGGGATTCTGGGATGCTTAACAATGGTCTGGGGGCTCCTTTTTATAGTGTCCAAGACGCGTGAACAGTGTCACCCGTCTTGGACACGTTTTGCCAACTTTCATTTGGCAACTTGAAGCTGTCTTCATCATGCTTTCGGTGGAAAGCCTTCCAGCTGCATTTGGTGCAGCTGTATGCATGTTCTGCATGCATGTGAACCAACAAATCTCCCAATCGGTGAAAAATTGCCCAAATCTGAGTCGACCATTAATCATCCAAACCGGATCCTCAAAAGGATCCACCTCTGCTTGTATCTGTATGACTGCCTACGTACCCTGAGTTGAGATCAAGCCAATCGTAGTTCTCTGTCTCTCCCCACTCTGACTATGTGGAGAGTTTTTTCATCCCGGTTATGACACGACATATTTCAAGCTTCTCCTTCGGTAAAACCTTGGTGAACATATCGGCACCGTTGTCGTCTGTGTGAATTTTCCTGAGTTCTAACAGCCTTGAGCTCAGGACGTCCCGTATCCAGTGATACCTCACATCGATATGTTTTGACCTCGAGTGAAAGATGGAATTTTTATCAAGATAAATAGCACTCTGGCTATCGCAGTACAAAGTGTGCTCCTGTTGCTTCACCATGTATACCCATTTGTTCTTCAAAACCCTTTTGCCTCTTGGCAATTTCACCAACTCAAAAGTGTGATTGTCATGCAAAGATTTCATCTCATCTTGCATGGCTTCCTCCCACTTTTCTCTGTCATCTGTTTCCACAACCTCCTTGTAGCTCTCGGGTTCTCCCCTGTCAGTAAGCAGCACATACTCATATGCAGAGTATTTAGTTGAAGGTCGTCTCTCTCTGTCAGACATTCTCTGTGGAACTGTTGGTGTAGCTTTTGGTACTGGGGGTTGATCATGATCATCATCTATGGGAGCTCCATCACATGTACCCTCATGTTTGGGAACCTCATCTTCAACTTGTACTAGCACCAGTGTATGAGGTTCTGGATTCACATCTCTGTATTGTTGGGCATTGTCTTCATCTCATTTATGATATCTTCTATGGTCTGGTCTTCAACGAAGACAACATCTCGGCTTCTGACAATCTTCTTCTCAACAGGATCATATAATTTGTAGCCGAAATCATCCTGACCAAAGCCAATAAAGACACATTGTCGCGTCTTTGCATCAAGCTTGGATCTCTCGTCCTTTGGGATGTGTACAAATGCTTTGCACCCAAAGACATGCAAGTGTTCGTATGACACTTCTTTACCTGTCCAAAATTGGTTAGGAACATTACCTTTCAGTGCGATCGCTGGGGACATGTTAAAAACATGTACTGCTGTGTTGAGTGCCTCCCCCCAAAATGTCTTTGGCAGCTTGGCTTGTGACATCAAGCTTCTGACCCTTTCGCACAAGGTTCTGTTAATCCTCTCAGGTATGCCATTTAGCTGAGGTGTCTTCGGAGGTGTCGTTTGATGTCGGATTCCTTGCATCTTGCAGTACTGATCAACGGACCTCTGTATTCTCCACTGTTGTCTGTTCTGATGCATTTGAGTTTATTGCCAGTTTCTCTCTCCACCAGGGCGTGAAACTCTTTGAACACTCCAAGCACTTGGTCTTTTCTCTTCAAGGTGTATGCCCAGATCTTCCTTGAATGATCATCAATGAATGTCACAAAATACAGTGACCCACCAAGTGTTATTGTCTGCATTGGACCACATACATCTGAATGTATGAGGTTAAGTACCTCCGGTTTCCGCTGAGGCGGGGAGCTCTGGAAGGACACTCTGTTCTGCTTTCCAGCCATGCCTTGTTCACACTTCCGTAAGTGTGAGTTCTTCAATTCGAGAAGAACATTCCGCCTGCGTAGTATCTCCATCCCCGTTTGACTCATGTGATCGAGCTTTTTATGCCACAGCTCGGCTACCTCATTACTGTTAACTGTATTTACGCTACTATTGGAAATCTTAGCATGCATCACATACAGAGTTGAGTCTTTCTTACCTCGTGCCACCACCATTGATCCTTTAGTGAGCTTCCATGTGCCGTCACTAAAGGTGCTGCAGAAACCTTCATCATCCAACTTGCCTATTGAGATCAGGTTTAACCGTATGTCTGGGATGTGCTTGACTCCCTTCAACACTAGCCTTGTCCCGTTATCTGTTTCAAGGCAGATGTCTCCAATACTGACGGCTTTGGACTGGCCGTCATTCCCCATCCTTACAGCACCGTAGTCTCCTGGTGTGTAAGATGAAAAAAAGTCTCTGCGAGATGTGGCGTGTATAGATGCACCAATATCTATCACCCAAATGGTCTCGAGGCTGGCAAGATTCACAATATCTTCTTCATATATAAAGAAGAATTATTTGGAGGTATTGTCGGTGGTAGTAACAACTCTTTCTTGATTAGAGTCATCATCTCTCATGGATTGCTCGTTCTTCAGTTTGTAGCAATCCCTCTTCATATGACATTTCTTTTTGCAGTGATATCACTCAATATCTCTAATTTTAGATTTACCTCAGTTTTTGTCTGATCTCCCTGGGCCTCAGCTTTTACTCCTCCCCCTTCTGGTGTTCTTCTCTGTCACTAGAGCTTTTGAGGTTGAGGCTGATGCTGACTCCTACATTCTCGTCCTCTTTTCTTCCTCGAAGATCCTGGTCTTTTCCATCTCCATAGTGACTTTTCCATCTACGGCTGAATTTATCACCGTATATCTGAACGTTTCTCGAGATTCTTGTAACGTATTAAGGAGTATTAAGCCGTTTCCTCATCACCGAAGTCTATGCCTAATCCAAATAATTCTTTCATGGTGCCGATGAAATCGTTGATATGGTCTGCCACAGCTGGACCTTCCTGGTATTTCAAACCCATCATTTTCTTGATATAGTACAGCTTGTTGTTGTCAGTCTTTGCTCAGAAAAGCTCCTCCAGCTTTCTCCATAAGACACGTGCATTTGTTTCTTCACTGACATGGTTGATGATATAATCGTCGATCCACTGACGAATAGTACTGCATGTTTTCTGGTGAAGATTAGCCCACTTCTCATCGGATATTCCTTCTGGTTTCTGCTCCAGAAACACCGATTCATCATAGTCCTTCACATACAGAATTTCTTTCATCATTCCTCTCCATGTGAAATAGTTTGTACTGGTTAACAAAACCATTTTTCCGTTACCCCCATCCATTACAAAAAATTCTAGAAAGAATTTCAAAAAACGGAGCTCACTATTGCGTCCGGAATGGTAAAAAATGGTGGAAATGACACTTCGTTTGTCAAAATCAGGTTTATGCTGACGTGGCAAGTGTTGCTAACGTGTCAGACACGTGGCGCTGACTGGATGCACACGTGGCTGCTGACTGATCTGCTGACGTGGCTTGCTGACTGGGCTGTTGACTGTGCGTGATTGCTGACGTGGCGGATGACTGGGCGCTGACGTGGCGCCACGTGTGTCATCTTCTTCCTTGGGAGCGCGTGCGGCGCGTGTGCGCGTGGGCGGCGTTTGGGACAACTACTGGAAGGCACGTGTGGCTGTTCTGGACCTCCGATCGATCGCCGGAAATTACCACCGTGCTCGTCTCGCCGTGAAAAATCCGATGGTATGCTCAAAATTGATTTTCGAAAACTTTTGTCGGAACCGACTTTCCGAACCGAATCTATGTTACCGAGTTTCGGGATCCCACCATGGAACCTTAGCTCTTATACCGCTTGTTATGATAAAACACACACAATAGAGGAGATGTGAGAGAAAATTTTTCTTTATTATACACAAACAAAGAATTACAAAGCTTACAAACTCAATCTTTACAAAAAACTCTCAACCCTCTTTTCTCTCTATTATACTCATGTTTTGGGATTATGGGATGCTTAACAATGGTCTGGGGGCTCCTTTTTATAGTGTCCAAGACGCGTGAACGGTGTCACACGTCTTGGACACGTTTTGCCAACTTTCATTTGGCAACTTGAAGCTGTCTTCATCATGCTTTCGGTGGAAAGCCTTCCAGCTGCATTTGGTGCAGCTGTATGCATGTTCTGCATGCATGTGAACCAACACATAATTATGATTTTAAATCAATTACGAGAGGTTGTTGGTATAAAAATTACTTAATTGAATTTAAATTTAAATTTAAAATCTCAGTTTAATTGTGATTATATACCGAAGAAGTACTCATTCAAAACATCTATCATTATTGTTAAGGAAAATTCATTCACAAAATTGAATTTTCGATTCACGGAAGCTGCCGATTTTTATAGGTTATTTTATCCTTATTTTTGTCAATTTATTCTACCAGAATATTCTCAAAAATATTCATGTGTCTCAACTAGATCTTATTTTAAGATTGTAATGAAATTTAATATGAACTTTTAATTAATTGAATTTGTTTTATCATTGAATTGTGACATTTTATCCATAATTATCTATATTATCTTGTTCCTAATGCTTTTTATTGATTCGTAACCAATATGATTGATTTGGTAGTATAATGAATTTGGAATAAAGAGTTAATATTTAGACCTACGTAAAATATCATGTGATCTTATTGAGATGAATAGATTTTCATGCATGATATACATTTGCTTAAAGAGCATGTGTAACTTATAATACACTTGAACATAATGAAGTTTTCTTAACTTAATTAATATAAAAATATAGTTAATTGATTAAGAATGATTTTTCTATCTAACCAACACTTAGTTAATAATTATTGTCTTTCATAATTGCTAGTTTAAATAAGATTAGGGTTGAGAAAATTTGGCGTTTGACATTAATAATAATTTATCATAGGATTGATATATTTCCATATTATTTGTACAATGTGTGCACTTATGTACTATACAAAATCACTATTAAATATTAAAGTTGAAATCTGAACTATTGAAGTTGAAATTGCACCATTGAATTTGAAATTTCTACCATTAAAATTGAAATTAAAATATATTTCATATTCAATACTAGAGATTTAAAATTTAATGATCTTTATTTCAATTTCAGTATCGTTGATATCAGTACTGGGTGTTGTAGACGTGGCGAAAAAATCAATGCAAATTAAATTCACCAAATAATTCTTCTAATCAATATCTAATAAGATGACCTGATGAGTTGGCGTTCTAGTCATCACTTGGATAAAATAGTAACCCACTTCAAGAGATTTATAATTAAACTAATCTCTTATTAAGAGTCCAATCTTTTAGATATTACTTTTAAATAAGATAAATTAATTGGAATCTGATTCAGAGTGCTGATGATTAAGATGATTTTGAGAAAGACATTTGATCATGTTCCCTCTCTATCTATAAATGCATGCGTGTCACAATTTTATAGACTGCTGTCCCATTTTGTCGTCTAAGAAAGAGACGTTTCTTTCAATAATTTAACACCAACCTGTGGATTTAACCAAAGACAAAATTTTCCATGACCTGTCGTTTCATTCATCTACTGGCCAGCTTGTCTATTTTGTATATAAAAATCAAAACAATTTTTAAAGTACTTAATTATACAAGTTTTAGAAAATGGGATAGTTACAAACCAACTCTTGAAGTGATAATGATTTATTGTTTGAGGAAGAAATTTATGAAACATGACATATGGATGGTTTTGAGATGTCTTGAATCCAATTAATTGATTAGTATTAGTTCACATACACTCTTTTAAAAAATGGTAATATTTGATATATTAAATAACACATAAATAATATTTTAAAAGTATTGGAGCAGAAAAATAAATACTATATACCTAGTCTCTTTCACGTGTTGGATCGACTGATCTATTTTTCAAAACTCCAATAGAGTATTGTAGTACTTCCAATGGAGTATATTATTAGAGTATCACCCACTAAACTTACTGTCAAAGAGCTCAAGTATAGCACTAAACAATAATCTCACAAAGTTTTGATATTTTATGCAGCCAAAATATCAGGAGGAGAGGGTAAGCCTTTTGTAGGCTCCCAAGTTTTGATACCATTAATATTTTATGACTTAGTCAAAGGTTTATGGTGTAAATTCTAATGGAATTGACGATGAGGAAGGAGAGAACTGTTCATTTACCTCCACATCGGTCGATCAAACAATGTAGTATTACAGAAAAAAATACCGATGTATTTTTTATGGAATTTTATTAGTAATTTACCGACACAAATATATGTCGGTAAATGTAGCGCCACATATTACTAGTGAAATTTTTGAGTTTTACCGAGGATAATTTTTCATCGATAATTATCTTAGTATCGACATAAATTATGAGTTTTGCCAACAGATCTCTATAGATAAATTACCTACAAAATTTGGAGGTTTTCCCGAGTGAACTTATGGGTTTTACCGGCGTATATTTCGGTATTTATTTTTATTAAATTAATTTTTAATTAATTAATTATTATTATTAACTGAAATATTGCGTTTTATCAATGGATATTTCTGCACATACACAAACACATTCCTTAGCCTAGTGATACAAAACCTCCACTCCGGTGATAGCTTGGCTTTGAGTCATATCTCTTACATCAGTTTAAGGGGATGGTGTGGGCCCCCAGACTGGTCCCGCCAATAGGAGGGTATTGTGTCGACAAAATTTACACATTACTGACGAACGGTCAAATAATTTCAATTGGTAAAACGCAAAATTTATCGACGGATAGAATTCTATCGATAAAAATTTAGCGAGAAGTCATTTATTGTCAATCCAACTGTGTAATGATGAGTGATATTTATATCACTATTTCACACTCATTTAACCTAATATTTTATATAGTTTCTTGAGTCTTATGAATATTTTGATGTGTTTTGTGTTATTTTGTAGATAAATAAAGTTTCAGGACATTCTGGAGGTGATTTGGACCAAAACAGGAAAAATTGGCAAAAATGGAATTTCGGTAATTTTGGCGCGTCGTGACGCGCAAGCCTTTGGCGTCGCGACGCCTAACCTGCACCAGATCTGCTAACGTGCGCCGGGTCAGCGGGTCAGAATTTGAGAAGTTTGACTTTGCTAACATGCGCCGTTTATGGATAAATATTACCGCCTGAATGGCTAGTTGGACTTAATTTGACTTAATCAGGATACCGCCAGATTGGTCGGTTGGTAATATTATCACAAGTTTATATATTATTTTAGGGGAGATATCTAAATTAGTAGTAGTAAAAGTAATTCATTTTTACCTTAGCATTTTATTTTATTGTAATTTACTTTTCAGTATTTACTTTACCGCATTTTTACTTCATGTCTTTTATTTTCAAGTTTTTACCAGCCCTAGTTATGTGTTGTAACTAAATAAGTTATCTGGGGTTGTGATGACTTTTAATATCACCGGTTTATAAGAGGTTAGATTATAGTTCGGGTAATATAAAGATTTATTTATTGAGTCTTAATCTTAATGCTTTTTTAATTAACTGGCCATTAATAAAATTGATTAGGTAAACTTAAAATGAACTAGACATAGAGATTTTAAGTTTAAGACCTTAGACTCAATAGCCCACGATCTTCCTTGAGGATAGATAACCCTTTAATAGATTTCCTTACAGGATAGGAATATACCTGTCGGGTGGGGGTAGCCTTAATTGGAACTTAATCTTAATAAATCTAGGTAATTTGGTTGACATAGACATATGGTTCAATTGGATTATACTGAGTATTCGTAATTGACCATCGGAAGAAGCTTTTACATATTTAGTGTTCCAGGTTAATAAATCAATATATTACCCAACTTTAAGATAACCACTTCATCTTTAAAATGATATTAAAAGAAATCACAACCCTATATAGTTTTTAATATTGAATTTTTTTAAAATCTACTTCGAACAATTTTATTTACTTGTCTTTAAATTAGAATCGTCGCCATTTCAAATCAATTAAACAACCTGTTAGATACTAGTAATCATTTGACCTCATAAAATTAATAGCTTAGGTATTAAGTCATCGTGGGATCAATACTTTTTATACTACTTGAACGATACGTACGCTTGCGTTATACGTGCGTGTTTACGCCGGTCAAGTTTTTGGCGCCGTTGCCGGGGACTTATTTATCTTTCACTATTAGTTTTAAGGTTAGATACCTTTACTTGTATCTAATTTTCTTTTTACTTATTGTTTTTGTTTTCTTGTGTTTCAGGTTTTCAGAAACTTCATGAGACGAACCAGAAGTTTTGAACTTCGACCGCTTGACCCGGAAATTGAAAAAACCATTAGACAGTTGAGAAGGGAAAGGCGAGAAGGCCAAGAAGCTTTAGTCAACATGGAACCTGAACCTTTGGAGGTTGCACCACCAATTCCTATTCGAGACTGAACCATTCCGGTGATTGACAGACTCATTTCTTGCATTGTACTCCCTCCCTTACCAGCAAATGCGGGTGACATCAAAACATGCATTCAGATGATTCAACAGTCAGTTCAGTTGGGGGGGAATGCAACTGAAGATCCTAATGCCCACATCAGCAACTTCCTGGAAGTTTGTGGCACTTTCAATTACAACCAAGAAGCTGAAGAAGCAATGAGACTGCGTGTTTTCCCATACTCCTTGAAGGACAGAGCTAAAGCTTGGCTACATTCACTACAGCAGGTTCTATCACAACTTGGAACACTTTAGCCACCAATTTCTTGCAAAGTACTTTCCACCAGCCAGAACCGGAAAGCTGAGGAATGACATCACATCCTTTGTACAACAAGATTCTGAAACTCTCTACGAAGCTTGGGAAAGGTATAAGATTTACTCCGGAAATGTCCTCACCATGAGATTCCAAAATGGCTTCAAGTCCAAACTTTCTATAATGGACTTTCTGAAATAATGAGAACCACAATCGATGCTGCTGCTGGATGAGCTTTAATGGCAAAAGGAGAAGATCAAGCCTGGGAACTAATCGAAGAAATGGCCAACAACAATCTTTGTGGCCAACAGAAAGGAGCATGATCCAAAGAATTGCAGGAATTTATGAAAGTGGAGCCAATACAGCAGTCAACACCAAGCTAGATCAGATATGCAAATTCATGGAAACTCTTACCACTGGATCCACAAGTTCACCATATGGAGGAACACCAGAGTCAAACCAACTTGAAGAAATGGTGAATTTTGTCAATAATTTCAACAGACAGGGGAACAATCCATATTCCAACACCTACAACCCAGGGTGGATGAATCATCCTAATTTTTCATGGAGCAACAATTCAGGCCAACAGCGAAACTATCCACCACCTGGATTCCAGCAACAGAACAAAGGCCGGGAGCAGGCAAATGAACCAGGAATAGCAGAAGTGCTGGCTCAGTTAAAAAAGTACGATGCTATCTTTCAGAGCCAATCAACTTCCATCAAAGCACTGGAGAATCAAATCGGACAACTGGCCAATGCTCAGAGTTACAGACCACCAGGTAATCTTCCCAGCAACACAGAACCCAATCCAAGGAACCGAGGGAAGGAGCAATGCCAAGCCATTACTTTGAAAAACGGTACTGAAATCAACAAAGATGTTGGAATCAAGATGTCCCAATAGAAGTTTCCAAAAGAAGCTGAGAAACAGATGGAGGAAAAAGAGGCAAAGGAAAAAGAAGCAAAGGAAAAAGAACAGATCACTCCACCTCCACCTTTTCCTCAGCGTCTTCAGAAAAACAAACTGGACAAGCAGTTTGCTCGATTCCTGGAGGTTTTTAAAAAGCCGCACATCAACATCCCATTTGCAGAAGCTTTGGAAGAAATGCCCAGTTATGTCAAATTCATGAAAGACATTCTTTCACGAAAACGGAGATTGGGAGACTACGAAACATTAACATTAACAGAAGAATGCAGTGCCATTATTCAGAGGAAACTTCCCCCGAAGTTGAAAGATCCTGGCAGTTTCACAGTTCCATGTACCATTGGAGAACATTATATCGGTAAGGCTTTATGTGATTTAGGAGCCAGTGTTAACTTGATGTCTTTTTCTATTACAGGAAACTGCAGATTGGAGAAGCAATGCCTACCTCAGTTTCATTGCAACTTGCTGACCGAAACCTCGCATTTCCAAGATGTGTTGTTGAAGATGTGCTGGTGAAAGTAGACAAACTAATTCTCCTAGCAGATTTCATCATCCTTGACATGGAAGAAGACAAAGAAATACCTATCATCTTGGGAGACCATTCTTGGCTACAGGTAAAACTGTGATTGATGTGTAAAAATGAGAACTGACCATGAAAGTGCAGAGGACCAATAAGTGACCTTTAATGTTTTCAAAGCAATGAAATTCCCGAGTGATGAAAAGGAAGAAGAATGCTTCAGAGTTGATGTTGTTGAAAGTATCGTTCAAAATACTGAGCCAAATCTCACAGATACACTTGAAGCTTGCATCACCAACATGACTGCCAGCGAGCTAGATGCTGAAATCCTGGAATGTATCAACTACCTTGACAAACCATTCCGATTCAAAGCAACACCACCAATTGAAAGTTTGGAACTGCCCAAGAAAGATCGAATCAAGCCTTCGATTGAAGAACCACCACAGTTGGAGCTGAGTTACTTCCGAGCCATCTCAGGTATGCATTTCTTGGAAACTCTTATGAATTACCTGTTTTATTTCTTCTTCACTAACATTGGAGCAGGAGAGAAAAGTTACTGAGAGTGTTACGAGAGCACAAGAAAGTCATTGGCTGGACTATAGCAGACATTCGAGGCATTAGTCCATCATTTTGCATGCACAAAATTTTGATGAACGATGAGTACAAACCCACAGTGGAGCATCAACGGAGACTCAATCCAATCATGAAGGAAGTCGTGAAGAAAGAAATCATCAAATGGTTGGATGCTGGCATCATTTACCCCATCTCATACAGCAGTTGGGTGAGTCCTATGCAGTGTGTACCAAAGAAATGAGGAATTACTGTGATTACCAATGAAAAGAATGAGCTAATTCCAACAAGAACAGTAACTGGATGGAGAGTATGCATGGACTACAGGAAACTGAACAAAGCCACGAGAAATGACAATTTTCCGCTACCATTCATTGACCAGATGTTAGACAGACTGCATGACATGAGTTCTATTGCTTTCTGGACGGATATTCAGGGTACAATCAGATTGCCATCGCACCAGAAGACCAGGAGAAAACTACATTTACATGTCCCTATGGTACTTTTGCTTTCCGCAGGATGCCATTTGGATTATGTAATGCCCCTGCCACTTTTCAGCGTTGCATGATGGCCATCTTCTCAGACATGCTGGAGCAGAGTATGGAGGTTTTCATGGATGACTTTTTTGTATTTGGAGATTCTTTTGATCATTGTTTGCAAAATTTGGAACATGTATTACAAAGGCGCGAAGATGCAAACCTGGTACTCAACTGTGAGAAATGCCACTTTATGGTGCAAGAAGGCATTGTTCTTGGACACCGGATCTCACAAAAGGGGATTGAGGTAGACAAAGTAAAAATAGAGACAATCGAAAAACTACCTCCACCAACATCAGTTAAAGGTATTCGAAGTTTTCTTGGACATGCAGGTTTTTACAGGAGATTTATCAAAGACTTTTCCAAGATTGCTAAACCTATATGCAATCTTCTGGAGAATGATGTGCCTTTCAACTTCACCAAAGAATGCCAGGAAGCTTTTGAAATCTTAAAACAGAAGCTGGTATCCGCCCTCATCATTGTAGCACCAGACTGGACCCTTCCATTTGAAGTGATGTGCGATGCTAGTGATTTTGCTGTAGGTGCAGTTTTGGGACAACGTAAAGCAAAGATTTTCCACACCATTTATTATTCCAGCAGAACTCTAAATGAAGCTCAACTCAACTACACAACCACCGAAAAGGAGTTGCTCACAGTTGTGTACGCTTTTGAAAAATTCCGCTCTTATCTGTTGGGTCCCAAAGTGGTGGTCTACACAGATCATTCAGCAATCAAATATCTGACCACGAAGAAAGATGCCAAACCCAGATTGATCCATTGGATACTTCTTCTGTAAGAATTTGACGTGGAGATTAGAGACAGAAAAGGAACAGAGAATCAGGTGGCAGATCATCTATCGAGGCTCGAGAATGGAGAAACAGTTGACAAAAATCTGTCAATCAAAGAAACCTTTCCAGATGAACAGCTATTTGCCATGAAACAACATGAAGTCCCTTGGTATGCTGACTATGTCAACTACATTGTGTCAGGAAAATGGCCGTTGGAATTGACAACTCAACAACGGAAGAAGTTCTTCAAAGAAGTCAAACACTATGTCTGGGATGAACCGTACATGTTCAAACGTTGTGCTGATCAACTACTGAGACGATGTGTTCCACATGAGGAAATCAATAGTGTTTTGCAGCACTGTCATTCATCACCATATGGCGGACACTTCAGCGGAAACAAAACTGCAGCCAAAGTCCTACAATCAGGTTTGTTCTGGCCCAGTCTTTTTAAAGATGCTTATCTTTTTGCTTTTCAATGTGACAGGTGCCAGAGAATGGGAAATATTTCCAGGAGAAACGAAGGACTGTTGCAAAACATTCTAGAAGTGGAAATATTCGATGTATGAGGTATTGATTTCATGGGACCATTTGTTCCATCATTCGGAAACCTGTATATCCTGGTTGCTGTAGACTACGTCTCCAAATGGGTCGAAGCAATTGCACTGCCATCCAATGATTCAAAAGTCGTGATCAAATTCCTGAAAAAGAAATTTTTCACTCGGTTCGGAACACCTCGGGCAATTATCAGTGATGGTGGCTCTCATTTCTGCAACAGACTACTTCGATACACTCCTATCCCAATACGGAGTTACTCACAAGGTTGCCACAGCTTACCATCCACAGTCAAATGGACAGTTGAGGTTTCAAACAGAGAAATCAAAAGAATCCTAGAAAGAACCGTTGAATCAACAAGGAGGGACTGGTCAACAAAACTAGATGATGCATTATGGGCCTACAGGACAGCTTATAAGACACCCATTGGTATGTCCCCATATCGATTGGTGTTTGGGAAAACGTGTCATCTACCAGTTGAGCTTGAGCACAAGGCGTACTGGGCACTGAAGAAGTTGAATTTTGATTCACAAGCGCAGGAGAGAAAATACTTCACCAACTTAACGAATTGGAGGAATTTCGCCTACAGGCTTATAGAATGCCAGATTATACAAAGAAAAGACAAAGAAATGGCATGACCGAAAAATAGTGCACAGACAGTTGGAACCAAGGCAGCATGTGTTGTTGTACAACTCGAGATTGAAACTTTTCCCTGGAAAGTTGAAATCTAGGTGGTCAGGTCCATTTATGATCACTCAGGTTTTACCTTATGAAGCTGTTGAGTTACTAGATCCCAATACCAACAACACATTCAATGTTAACAGTCAGCGTGTCAAGCACTACTGGTGAGAATCATTTGAGCGACAAAAAGAAAGTGTCACACTTTCAGATCCAGCTTAACGATCGAGAAGTAAAAGTCTAGCTGACGACTTTAAAACTTAGCGCTCGCAGGGAGGCAACCCATGCAATTTGTGTATATATTGTGATTTGGTGTGATTTAATTTGGTGTGTTTAGTTTTTGCAGATTAATTCATTTCAAGATGGAAGAAGCTCTCGCAAATCTTCGCCAGCAATTTCCTTCTCTCCCTAAAAAATCTCTGATAAAAATCTACAAAACTCGCTTGAACGAATGAGGTTAATAACAATTCACGGTGTTCCTAATGATATTCGTTGGGTAATTGAAGCACAAGTCCGATTGGCAAGTGAGTCTTCCGACTCTTTTATTTCACATCTGCCTGGTTTTGGAAGAAGCACCTATGCAAAGAAACGTAGAGCTAAGCAAATGGGTGTTTGTTACAAATGTGCACGCTGGAATTGCAATACTCGTTGTCGTTATTTAGGAATGGTGTCTGATAACCGCAAAGACAAAATTAATTTCATTAGGGATGACTTGAGTAAGGAGTCTTTAGATGATATATCTTCAACTCTTGAGACGCATCCCAGTGGATATGTTCACATAGCCTTTCGCAATTACATACACAATTTCAAAAAGAAAGACAACTGTTAAGTCTCGGGAATCTGACTCAAAAAGACCATGTTTTCCAATTTATAAGAAAATTGGATGGGAAGCTTGTCCCTGACGCATAGACGTCAATCAAACCGTAAATTCTTGTACATATTATATCTCTTTGTCTTTTTCTAATAATTGTAATTTGTTTTGTTGTTTTCTTTTATTTTCTCCGACAGGATCCAGACATTTTTGACTATCATGATTTGTTTAACTAATAATTGTCATTTGGCAGGTACTAGTGCTATTTTTACTCACCCTTTTCAGGTATTATAAATTCAACTCATCATTACACTTTTGAAGACATCCAAAGTAAAACATGGAAGCCACTTTAAGAAGATGAGTTGAAAACATCTGTGTGTTTTGCGGTAGTAGTGTTGGTACTAAACCACAATACATAGAAGCAACACATGAATTGGGTCGAGTCTTAGCTGCAAGAAATATGCACTTAATATATGGCGGAGGAAATCTTGGACTTATGGGGATCATTTCAAAGGCCGTACAGGAATGAGACAGTCACGTTTTGGGAATCATCCCAAAACCCTTGGCAGAGGCAAATCTTATTGAACCATCAAACGGAGAGGAACTGATCGTGCCAGGTATGTCTGAACGTTTGGTAGAAATGATTAACCGTGCTGATGTTTTTATTGTTTTGCCATGTGGCTTGGGTACATTGGAGGAAATTTTTATTGTGTTATCTTGGGCGAACCTGAACATACACTAGAAACCAATTGAATTGCTCAACGTTGATGGATTTTATGATTTTCTTTGTGTGTTTCTTGATGATGCTCGGAGAAATGGGTTCGTGTCAAAACCTTTAAAAGAACTCCTCTTTACTGTCAGAACTGCTCCAGATCTAATAGACCAACTCATAGCCTATGAACCACGAGTTGACCCTATTCTTTCAAAGATAAATTGGTCTGAGGATGATCGTGGTAAGAGGCGTCGGATTAATCTGGATCTTAACCTTTAAATTCCTGTAAATTTTCAGCTAACTATGTATTATTTTCTAAACTCTCCTGTTACTGTTTAAGACATTGGGGAAAATGTCTCATTTAGGTTTGGGGGAGGGAATTAGTTGATTAGTACCTTGTTTTTAGTTTGTATGTTGTTTTTATTTTTAGTCCAAAATTTTCGAAAAAAAAAAAATTGGAAAATTTTCAAAAAATTACAAAAATATTTTGCGTTTTTATGTTTTGACTAAAAATGTGAAATTGGTAAAAGATAGCCGAGTAAGGAGTTTCCACTCCTGAGACGTATCTCAAACCTATTTCGAAACAAGTTTATTTTTGTTTATTTCCTTTTAAATTATTTAATTTTGAAATTCTCCATAACACTGACTAAAATGAATCTTCATATGCTCAGTTGACAGGTATTATCAACATGCATAGTAACATACATACATGAGCTAAAATTGAAAAGTTTGTAATATTAAGTGCTCTAGTTTAATCAGAGAGAAGCATATCAAAAAGTGATGGAGTAAAAAAAATAAAATAAAATAAAATTGAGATCCGAGTTATTAAGTCTGTAAGGGTGTTTTAACACCTATTGCCCTAAAGCCAACTGGTTTGGGAGTCACTGGCCCAAAGCTCGTTACATGGATCAAAGATGCTCAAAAAATATATATATCTGAAGTCTGAGTAATTAAGTCCGTATGGGTGTCTTAACACCTGGTGCCCTAAAGCCAACTGGTTTGGGAGCCACCGACCTAACACTCGTTACATAGATGTAAGATATTGTATATAAATAAAAAATAAAAAAGAAAAATCAAAGAAAAAATCAGAAAAATGAGAAAAAATTATTCAATTGCTACAAAAAGGTGTGAAATCTGATAGAACTTTAGGAAAAAAATATTACTCTCTTATTCAACTGCACTTATGACTGTTGTGGGCAAAAATGAGTTGTTTAATATTATGTTGACTGTGTATATGATGAATGGCAAATATAATCGGAGAATTTACTTATTCAGTAATTTAGAAAGAAACAAAACAACTAGTAACTTGGAGTAGAAGTTTCACCTGATTAGTCACTAACTTCTTTATTCTCTTTTCGCTTGTCTTTTTTCTTTTGTGTGCATTAGTTTTAATACCTTTTTACTTTTGTAAAATGTTTGTGGGTATCATTGATGTAAACCCTCACGAGACTACAACTCGTCCACTAGGGACACCTATAGGTTTAAAGGCTTGTTGCATATGCTAAATGCAACCGTGATCCCTACGAAAGTGGCTTAGTTAAATTTTATTTTAAAGATGTTTATGTTATTTTATTCTGTGTTTTGCTCGAGGACTAGCAAAGTGTTAGGTTTGGGGGTGTAATGAGTGGTATTTATATCACTATTTCCCACTCATTTAACCTAATATTTTGTATAGTTTCTTGAGTCTTATGAATATTTTGATGTGTTTTGTGTTATTTTATAGATAAATAAATTTCAGGACATCCTGGAGGTGATTTGGACCAAAACAGGAAAAATTGGCAAAAGGGCATTTCGGTAATTTTGGCGCGTCGCGATGCCTAACGTGCACCAGATCTGCTAACGTGCGCCGGGTCAACGGGTCAGAATTTGAGAAGTTTGACTTTGCTAACATGCGCCGTGCCACGTGTCACCATCACAGCCGAGCTGCTAACGTAAGCCGTGCCACGTGTCATCATCCTACGGTGCCAACAATTACTATTTCCACGTGTGCCACGTGTCATCCTACGAGTCGCCACGTCATCCGGTCAACGAGACAACTTTGCCACGCGTCGTGACACGTCATCATCCATGTCAGCAGGTTAACCGAGTCAACATGCCACGTCATCATAAGCCAATCACGTCGTGACACGTGTCGCAATCCTACCGGTGCCGACAATTGATCTCAGCCGCCTTGCCACGTCAGCGCCACGTCATCGCCACGTCAGCATAATAATTGAGCTCTTAGCCGCATCGCCACGTGTCGTCTTATCTTCTTATCCGAATTGCCACGTGTCAAAGCCAGAGCATGCCACGCCAACTGCAGCTGGCGTAGCGACGCCAAAGGCCTTGGCGTCGTGACGCTGGAACCCCACCGATGCCTATAAATTCAGCTCGAGATTTCAGATTTTTTTGTACCATTCTCTCTCCTTTCTTTGATGTAAATATGGAGTTTCTCTCTCTAGTTTCTTTAATTTAAGTTTTGTAATTAAATTTTAATTACTTTTTGTAATAATAGTAATTGACTTTCTTTACTTTTTACAGTTTTTACCATTCACCATGAGGAGGTAACTTCCCCAGCTAGGGTGAAAGGTAATTCTTTTACTATTGCTATTTAGATTAATCTCCCTTAAAAATAATATATATTCTATTTAAAATTTGACTTAAAAAGGATACTGCTATATTGGTCGGTTGGTAATTTAATTTTAATCTGGTTTAAACCTGACTAATCAAGGATATCGCCAGATTGGTCGGTTGGTAATTTAATTTTGGTTCCGCCTTTATGGCTGGTTTATGGACAAATATTACCGCCTGAATGGCTGGTTGGACTTAATTTGACTTAATCAGGATACCGCCATATTGGTCGGTTGGTAATATTATCATAAGTTTATATATTATTTTAGGGGAGATATCTAAATTAGTAGTAGTAAAAGTAATTCTTTTTACCTTAGCATTTTATTTTATTGTAATTTACTTTTCAGTATTTACTTTATCGCATTTTTACTTCATGTTTTATTTTCAAGTTTTTAACCAGCCCTAGTTATGTGTTGTAACTAAATAAGTTATCCGGGGTTGTGATGACTTTTAATATCACCGGTTTATAATGGGTTAGATTATAGTTCGGGTAATATAAAGATTTATTTATTGAGTCTTAATCTTAATGCTTTTTAATTAACTGGCATTAATAAAATTGATTAGGTAAACTTAAAATGAACTAGACATAAGAATTTTAAGTTTAAGACCTTAGACTCAATAGCCCACGATCTTCCTTGAGGATAGATAACCATTTAATAGATTTCCTTACAGGATAGGAATATACCTGTCGGGCGGGGGTAGCCTTAATTGGAACTTAATCTTAATAAATCTAGGTAATTTGGTTGACATAGACATATGGTTCAATTGGATTATACTAGGTATTCGTAATTGATCATCGGAAGAGGCTTTTACATAATTTAGTGTTCCGGTTAATAAATCAATATATTACCCAACTTTAAGATAACCACTTCATCTTTAAAATGATATTAAAAGAAATCACAACCCTAGATAGTTTTTAATATTGAATTTTCTTAAAATCTACTTTCGAACAATTTTATTTACTTGTCTTTAAATTTAGAATCGTCGCCATTTCAAATCAATTAAACAACTTGTTAGATACTAGTAATCATTTGACCTCATAAAATTAATAGCTTAGGTATTAAGTCCTCGTGGGATTGATACTTTTTATACTACTTGAACGATACGTACGCTTGCGTTATACGTGTGTGTTTACGTCGGTCATCTAACCCGAGTCCTTTATGCGCTTGCTGATGAGCGGTCAATATATCTATATTTACCGTCCTCTATCTTACACTTTATTGGTTACTTCGAATTTTATGAACGTTTTGATGTGTTTTGGGTATATTTTGTAGGACAATATGAAACTACAACTAAAGCGGACTTATCAAGTGAAGAATCAGCAAAATTCAGAACGAAATCGGGCCACATTCCAGACCTCAGTACACGCGTCGCGATGCGACCTAGTATATTTTTGAGGCAGAACGTAAATTTTATTGCGCGTCGCTACGTCTGAGTGAAACAGCCTGCATCGCGATGCAGGACTATGTGTGTCGCGACGCGATCCCGATTCTTGGTGCGTGAAGAACTCTTATTTCTTAAGAAGAAAATCTCCCAACAACTCTTATATAAGAACAAGTACGGTTCTAAACCTAAGGATCAAACTTTTGTGGACTGAAAAGCACAGAAAAATACAAAGAGCAAAACAAGAACGAGACTCTCAACCAGTGCTTGAGATGAAAGCAGAAGACTGCAACTAGAGTTCTTTCTTCTTTTTCTCTTTGAGTTTATTTTCAAAAATTCTTTTTGTATTAATGATTAGTTTGCGCTTGATGACAATCATGTGTAACTAAATCATTAGTTTATGGTTGTAATGGATCTTAAGTACATTTTTTAATTCATTTTGCATCTTTTTATTTTTTTTTAATTGGATTGTTTATTATTATATGATCTTAATGCGTTTTATTGTCTAGCCAATAATAAAATAGGTGTGGTAAACCTTTAGGAACTTGGGAATGGGAATTTGGGTTTAACATTGGGAATAATAGAGTGTGATCGTAATTCTTAATGAATAGATTTTCGTGGAGGATAAGAATATACATGTTGGGCAAGCATAGCTAATATTAGAACATGTTATTAATGAGTTTGATTTAAGTTAATTATCATAGGATTCTACCTAATCATCAGAAAATACTTGTAGATAATTTAGCATTCTAAGTTAATAATTCATAACAGTAACCCAAATGAATGAAAAATGCAATAATTCATTATTTGCATGCTTAGATGAAGTTACAACCTTAGATTCTTTTCTTAAACGATACGTGTACTTACATGCGATAATAAAATTGCGATCACTTAGCATCCAAGGTGCACACACATCTGGGTTATTACAAGCTACATAGATTTATGAGATATCTATATATAATCTATTATCATAGCTTGGATCTTATCATAGTTTTCAATTAAGGTGTGTCTTGACATTTCACACTTGGTTCATTTTTTACTCTCCTCAAGCGCCAGAAGCAAGATAAATGTTATTTTTCTATAAGTTTAGTATCAAAATATAATATTTCAAAATTTACAGTACCCAATAATTATGTTGTCATAAATTTAATAGTAAAATGTAAATTTATTTGATTTAAAAGTTATATTTTATTTTACTTTTTTAATAAAATCATTTTAATTATTTCACTATTTAATAATTTATTATTTATTAGATAATATTAACAAAATAATTTACTATTTTATATCTTTTAAATTATAAAATATTAATATAATACAATAATATATAGCACCAAATATTATACAATATTAATGTAATACGGTGTTAATGCAATACATCCTATATTAAAAAATATTATACAATCTAATGCAATAAAATAATACCATTCACTTAAAAAGCATACTGTGGGCGTTTCCCTCTCCAATTTATTACATGTAATATAATCAATGTATGTATCATTTTCTTAATTGGAAAGGTGAGATGATAAAAAAATTAAATTTGTGATTTCCCTCATCCCTTTACTTTAAAAAAAAAAAACGATTCGTTTAATATTGAATGATGATATACCCAAAATTTCGGTACAATCCCATTTATATTCGGGATAAAAAATATTCCAGTCTCGTCATGATATTTCTTAAGATTAAAAAAAATATTATTTCTCGTCTCATCCCACGTTCCATTAAATCCTGTAAAAATTAAGTCATGCTTGTTGTCTCTTCTCCCCCTACTTGATAATTTGAGACTTTTTTATCTTGTCCCGTTCCGTTTTCAAATGGGACATAAAAATATATCACAAATCTGAGAGATTCTTTGGTGCAACAGTGGTATGGGTGACGTGGTACCATAAGTCAATTAAAAAATGACATGTAGAGTTTCTTCACCTATTTTTTAGTTGTTTTTTAATTTTTTAGCACGCGTGCAGTGGATGATTGACTTGTTGCATGGATGATGTGGTACCACTGTTGCATAGAATATTTTCTCCACAAATCTTGTCCCAAATGGGACAAGGTACAGTTAGGTTTGGATTGGAAAAATTACTAACCCTACCCAAAAAACACACATAATACATAATTTATAGCCTATAATTTAAATTTTTTTATATTTTAATCCCAAATTTATTTTGCCAGGATAAATTTATATTTTGGAAACGTCTCTTAGACGTGTTCTATCACTTTTCTTTAACATTTACATTTTATAATTGAATGTTTATCGGTGGTTTAGATTTATAGAGTCAAGTGCCTATTTTGTCATATTTAGCAAAGAATAAATAAAATTTAACCAAGGCAATGGATGTATGTGTATTATGTCTTTACATATGAATGATATTATTGTTTAATTTATAGATGCATCTTGAAAAGTAAACAGGCAGTTGGCAGAAGCTGAATGGGTGACAATCATGTAGATTCTTTCCACCAACTTATGATTGGCCATTCAATTTGATATATGCATAATGCATTCAACATATATGAAGCTTGATATTGAGAAGCTTTCAGCAGCCAAAGGATGTTTCATGGAAGCATGTCAATTTCTTTCTACAAACAAAATTACTCATCCTTTCTTCTGAGTAACGTAAATAAGAATAGAACTACAAAACCATCTGTTGTTGTACAATCATCTTCACTTCTGTTGCAATATGATGAGAGTGGAGATTTACCTAAACCCAGGAAGATTTTAGGTTCAGATGCATCATCACTATTGAGAAGTCAGTCACCTGATTCTGTGCTTAATCAAGCTAATACGATTGGCATCATTGGAGGAGTGTCTGTTTCTTCTACTCTTAATTTCCTGGAAAAGTTTGTGTGGTATAGCACAAGAGATTCTGAAGAATGCCCTCCTTTTGTCGTCTGCAGCGATTCAAAATTAAATGAAGATCTCCTGTTTCATGCTTCATTTCACTCTTTTAAAAACCAAACTCCTGAAATTCAATTAAGTCATGTCCAGAATCTGCGGCGTAAAAGGGCATTTCTTGAGCAATCTGGTGTCCGTTGCATTGTTATGCCTTGCCATGTTTCACATGCTTGGCATGGTGAAATATCTGAAGGATGTTCAATACCTTTCTTACATGTTGGTGAGTGTGTAGCCAAGGAGCTCAAGGAAGCAAAGTTGAAACCATTAGAAGCTGGAAGTAGCGTGCGGATTGGGGTGCTTGCAACAGATGCAACTTTATCTGCTGGATTTTATCAAGAGAAACTACAGAATCAGGTACTGTGATTCTCTTATTAATTCTTCTGATCTTATAAAGTTTTCTCAGTGTTAATTCCACTGATGATTATCATAATACTTGAATGTGCAGGGCTTTGAAGTTGTCTTGCCAGACAAGGCAACCATGGAACACATCATAGTTCCTGCAATTGGGTCACTGAAACAAAGGGACATGGAAGGGGCACGGAATCTCTTAAGAATTGGGATTCAGCTTCTTTTGGTCAGGGCTGTAAATGCTGTGATCATTGCTTCAGATGATATGCGACGTGTTTTACCAGAAGATGATCCGCTTCTTAAGAAATGTATTGATCCCATGGATGCTTTAGCCAGATCAACTGTAAATTGGGCAAGATCAAATAAGAAGGTACATAACAGAACTTAACTGGAACTGGTCTTGTTCCCAGAACACACAATCTTGCCATTGTGTCAGGGATTTTGTACATGGTAAAAAATCCCCCCTTCTATTTTAACATGATGATTTTATTTTATTTTTCTTCAACTGTTCTTTTGATTATGTATGCCTTGATTGAAGCATAACATATCTTGTGACAGATGTGTGCTGAAAGCTCAGGCGATTAGAAACCATATGTTTATTTACAATGAAGATTGAATTTAGAGCACTATGATATTAAGAACTAGAACATTGAAATTGAGGTATCAGGATAAATCAGAAGAGCTCTAATTGCAGAATCGTTTCCAGAGCATTTAACCAGTAACTACCCTTTACAGCTTGGGGAACAAAAATGATTACAAACACCATAACACATGCCAAATGTAATAAAAAAACTAAAAAAAAAGTTTATCAACAAAAATTATAGATTCATAACTGCTTTTGGGCAAATGGAGATACAGCTACAAATTTGACAGAGAATTGCTAGCTGGCTCTGTTCGAACCTGGACACCGTTTGGGGCATCCTTATAGAACCAGGAAGAGATGAGGTGGTGGCAATTGCGAAAGGTCCAGGGATGAACATTGGAGTAAGTTCCCCGCTTTCCACATTAAAATAGGCTGTGCTGAGCTCTGTTCTTTCTCAGCTCCCTTTCACATATGCTCTACTTCTCCAGCTGCTGTCAACGCCTGTTTCCGCGACTCGAACCTATAAGTTTGAGCTCATAATAAAATAATCTTACCTTCACCGGCAAATGCCAATGCCTTTTTACATCTTCCCTAGAGCGCCACTAAGCATCTAAAAAAAAGATCAGGTTTTAACATTTTAGTTTGTGAAATCAAAGCTTTAAAACCATTACAGAATATGTAGGAAAGTGATACCCGGCCATGGCTGAGAACTATGATAGACAACTTCCCCAACTTCAATGCCAATCTCTTCCCATGTCTCTCTCCTCAATGTTTCTTGTAAGCTTTCTCCAGGCTATGGACAAGAAAGGAATTTCAACTGATGAAAAGTTTCACAAAGTGGAGTCAATTTTAAAGTAGAGGATAGAAAGAGTTGTCTGGTTTGATAGTGTAGAGCTTAAGATCTAGTCTTCAGGTTTTGGGTTCGAATCCAGAAGGTGCGTTTCTTATAAAAATTCGGGACAGTCGGAGATTTTACTTGTTTCGTTTTAAATCCGAGTTAGTTTAGTGGTAGGATTTTAAACGTTTTCAAAAAAAAATAAAACGAGTGTATTGACATAATTTTTAGCCTTTTCTAATAACTTTATAAATAAGTAAAAGAAAAAAAAACGATTTTCAGCCTCTCTTCTTCATATGGTATAGGAAATAAAAGACAAAAAGTTCTCATTTTGGGTCTTAAATGGCCTAATAGATTGAATTTTAATCGATGCATCTGTAAAGTTCTTGTTTGTCTATTGTCTACACGTAATGTTACATTTACAAAATTACTTACACAGGTTATTAAGTTAAGTGCAAAGTTTCCGGATTATCTAATCAAAACCATATATATATGTTGACGGCGGATTTTGGTCTCAGGGTAATATTGGAATATCACTCCCGAGAAAACCCACCATCAATAGTGAATTTGTTTGGTTATGGGGAACCAAAAGCAAACTTAGCAAAAGACAGATAAATACACCAATCGACAAGGAGATTTAACGTGGTTCGGCGGATCTTGGTCCGACCTACATCCACGGGCACAAAAAGGATGATACTTTTATTATTCAAATGCGCTTCTCAGACCGTTCTTTGTATTTTACAAGTATGATGGTAATGATTCTGATGATCATTCTTAATGCTCTCAACTTGTTCCTCCTCATTCTTCCTTGTTGTTGTTCTCTCTTTCTCTTGTCCTCCCTTCTACACTCACTCTACCCTCATATTTATAATGGTGAAGAAATCATATTCCTATTTGTACAAGAATTTCCTAGTTGAAACAATTTCCTTTTTCCATAAGGATTCCTAGTCAAAACTATTCCCTTTTTCCATAAGGATTCCTAATCAAAACTACATTTACTTTCTTTTATCATATTAGGATATTAACTCACCAGTTTTCCTTATGAAAATAGGATAACTTGTCATCTTATCCACAATGATAGGGTATTATCTTCTGGAGCACGCCTCGTTATATGGTCGGTCTTCATGAGGTCGGTCACAATAGTTTTTTGTACTGAGAGTGCTGCTGTCGACCTGATAATTGCCCGGTCATCCAATCTTTAAGTGGTCGGGTTAACGATCTTAAGTGCTCGACCCCTGAATCATGTGGTCGGGTCGGTATTAATGATCCGGACCAATAAGGGAATTACCCTTTTACCCCTGTCGTGCTGCTTAAATGACATAGTGCCCGGAAAACACCATCAACATCTGTCCCCTAGTTCTCGGTTCCAACGAGTATACAAGTTGGTGCCGAGAACTATAAAAAGATGGTGTGCTGATCGCCTTGCTGGTGGTCGCTCCAGAAATCACAGAGAAAAACGCATTGGCTGCAAATCTGGTCATTCCTGCCACCTTCATGTGCTCAGTCAACGCGGATCCAGATATCTTCCCGTGGAGAAAATGTTTTGCCCTTATGCTGATGACGATCGACTCGGTGGGACGTAACTCGATCCCGAGCTGAGAAGAACATTTGGCTCTGGGGGAATGTTACATCCCCAGACCAATAGAGGGCCGACCATGTGGGAGATGCTTCGATCCCATGCCGATGATAAGTCTCTCGGTGGGACGTATCCCGACCCCGAGCTGAAGAAAGACTTGGCTCTAGGGGAATGCTACATCCCCAGTCCAAAGAAGCCGACTCGGTGGGACGTAACCCGACCCCGAGCTGAAAGAAAGACTTGGCTCTGGGGGAATATTACATCCCCAGTCCAAAGAAGCCGACTCGGTGGGACGTAACCCGACCCCGAGCTGAATAAACCATAAGGCCTCGATGGAATAAAATCCAGATCCGAGCCGATTAACCAAGCGGTCTCGGCGGAACGAAATCCCGCCCCGAGCCGAATAAACAAGTGGCCTCGGCGGAACGAAATCCAGCCCCGGGCCGAATAAACAAGCGGCCTCGGCGGAACGAAATCCAGCCCCGAGCCGAATAACCAAGCGGCCTCGGCGGAACAAAATCCAGCCCCGAGCCGAATAAACATCGGCCTCGGCGGTACAAGAGCAGACCCGAGTCGAAAGAAACATCGGTCTCGGCGTACAAGAGCAGACCCGAGCCGGAAATAAACATTGGTCTCGGCGGTACAAGAGCAGACCCGAGCCAGGAAGAAACATCGATCTCGGCGGTACAAGAGCAGACCCGAGTCGGAAAGAAACATCGGTCTCGGCGGTACAAGAGCAGACCCGAGCCGGAAATAAACATTGGTCTCGGCGGTACAAGAGTAGACCCGAGCCAGGAAGAAACATCGATCTCGGCGGTACAAGAGCAGACCGAGTCGGAAAGAAACATCGGTCTCGGCGGTACAAGAGCAGACCCGAGCCGGAAATAAACATTGGTCTCGGCGGTACAAGAGCAGACCCGAGCCAGGAAGAAACATCGATCTCGGCGGTACAAGAGCAGACCCGAGTCGGAAAGAAACATCGGTCTCGGCGGTACAAGAGCAGACCCGAGCCGGAAATAAACATCGGTCTCGGCGGTACAAGAGCAGACCCGAGCCGGAAATAAACATCGATCTCGGCGGTACAAGAGCAGACCCGAGCCGTAAAACAAATATCAAAACTATTGTGTGGACCACAACAAACAAGCATAAATAAATGTCAGCCTAAGACAGAAGAGGTCTTACTCACATTTTTGGGATCCGTTGTCTTTCTTGCAACTCTACAAAGGTCACTACAAGTAAGACTCTTCTTGGTCGACCTCAAAAACAGAATGGTCTATGTACTCACTGAGATAGCCTTCTTTCACCAAGTCTTCCACCTGCTCCCGCAGGTCTCTGCACCCATTCGTGGCATGTCCCCTTACGTTATGGTAGATACAGTAAGCCCTACTATTTCCATCCTCAATCGGGAACCTCCTCAAATTAGGTTCGGCCAACAGACCTTTATCCTGGATTTCCCGAACTATCTGGGCCATAGGTTTGTTCAGGGGGGTGTGTACTGTCCTCCCCGCGACACGGTTGACTTGGTCAGATGACTTTATCTCTTGAACATGATTACTCGGAGGTGTCAGTCTGAGTTTTTTCTGCTCCGAGACCGGCCTCCTCAAATTTCTGATCGAATCCCACTGATTGTCTGACCTGAGTATCTTAGTCTTTCGGGTGTCTACTCCCCGGACAATCTTTTTCTCATCCTCTATTAAGATAAACTTCCTGTCCAACTCCAGGGCAGTGGCATAATCCGATACGTCTTGAATCCTCAGGTGAGTCCACAACTTCCCGACCTTCAGACCTCCCTTGAGACTTTCTAGCGCTTCCGATGACTCGTACGCTCCGACCTCAAGCACCAAATTGTGGTACCTTTCAATAAAATTCCTCAGGGGCTCATCATCCCTCTGCTTCATCAGTCTCAATTCTCCCACCATTTTCTTTGGGACGCATGCCCCTTTAAAGTGTCGAATGAACGACTTCTAAAGTTGTGTGAAGCCTCTGATGCTCCCCGGAGCCAAGCTTCTGTACCATAGGATGGCGGGTCCACTTAAAGTTAGGGGGAATACTTTGCAGATGGCATCTCCTACTACTCCCTGGACTTCCATCAACAAGACAAAACTTTCAATGTGTGATTTCGGGTCAGAGTGGCCTTTGTAGGGTGCCATGGTCGGCATGCTGAATCGCTTTGGGAATCTTGCCGACCTTATTTTTTCCGCGAGGGGAGATTCCTCTTTGCCGTCCTGGACATTCCCTTTGTTTGCATTGGGATGTACTCCCCATTTGATCAGCTCCTCCCGTAACCAAGATTTCATGTTGCTATCTTTGGTTCCACTCCGCCTCCTGCGGTCTTCTTTCTTCTGTTATCCCGGGGTAGGTGCTTCTCGTGGCCGGTATCTTCTCGTACTTCTTCGTCGTATTCTTTCTCCTTTCGCCGGGTGTTGCGAAGGCTATCATAGGAGGGGTCTGGTGACGATTTGTCATTCTCTTCCTCCCATGTGTCCTCGGTCCGGGAATCTCCCTGGATCACTATAGATCTTACCCTGTAAGGGTCTCTCCTCCGGGGTCTGTCGTCCTCACTTATATCGAAAATCCTCTTTCCTTCTGCTATGTCGTTCCTTCGTCGGCTAGTCCCGGCCTCGAATTTTCCATTGTGTGCTCATTCTATCCTTTCCAACCGGTCTACTATGGTTTTTAGCAGAGTTTGGCTTTCCTCCATTTCTTTCCTAAGGTTCTCCTCAATCTTCTCCATCCAATCTGCAGCCGAGCTCCCTGATGGTTGGTGGCTTCCGTCTTCCGCCATTGTCTCACTACGCGAGTTGCTTTTTGTTGAGTTCCCCACAGACGGCGCCAACTGTTGACGGCGGATTTTGGTCTCAGGGTAATATTGGAATATCACTCCCGAGAAAACCCACCCTCAATAGTGAATTTGTTTGGTTATGGGGAACCAAAAGCAAACTTAGCAAAAGACAGATAAATACACCAATCGACAAGGAGATTTAACGTGGTTCGGCGGATCTTGGTCCAACCTACATCCACGGGCACAAAAAGGATGATACTTTTATTATTCAAATGCGCTTCTCAGACCGTTCTTTGTATTTTACGAGTCTGATGGTAATGATTCTGATGATCATTCTTAATGCTCTCAACTTGTTCCTCCTCATTCTTCCTTGTTGTTGTTCTCTCTTTCTCTTGTCCTCCTTCTACACTCACTCTACCCTCATATTTATAATGGTGAAGAAATCATATTCCTATTTGTACAAGAATTTCCTAGTTGAAACAATTTCCTTTTCCCATAAGGATTCCTAGTCAAAACTATTCCCTTTTTCCATAAGGATTCTTAATCAAAACTACATTTACTTTCTTTTATCCTATTAGGATATTAACTCACCAGTTTTCCTTATGAAAATAGGATAACTCGTCATCTTATCCACAATGATAGGGTGTTATCTTCTGGAGCACGCCTCGTTATATGGTCGGTCTTCATGAGGTCGGTCACAATAGTTTTTTGTACTGAGAGTGCTGCTGTCGACCTGATAATTGCCCGGTCATCCAATCTTTAAGTGGTCGGGTTAACGATCTTAAGTACTCGGCCCCTGAATCATGTGGTCGGGTCGGTATTAATGATCCGGACCAATAAGGGAATTACCATTTTACCCCTGTCGTGCTGCTTAAATGACATAGTGCCCGGAAAACACCATCAACAATATATCTAGATAAAATTTCCAAATTTTCATACTCATAATACATTAGTAGAATCTCTAATCAAATATTTACCGGTAATTACTAAAATATTATTATTACATAATCAATTACATATTTCTATATGGGAACATGCAATTTTGCATGCTGCTATATTAATTCATTTTGATGAAACAAAATTTCCGCAATTAGGAGAGAGAAAAATTCTCCATAAGGTTAGACATACTCCTCTATTAAAAGAGAACCATACGTCCCATCTAGATCCACACACCTCTTAGAGTGAAAATAAAATACAAATGATAATTCATTTGTAATAAAAGATAAATCAATTACCAAATATATTTACAGATGTCGTAAAAGTGACCAAATCAATAAATCACATATACCAAGCTCGGTCATTATTTCTAAAGAACAATCTATAAAAAGTGCAACAGATAGTTTGCCTACAACGCGCAAAAAGACAGTGTTTCGAGAAAAAGAAAAAGAAACAATAAGAGTTGTGTTGCAAATGATGTTCAATATATAAATGGAAAAAATTGAACCAGAAGGAGTATTATTTTTTCAAGAAAATAAATCTTTATACTTAAATTGGACTCATGTATTTTTTTACTTTTTGACCAAAGTTTTCCCACTGAGTTTTTACTTGCTAAAGGTTTTTAATAAGACCGTTTCAAAAAGCACATCCAATTATGACTATTAAATTATTCATGGGGAATTATCATAAAAACAGTGAATCTCCAAGGAGGAGTGCTTGGTGGATTTTCACCATTTAATAACTGAATGCTATTTATCTTGGTGAATGCATTTACTAATTCATTTGTAATGCATGTGCTAATGCATTTAGTAATTTAAATTAAATATGTTATAGATTTTTCATCACTATAAATACATGTTGATGGAGTTATTCGCTGCAGAAGCGTGGTTTATACGAAATCATAATTTTAATTTTTTTTAAAAATTTACTGAATAAATCATTCGGTATCATATAACAAATAATTTATTCATATTTCATCAAACATATTTTTCGCTATCAAATAACGACATAACAAATTAAGAAAACATTACGAAATTTTTACGAAAATATTTTTCCGTAAAATAACATAAAACGCGTTTTCGACCGAACCGACCAACACGGGGTTGTCCAGGTCAGCCCCAATAGTATTCGGTCATTCCATGGACTGCCCAAACAGTGACAAATTCACTATTTGAATAGCTTTTACCTGATAAGCCCGAATTTCACCCGATAACTCTGTTTTCTCGTATTTTCACTCTAAAATAATTTTCAGCAATTATTTTAATGCCCAATACACATCCAATATATTTAAACATCATAATTTTTCATCACCAAAATTCTGGAATTTTGATATCTCATCAGGGAACAAAATTAATCAAATTTTCATGGTAAAATCTAATTTTCTCAACATTAATTTTGTTAATGTCTACACTAATCAAAGCCACCACAAATGAAGAACTCAAGAATAATTCTAGATATTACAAGAGTATGACTCATAATACTCTAGAATGACAATTAAGTTGCCCAACAACAAATTGAACTCATATTACTATAATATAGCTCAATATTAATTCATACATACTTATAATCTCTAAATCCATCAACCAAAACACAAAGCCCCAAATTTAGAGTGAAAAAAATCTCTACAATATTTGTAAGAATCTCTACCACACAAGAAATCCATAAAAGTAACTAGAACAATATTTATTATAAAGAATAGTTAAAAGATTACCTTTAATCTCCAAATATTCTTCAAGCTTGTATTTTGTTGGATTTTTTCTTCTCGAAAAAATATAGAAAAAAGGATGGTAATTTAGGTCAGGATCGTTTATTCATTAGATTCGATTTGCATAAAAAATAATATTTACTAAACGAATCCACCATATTTTGATTCGATTCGTTTAGGATTCGACACAAATTCTATTTGCCAATTTATTTTGTCACCCCTAATAGAAAATTATACTCATATATGTTCCTAACATACTAGCCTTCACATGCCCCATCCCCGTGGAGACTTTTATCATCCCCATGTATTATTATCCTCAACATGATGGAACCGGCCAATTACTAGGGATGGCAAAAACTCGGGTCGGTTTTTTTTTCTTAAAAAAAAAACTAATTTTAATATATTTTATACTTAAAAAATAAATAAAAATTTTCAATTTTAGTGGAATTTGAATTGTAATTTAAAATTTTAGTAATAATTGATGTATTTAGAATTAGAAATGTATTTATTAATTTATAATGGAATAATTTGCTAAATTAGAGATGGCATAAAGATAATTTACTAAATTGGAGTTAGTGCAAAGATAAATTTCTTTCATATTAATTGAATGTTTTATTTTTTCACTAAATATTTAACAAATTCTCTTACTGTTAACGGTAAAATAATTATTTCATACTAAACAGATACCTGAGGTGCTGCAATGACGATGTCAGAAAATCAATGTCACTGTATATACTTTCACCAATTTAGAGGTGATACAGAGAAAATTAAAATTTATAAAAACAATAAAATATACATATTAAAAAGAACATAATGAGTTATATACAAAAATATGAGAGTAGCATAACAAAAATATATTATAAAAAATAAATTAATAAAAAATAATATACAATTCAAATGCTAAAATATATTATTGAAGATGTACTATTCCTGATCATTGCTTCAAATAATAAAACTCATCAAAATTCTCATTTGACGAACTCAAACAATGTGTCCGAATTGAAGAAAAATAATCAAAGTCGAGGCGCAAAATATTTTTAATATACTGAAAAGTTTCTGGAATATTGTTCAACCTGTGAGAGAAGTATCTGCGATCCTGTAAAATAGAACATAGCCCAAAAACTTGAGATATAAGAAAAAAAGTATACGGAATGTTGGTGTTTATATAATCTATTTACTATATAATAGTTGAGGAATACATTTTCTATAAGGCTGTTCACGTAAGCGTCATTGTCCAAGATGAGTTATTAATATTTAACTTTTCATATTTTTCATTAATGTTTCATTTTTCGCATTCTTTGACCACTAATCTTTTATTTTCTCAACTCTTCTGAATTTTTCGTTTTCCAAGATTATTAATTATTAAAATTACGTTAATTAAAAGTAAATTCATTTAAAAAATTATTAATGTTAACTTTTCACGTTTTTCAAATTTCAACCTTTCATTTTTTTAACTTTTCACAACTCTTCGTTTTTTAAAATTATTAATGATTAAAAGTACGTTAACTAAAAATCTATTCGTTTCAAATAATTTAATAATATTTAATTTTTCATATTCTTTATTAGCTCTAAGTTATTTATTAGTGAAGATTCAAGAGTTATAAATTATATTAAGTTAACTATAAAAGTATTTATAATTTAGCCAAATTTATGCTTGTTCTAAGAGCTTTATTTGCCAATAATAAAAAAAACTATAAATAATTTGAATTACTTAAGTAATTATGGTTGAATGTACTATCCTGATTAATTTAATTTTTTACATTTGATATCTATCATATTTATCCTTAATAAGATCAGCTACATATTGCGTGGGTTATGAGCTAATAATATCAATAGAACACTGCAAGTTTTTAAATATTAGTAATTCAAAAATGATGAACAAATAGGAAACCAGTTGGATTAAAGAACCAAGCCTAGGTGCTAGTCCACCCCTGAGGGAGTGAAAGAATAACCTATATAGAATATGAGTTTTTTTTTTTTTTTTTTTTTTGAATTTAAAGAAATGAACAGGGGCTTTATGATAATTCAAAAATAAAATTAGGATACTTTTGAGAAACTTCAAAGGAAATTTTCAAGCATTCCATAGATCCGCACATATATGTAGATTTTATCTTCCTTATCAAAGAGTGGTACTATATAATGACTCATTGAGAATATTTAGTTTATATTTTAAATGACATGACATTTTATTTGTCAACTATTGATTGAGTTATATAATTACTAAATTAAGAATAAATAATATAATCAATTAATATCTTACATGTGTAAATCACTGATAAATGTCTCATAAAATGTTGATAACTGTTTTTTGTTCGAATGATAATATGAGAAATTAACCTCTCGAATAAACCTCTCTCAATAGTAAATTTGTTTGGTTAGTAAAGAACCAAAATTAAATTTAGCAAGCAGACAAGAAAAACACAGAGGCAAAGATTTACGTGGTTCGGCGGAGAGTAACTCCAACCTACGTCCACGGGAGAAATGGGTGTATTTTATTCTTGCTCGGGGTTAGGACCAACCTGAGGTACAAGTGGGGGATACAAGAATACAATAATAAGCACATCATGTGTTACAACAAGCCCGATATAAATCTCTCAGATGGTTGAGTGCCGACCTATTTTCTCTCTCTATCACTAACTTTTCAACTCCAAATTTATCTAGAAATTGTGAGATACAAAATATACTAACTCTTTAATCTGAAACTTCAATCCATTTATATACGCTCCCAAATCTACTATTCTACCAACTCATGATGTCAGCCATCGTCACCATGCCATCATCGCCCCATGCTGCTTTCCTCAACCACTCAACAAACAGTTGTACTGCAACTAGGTTCAACCACCCCTGTCAATAGAAACTCATCATTACAACCTCTTAGCCACTACTACACACTTTGTTGATGGGACAGTCTATGATTCAACTGCTCCAATACTGTTTCGTCCTCTGAACAGCCGACATAGTCTTCCTTAAATGAGAGCTGTTGATCAATTTCTGTCATCATTAGTCTTCTAGAAGCCCAAACTCCTAGATACAGCTTACATCATATGACCTAGACCTCTAAAAGCCCATCTCCTCACTTAGGACATACGTCATATGTCCTAGATACAAGTCAGTCTATGATCCTATCTATGTTCCTCGGGTCGGCATACCGAAACAAATGAAACTTGTCAAAGCTCACTCTAGATTTCTCAACTAGGTCGGGTTGCTATGCATAGACCTCATCGGGCCGGGTTCAACAAATTCTTTAATAACTCCAAATCCAACATTCATTCATTAGGTCGGGTCGGCATGATAACTCACTTCATCCCTAACACGTTTTTTCCTTGGGAGAACTCATTTGTATCATAAGGTCGGGTCTTTATGTCGAACTACGTCTGTCTCTCCAAGTCCTGGAGTATTTATTACCCATTTTTGGCGAAGTATAATACCCATTATGTCCCCCTCGGTATTCAAACCTTTAACGTGGTGAAAAACCACCATCAACATAAGATAAAAAAGAAAATAAGTATCATAATTTAGTAAATATAATATTATGGCTTGTGAAATAAAGTCATTGATTAGATAATTAAGTAGAAGATTTAGTAGTGATAACTTATGATGCGTTTATGTTTTCGTAATTAGAATGACTTAGAATTAGATTGAATTGTATTCAGAATGATGAATCATAATCATAATAAATTATTTATTTAAATGCATGAATCATAATCGGAATCAAATAATATTTTCACTAATGTGTTTATTTTGACTTGTAATTGAAATGAATTGTTTACAAGTTATAGTCATTTGTTAAAATTATCTCTATTTCACTAACAAAAATAAATAAGCAAACATTTTTAAAGGAAATATATGCATGTTTATTAAATATATTATTATGATATTATGAAGTAAATATTATTTATTATTAATTATTATTTTATATAATTATTAATTAATTTAATAGTTTATTAATTATATTATTATTATTTATTCATTAATTACCAATTTAATATTTTATTAAATGTTAATTAATTATTAATTATAATTATATTATTTTTAGTAATTAATATTTTGCTATTTTATTACAGGTAAATTTAGGGATCATGTAGAGGTAAAAATGTTAACTATAGAAATGTGATTCCAATTCTCATCTCTCAAGGAAGATCCCATTCCATATTCCCAAAATGGAGTGGACTCCACCATTTTCATTCTCATTGCTAAATAAAAAATGAAAATAAACAGAATTAGTGAAAATCATTCATCATTGATATTTTCCAATCTGATTAGTAAACATACCATTAAATTGTTGATTCAAGACTTTTCATTAATTAACTCTTAGGCTCCGTTTGGTATAATTTTTTAAATAATACTTTTACTAATAAAACCTCTAGAAGTGAGCTTTTGATCAAAAAAGTTATTTGTTTAGTTGTCAATGATGGATTTATTAAAAATTATAAAACTATTTTAATAGACAAGTTATTTTAAAGTTGTGTTATGAAAGGAATTGAATAATATTGTGAAATAAAATAATGATATTTTAGATAATTTAACTCTTCAGAGAAAAAAACTTTATAATTATTACTCTCGAAAGTCAAAATTTTGAGATTTTACCCGAATATGTAAAATAGCTTTTTTTTTTAAAAAAAAAAAAAATTCTCAAAACTCAATAAAAAATGCAACCAAACACCATTTAAAATTTTGAAAATTACTGTTGGAATAAAAATTACTTTTGGCCAGTAGAGAACTGAAGTAATTAAGCAACTCAATCAATAACATAATACATTATTAGCAAAGTATCTAGAGTTTCATTATATACATGGCAAGTGAGAAAAAAGCTGGGTGGCATAATTCTGACATGGCAAGGGAGTAAAAGGGGTGCCTGTTCTATCTTGTATATATAGATTCGGTGAGCACAAGGGAAGGCACAAGTATCAAAAAGCATATTAGCATTTCAATTTATACAATGGTGAGAAATTTGCCTCCTAAATGTAATTAAAAATTTAAACATAGTGAGTGTTGCCTAACATTGCTATTCTTTTTCTTTCTTTTTTTTTTCGGTTTTGAATACAGGATCTACTTACCAGCTTTCTAATCTTGTGCATTGCTACATCAAGATTAGGCATTGGAGATAGCCAAAATACTTTTAATGTGATTGATTTTGGTGCCATTGGAGATGGCAAAACTGACGATTCTGAAGTAAATTAATCTTTTGCTAATGACCTTATTCTTTTTTGAGCTTTTTACAACTTTTCCCCTAGAAGTTTTTTAATGATCAATGGTGGAGTTTATCACATTAGGAATAAAATAGTAACAGCACGAAAATTTGGAAGTTAACAGTTCTATTTAACATGAGAGGACAAATAATTAATTTATTAAAATAACAAGGGGGTTTTGATATGTTTCCTTCGAACTTGTTAATTAATTTTATGCATGAAATTAAGGCGTTTGCAAAAGCATGGAAAAATTTATGCTCAAGTAGTGGAGAGTCACCAACACTTGAAATACCAGGGGGGAAAACATTCTTATTACAACCAACTAAATTTGAAGGTCCTTGCAAGTCCAATAATGTTCATATTCAGGTATAATTAATTAATTTTAGCCTTCTAATAAGTATCTGAAGTCACAATTAATTAAGTTAAAAGTCCTTGATTATTTTTAATTTTTATTTGGTGGCAGGTTTTAGGGAACATTGTAGCTCCTAATTCAAAATTCTGGAAACAATGTGAGAGTCAATGTTGGCTGTGCATCTATAATGTGCAAAGTCTCAGCATTGATGGATCGGGAAGAATGGACGGCAATGGCAATACTTGGTGGAACCAGGTGATTTTTTTATATGCCAGTAATGTTAGAACTTCCAACTCTTTGAATCAACAATTATTTTGTGACACAACAATTTTAATTAAATACACGCTAATTAATATTGTTGTGCCACATCAGTAATTTGTATTACTGCTCTTAATTATTATTATTATTATTAATTTTTTTATATATTTATATATTCACATGTTCATATCATTTTCAGGGGGGAGGCAAGTGCAACCGACCAAGGGTAAACAAAATTTTTATTTATTTTTCCTTGAAAATAGTCGAGAATATCTAAGCTCCTAATTTTGCTTTTTCAAGCCGAGCATTATAGTAATATTATTATATTTATAAAATTGAAATACATAGTATTGTATCTCGAGTAATGTGTCTAATATTAATTGTATTGAGTTAAATAATCAAACCAAACAAAATAAAAATATTTTCTAATTAGATGAGATCAATTATATAAATGCTTTAGTGATATTATGTCATTAGGGTCAGAAAGGTTCACTTGCTCACAAATGAGAAAAAAATATTAAATGAAATATATAGTATCAGAAAAATGAAAATCTATTGGTTATTGCAGGCTATACACTTTCACAACTGTAATAATCTTCAAGTGAAGTCGATAACAATTGTTAACAGCCCAAAAACTCATATCGGAATAAATAGTTGCAATGGGGTTACCGTCTCTAATATTCATATAGATTCACCAGAAGACAGCCCTAATACCGATGGAATCGATATCTCTGCCTCCACTCAAATTAATATTCTTGACTCCTCCATCAAAAGTGGTAATTCATTTCAAGTTTCATGTCTTTTAATTTCGTCCGCACTTTATTAATATTCGGACATTCTTATTTGAAAATTTATATGTATGTTTTAAATTTTGATTAATGACAATTTTTTTAGGTGATGACTGTGTTGCTATCAATGGCGGATGCTCCAATATCAATATTACTGGAATCGCATGTGGACCGGGTCATGGAATTAGGTTTAAATTTGAAATATGATTCAATTTGTATCTAAAAATTTTCACAAGCACATGCGTATTTATTTATGCAAGCATTAAAAGATTTTTCTAAAGTTAAGAAAGTTCAAAATGAGGAGAAGGTTCAAATCTAATCTCTAGCAATGCATGGATATGTGTAGTGTGGGAAGTCTGGGAGGTGATGATAAAGTAGAAGAGGTGCATGTCCGTAATTGTAATTTCACTGGAACTCAGAATGGAGCAAGGATCAAAACATTTCAGGTAATATGATTATGAAACAACCAAAGACTAAAGTTTAAGTTCTGTCCATATATATATATATATATATATATAAAAGTATATATGCGAAATATATATAAAGCTAGTAATTAATTTATTGTTTTCTTTCCTGTAAATTTGCAGGGAGGTTCAGGATATGCTAGAAGGATCTCATTTGAGCATATCACACTTAAAGAAACGAACAATCCTATTATAATTAACCAGCATTACTCCAACAACTCATTAGGTTTGCAAGCGGTATATATTTCACAAACTTTATATATGTATTTTTATTTTTTTAATGATTATCATAACTGGCGATCAGGATTTTGGTTCGATATGGGTCATAATACAAAAATGATAAAATTAATTAATTCAAATATATCATAAAATCAATAAGATTGAAGAAGCCAATGAAGGGAATTATATACGGAGAAACCATAAAATTTTATAGATTACAACAAAGATGGGATAAATGTAAATTATACATTAATGAGTAAAATTCTAATTAAAGTACCCAAGGAGCGTGGCTGGGTGGTATAGGGTTCAAGGTCTGATGTTCAGGTCCTGGATTCGAATCCAGGAAACACTACAAGAATTATGGCGAATATATCAAGCTTTTAATATTCGACGTAAAATCAATTTTAGCGTCGTAATTAATATTCGACGCCTATATATCAAGTTTTTAGCGACGAATATCATTTTCGACGCCAAATATTCAATTTTTTTCGTCGAATTCACATATCGACGCTAAAAGTATGACTTATAGCGTCAAAAATTATTCGACGCTAAATTATTTTAACTATTCCAATAATTTTTGGCGTCGACATAAAATTGCGACGCTAAATGTTATACTTTTAGCGTCAAAAAACTCATTCGACGCCAAAAACTAGAAATTTAGCGTCGATGAAGTAACGTCGCTAAAAGTTTATGAAGGTTCCACCGACAATCATTTAATCTTTAACGTCTAAATTTTAAGTCAACGCTAAAAATCAGACATTTAGCGTCGAAATATAAGATTCGACGCTAAAAATCAGACAATTAGCGTCGAATTAAATGTTTCGACGCTAAATATAGATTAAAATGCAAAATGCCACAAACCTTTATCCCCCCCCTGTTTTTTCTCTCATTCTCTTCATTTTCATCCTCTGAAATCTGAGAATCTCTCATCTGCAACCTCACAACTCTCCTACAAATTTTCAATAAAATTGTAATCAATTTTCCATAAGGTAAATCTTCTTTCATATTTCTTTATTATTTTCAATTTTATGATTATGTTTATATATACTTTTTGTTAGTGGTTTATGATTCATATATGTAGATTAAGTTAATTAATTAACTAAATAGAATTTTTCTGTAAACTATTTAATTTATCAACTAAATATATATGTCTATGCTTAAATAAATAATTAATGAATTAGTAATGTTGATGAGTGTAATATGATATTTAATAATTATATTATTATATTTAGGTATTTCGTTGAAATGGATAGAATTGGATGAGCTCGCTGGATAGATTGAGTGTTGAATATCGTAATAGAGTGTATGAGTTCATGGAAGTCGCAAAGCAACACATTGATGCAGAATGTCTTGTTCGGTGTCCATGTACAAATTGTTTGAATAGGAAAAGGAAACGGTTAGATGAAGTTCATAATCATTTATACATGTCAGGAATATCACCAACTTACTGTACGTGGATTTATCATGGTGAGCAGTATAATTCTCAGTCACGGTTTATTGATTCCGGTGAATGGAGCAGTAGTTACAATCAACCTGCAAACGATGAGATAACCGATGCTTTGCATGACTTACAAGGTCCACAACTTGGTCATAGTGTTAGTGGTGACATGCTAGTGTTAAGTGGAAATGATCAAAAATTATTTAGTAAACTACTTGATGTGATGCAAAAGAAATTCCATTTGAAGGTGCTGGAATGTCGATCTTGAATTTCGTTGTGAAATTATTACACATTAAAGTGATCAACAGAATGACCAACAAAAGTATTGATATGATGCTAGAGTTACTGGGGTAAATGTTACCGGTTGAAAGTGAATTGCCTAAGTCGTACTACGAGGCAAAGAAAATATTGCGTGATCTGGGAATGAGGTATGAATCCATTCATACTTGTAAGTATGATTGTGTATTATTTCGTGCCGAGTATGAATCACTTGAATATTGTCCAATATGTGGTGAAAGTCGGTACAAAGTCCGTGGTATGGGGAAGAAAGTACCTCAAAAGATATGCGATATTTCCCTTTAACGCCCAGGCTGCAGAGGTTGTTCATGTCATGACACACAGCGACTGACATGATGTGGCATCATGAAAAGAGGATCGGTGAGGAGGGCATACTTAGACATCCTGCGGATGGAACCGAGTGGAAGGAATTTGATGACATGTACCCCCGTTTCGCTGAGGACCCCCGTAATGTCAGGTTAGGTCTTGCCTCTGATGGTTTCAACCCATTTGAAATATGTACAACTCTTATAGCATGTGGCCCGTTATTATTATTCCATATAACTTACCTCCATGGAAATGTATGAATGATCCGTTCATGTTTATGTCATTGCTTATCCCTGGTCCACGTTCCCCTGGTAAAGATATGAATATTTACTTGAGACCATTGATCGAGGAGTTACAAACATTATGGAATGTGGGTGTGTATACCTATGATGCAGCTTCCAAGCAGTATTTTCAGATGCATGCCGCATTATTATGGACCATTAATGATTTTCCAACTTATGGTTCATTATCTGGATGAAGCACTAAGGGATACATGGCATGTCCAGTTTGTGCAGGTCAAACACCTTCGCAACGATTACGGAATAAAATATGATACACAGGGCACAAGAGATTTCTTGAGTTGAGTCATCATTGGCGGATGAGTAAATTATTTAACGGTCAACATGAACATCAGAGTATGCCCAGTCCATTGTCTGGATTCGACATACCAAATTTGGGTAAAGGGCAATTTTGTCCTTTTACTCAAGGCCCAAGTTTCTACCTCAGAAGGAAGCCCAATGATTAAAGTGAATAGTGGCATAGAGATTCATAAGCCCAAGCCCAAGTAAGGAGCCACGTAACGCCCATGCTCATTAATGCCACCCACAAGCCATCCGTTCCAACTTGCAAGCAGTAATGACACTTCATTAAGTTGACTGTTACCATGTTCTAACGGGCAAATAATCAAAAGACAATCAATAAAGGCACACGTGATATATAAGGAACATGATTCCAAGAGGAAGTGAAAAAAAACGTCTGGCTCTCCTCCCCACAGCTTTGGAACATCCTCAAGCTTACCACACCTTCGACTGACCGTCCTCACGGCACCCTACAAATTTGAAGGTAGTATCCAAACTTTGACTTCCCACCTTCTAATTCCTTACTTCCACTACTGACTTGAGCGTCGGAGTGCCCCCGGCACCCACCACACCGGTGGGCAGAACTCCCGCTCATTCTACCTTTGTTTTGCAGGATCGCAAGCGCCCCCAATTACAAATTCTCGATTGTGGACCTCGGGCGAAAACCAGCGTCTACAATTTGGCGCCCACCATGGGGCCCTATCGATTCTTAGCAAGCAAAGACATCTCTATCTACGATCCTTTCACACACAACGATCCATGGGTTGATTGTCATCAACCTCTTACTACATGTGAAATGATGGTCATCTTCCTTAGAATGCATGGATTGCCTTCAGCTCCATACTACGTGATTGGATTGTCTCTTATGGACTTCTATAAGGAACAGGTACTTGGCAAGAAGACGGTGTCCCCAGTTGACGTACCCGAATGAAGACTTAGCGTGGACATTTTTTTTAACATTACCAGGTATGTCTTGTATCTTTTAATAATGTCCCGGTCGACATTAGAAAGGCATGTGACTTATAATTGGTGTCAAAGTTCGAGACTTGTTATGGATGTCCCAGTCGACACTACACTATATAGCTTGATAATTATTATGGGTGTCCCAGTCGACAACAATATGTGGCTTGGGACTTGTAATAGATGTCATATTTAGTATTATAATTTATAGTATGAGACTTGCTAAGGGTGTCCTGGTCGACATAACAATTTACAACTAGGCAATAGTTATGGATGACTCAGTCGACATTCACAATGTCTGGCATATTACTTGTTAGGGAGCCCCACTCGATATTAGAGTGTTGTTGAGGATGTCCCAATTGATATTACTTTGTGTAGCTAGTCACTTGCCAAAGATTTCACTTGACATCCCACGTAATAAGCTGTAGCACTTGTTTAAGATCCCATCCGACATGAGATGGAAGAAGACTTAACTTGACTGAGGTATCATTATATAAAGCAATTGATGTTTCAGTATTCAATGTTGAGAGCCCAACTGAGCAGGAGTATGAAAATATAGACTGTATAATAAACCAACCAGTCCCATATGTGAGACAATTCAAATCATGGAAATTCCCAGCGCCTAGTCTACACACACGAGCTATGAAGAAAGCTCTCAGCCGAGTGAAAGCCCATGGACATGCGGGAGAGCCAGCCCACCATAAGCAAAAATGCGTAGGCTTCAAAAGTTCAAGCTACTCACAACTAAAGACATTCAATGCTTTGGATACTCTCCATCAAGTTTACATTGTTACAACCACTCGACAACAGTAATAAAAAAAATTAACATTTATCGTAACAATTACCTCTATACTAAAAGGCCTGTAAATAATTCCACAATAGACAAACCCAAAACCTTGTCTTAATCTCAGTCATCATTTTTCCTCTCATTGAAGCCTCCACAAACCCAGATTCGAAAATTTTCTAGATTTCCAGGCTACCTCAGACGAAGCCGACAAACTCAACCTTGGACCAGTGTTCTTGAACTAGCACCTCACTTCTTCAAAGCCGAATGATGCAACAAGGATCAAATCTAGAGACATTGGGTCATCCATTTCCACACTTTCAAAGCGAAGGAACGAGAAGAATCTAGAAGCAAAAGCAGTAGTAGTTCAAACCTCATCTTCTTCAGGAGTCTATACTCAATACAATTTCAGAACCGAGTGTCACGCATTGAGTTTGATCACGGAGATCGACCCAAAAGATCCAGATCCGATGGAGCCATCCCTTATTTGACATTTGTTGTCGACTTATGAGCTACATAAATTACTACCTATCTCTTACAGATTGCATACTTCCAGCGCCAGGCAACAAATCAAAGAAAACCAGTTCCTACACAATGCTGTCGGTCCCTACATTTCAGCTCAATATAGGCCCAATTATGCAGCCTATGACATGGAAATGATGGCCCATTACAGATCCAGACCAACCTAAAAGCTGGTAATACCAGCCAAAAAAAAAAAAAGGCTTAATCAATAGCCCAACAAGACAGCCTAGTAAACCGAACTTCAATAGCAAAGAGGAATCCCACATCGCCCGTTGTAATGCCACGCCCAAATTCAGTAACCAGAAGCCGAGACTACACAGAGAGAGATCTGTAAGTCCCCTTGTATTTACCATCATCAGTAAAGCTTGATACCTGAAGCCAACCTTAATGGCCCCCTACACGAATTACTTATGCCCGAGCAAACAAAACCCCAAAGCCTATTCTGGAGGGATCTTTTCGACCCCTTATGTTTTCCAACGCTACATTTTGGTGCTGGGAAGCAAGAGTGAGCAAGAAGAGTCTGGTGAGGTACTCTCTAGCACATGCGTCTAGCCAATGTGCATGAATCAAGCAACGTGAATGTCATGCAACCGACAAGCGTGTGCTAACAAGAATCTTCTTCAGTCGACTTACCTGAATCCAGTAATATCCTCCAATAGATGAGCATGAATCCAGTGAAGAGAATCTCTTTCAGCCAACGAACGTGAACCAATAAACTTGCATGGTTCCAATCGACAAGCATGCAACCAACGTGTACGGCCTCCGGCCTACAAGAAAGGTGCCTATATCAGTAGTTGGGAAGGACTAGTTGAGAGTATCATGGATCACTAATGGTTCATCTCCAACAGTAGTAAAATATGATACATCTCCTAGTCGACATGCATAAACCCAGCAACGTGAGTTTCTTTGACCGACATATATGGAACCAATAATGGAAATATCTTCCAGTCGACATGTATAACTCCTGTAACGTGAATAGCAACCAGCCCACTCATCAGATCCACGAGTGCCAACAGACCCAATGCTTAAGTAAAAGCCAACATTCATAGTATGGTTTACGAAGGAGATAGGGTTGGATGGTCTCTATTTATGCTCGGTTTGCTTCTGCCCCGTGGTGGCCTCGGCGTTGGGGACTGGAACGACACTATATTGCATGTCGCATGCATGAGTAAAGTCTACTTGATATGGGAGCTGTTGGACCTAGTAGATGCACTATTACCCATTCATTCGCTCGGTTGGAGGGCTCTTATAAGTTATATAGCAAACTGAGGCAGATACGACAGAATGTGTGTTGTCACATATAGCAAGAATTTCATCCTATCAGGCTGGGCACGTGACCTTCGTGTCTTTATTCAAATTTACATGTGGCGAATTGTCGCCTGGCACATGAGCAGATACTTCTCAAGAGTAGCATGAGTGGTGCACTGCTTGGCTGGGATCTCGTCCGTGGAATATGGCACGTCTAACTGCTCCATATGAACGTCTGTCGTCTCACATGCAGCACATAAATTAATATCGAGTTGTCTTGCTAGAAGATAGATTACTAGTTCTTGGGGTCGAGAGGTTGACAGCTGGTTATGGGCTAAAAATATTCTTTTGGGTTTTGAAAATTCGGTCTTCATTATTTCCCAAGCTAGTGAAAGAGGGCGATAGAACCAGTATTAAATTGATGAAAAAATTTCTTTTATTCTTTTGTGTTAATGAGGATTACACATGTCGTACGACTTAAACCTTCCTGGACTCATCAAGTCCAGTCGACCGGGGACATCCCCATGGACTCATGTCGAGTCAAGTTGTAGACATGAATTACACATGTCGTATGACTTATAACTCCCTGGTCTCATCAAGTCCAGTCGACCAGGGACATCCCCATTGGCTCATGTCGAGTCAAATTGTAGACATGGATCACACATGTCGTATGACTTATACCTTCCTGGACTCATCAAGTCCAGTCGACTGGGGACATCCCCCATGGACTTATATCGAGTCAAGTTATACGCATAGACTATACATGTCATATGAAATATACATTCCTGGACTCATCAAGTCCAGTCGACTGGGGACATCCCCCATGGACTCATGTCGAGTCAAGTTGTAGACATGGATTACACATGTCGTATGAGTTATACCTTCCTGGACTCATCAAGTCCAGTCGACTGGGGACATCCCCCATGGACTCATGTCGAGTCAAAGTTGTAGACATGGATTATACATGTCATATGAAATATACCTTCCTGGACTCATCAAGTCCAGTCGACTGGGGACATCCCCCATGGACTCATGTCGAGTCAAGTTGTAGACATGGATTACACATGTCGTATGAGTTATACCTTCCTGGACTCATCAAGTCCAGTCGACTGGGGACATCCCCCATGGACTCATGTTGAGTCAAAGTTGTAGACATGGATTACACATGTCGTATGAATTATACCTTCCTGGACTCATCAAGTCCAGTCGACTAGGGACATCCCCCATAGACTCATATCGAGTCAAGTTGTAGACATGGATCATACATGTCGCATGATTTATATCCTGAACCTTCATCTGGTTCAGTCGACCGGGGACACCCCCCATAGACTCATATCGAGTCAAGTTATACGCATAGACTATACATGTCGTATGAAATATATCTTCCTGACCTCAGCAAGTCCAGTCGACCGGGGACATCCTCCATTGACTCATGTCAAGTCAAGTTGTAGACATGGAATACACACGTTGCTTGACTTATATCTTGACCTTCATCTGGTTCAATCGATTGGGTACTTCCCCAAAGGCTCCTGTGGAGTCAGGCTCATAACCTTACATTCGTTTTGATTCCATTAATAGGCAGCATCAAACGCTCGAGTACGCCTACATACTATGGCCTCGTCGCAAGCAACACACGCATCAAGTACTCTCCAAGCCAAGGACACCTTGACTTAGAGAGTATGGGACAAACTGTACGGGCCAAATTTGGGTCAAGGGCAATTTTGTCCTTTTACTCAAGGCCCAAGTTTCTACCTCAGAAGGAAGCCCAATGATTAAAGTGAATAGTGGCATAGAGATTCATAAGCCCAAGCCCAAGTAAGGAGCCACGTAACGCCCAGGCTCATTAATGCCACCCACAAGCCATTCGTTCCAACTTGCAAGCAGTAATGGCACTTCATTAAGTTGACTGTTACCATGTTCTAATGGGCAAATAATCAAAAGACAATCAATAAAGGCACACATGATATATAAGGAACATGATTCCAAGAGGAAGTGAAAAAAAACGTCTGGCTCTCCTCCCCACAGCTTTGGAACATCCTCAAGCTTACCACACCTTCGACTGACCGTCCTCACGGCACCCTACAAAGTTGAAGGTAGTATCCAACCTTTGACTTCCCACCTTCTAATTCCTTACTTCCACTACTGACTTGAGCGTCGGAGTGCCCCCGGCACCCACCACACCGGTGGGCAGAACTCCCGCTCATTCTACCTTTGTTTTGCAGGATCGCAAGCGCCCCCATTTACAAATTCTCGATTGTGGACCTCGGCGAAAACCAGCGTCTACAACATACTTTGCCAACATCAACATCTCAGAGACAGCACACCAAGTAAACATCCTAATAATAGAGATAAAAATCGAAAGCGTCAACCTGAAGAGTTGAATTGGACAGGAAATAATATTTTCTTTGAGTTAGAATATTGGGGGACTCTGAGTTTGCGACATAATTTGGATGTAATGCATATAGAAAAAAATATTTGTGAGAGTTTAGTGGGCACACTATTCAATATTCCGGGTAAGACAAAAGACACTGTAAATGCTAGATTGGACCTACAAGATCTTAGAATTCACAGTAAATGCATTTACAAGTCACTTCTCTATGTCTTATTAAGCCATCTGCTAGTTATGTGCTAACTCAATTGGTTTTCAAGAATCAGACAGCTTACAACGTTGGCCTTGGCACTAGTAAGAAGCCGACGTCATCTACACGCAATACTGTTAATTCGAACAATGCCTCCTCTCTTCGAGACCAGTTAGTCACCACCCAAGACCAGCTAGCCACCACCCAAGACCGGGTAGCCACCACCGAAGACCAGCTAGTCACCACTCGAGACGAGCCGAAGAAGACTAAGAAGGTGCTACAACAGGTCAAGGTGGACCACGAGAAGAAGATGGAGTAGTTCGAACAGCAAATGCTGGCTTTCCGCCAGATGTTGGAGGCCTCACTCAGTCAGGGTGCATCGGGCTCGAACGTCCCCCCATCACAGTAGCAATATATTTTATATCCATTTGTATAAATATTTTGAACAAATAGTTTTAATATAATATGTATTTTTTCTACAAAAAATTCAATATAATAATTATTATAATATTTCGTAATTCTGTTATTAATTAGAAATTATTTTCAATTAAATTAATTATTTTAGACCAAAAATAAGTAAATTAATAATTTTTTTAAAAAACACATTTTTTAACTATTTTCGTCGAACTAGTTGACGCTAAATGTGTTTTTGGCGTCGAAATTTTCGACGTTAATAGTTAAAAAATCGCCGTTGTAAGTATACAAATATTATTTTTTTAATATACTTTAGCGTCGAAACGAAACGACGCTAAAAGTTAACTTTTAGCATCGAATTATTTCATCGCAAAATCAGACCTATAGCGTCAGAAAATTAAATTTAGCGTCGAAATAAATTTGACGCAAAATAGAGTTTTTAGCGTCGAATATCTTTGTTTCGACGCTAAATATTATTCTCGTCGACATTTCGGCGTCCAATTTTTGCGTCTAATTAATTCGACGCTAATGTACTTTTGCGTCGAAATTGTGGATTTTTGCGTCGATTATTTTCGACGCTAAAGAGTATAATTTTTGTAGTGAAATGCGTTTCTTGTAAGAGTGTGGGATATTCGGGGGTAAAACAAAGAGTAAAATTCCAATTCAATCAATTTTTTTTTTCCATTTTTTCCCTTCTAATTCTACTCTTGTAGTACAAACTTTATATATATCTTAATAAGAATTATAATAAATATATATATATTTGATTTTTGGTGAACAATAATATGCAGGGAGCAGCTGTGAAAGTAAGCGATATCACATACAGAGATGTACGAGGAACATCAAAGAGTGAGAAAGCAATAACATTGGATTGCAGTGAGGAGGGTTGCTTTGGGATTAAAATGGAGGGAGTAAATTTAACATCATCAGAGCCTGGAAAAGGGACTAGTGCTTATTGCAAAAATGCTCATGGGACTTCCAGCTTAACTGCACCTGAAGTCAGTTGCCTTACAGCTGTTTACTGAACGATTTTGGTCATCATTAACCCAAATCAAGAATATTATTATTTAAAACTCTCTCTGTTCTTCCCTTATTTAGTTTTTTAACATATCTTCTCAAGTGTTTACCAAACGCATATCACCTTCTTATATATGTGTTCCTATTTCAAAATAACATTGTTTGGAAAACAATGAGAGCGATAACTGTCTAAAGAATAGAACCTTCCTATTTGTCTAAAATGATTTGTTTGTCAAAAGGTAAGAAGTGTTCAATATATTAAATAATCAAATTTATCACGGAAATTTCATAACAACTAAGGAATAGACAATACACTTTCTATTTCCTATAACTGTCTCTACATACTTCATTCATATTTAAACATGTTTAAATAACTCTTTGCCCTCTAATAAATTTTTCTAACTTGTTAGAAACTAAAGGAGACCATATCACATTAATTTATGTCATAAAATGACAGTTTACATATTTTAAAACACAAAATATTACATTCTAGATAGTATCGTTCAGTCACTTTGTAACATTAAAGTAACTGTTGATGAGTGTATACCGGAATTAAATCCATGCTTCTTGCAATATGTACATGTTGAAAAACGTAACATTAAAGTAACTAAAACATGCTTTTTCTCATACTTTCATAGTCGATAATAAAAAAAATATAAATTACATATAAATGAAACTTATAGGTTTTGAAGATTCCTCTCACTCTATCAATCCTTTACTTTCTCGACTTCTACTCATAGCCATCCAAATATATAGCATCTAACAAGTTCATATATGAAATAAAGTGTCGATGATGATGGTTGTGACCTCAAGTGCAATTGCAGTTCATAGTTTAGTGCTGAGCAAAGTGAAAGCTTAGTATTTTGTGTAGGAAATCTAGTGTCAATGATTCTATGATGAATGGATACAAGTAGGCTCTTAGATGCTCAATTGAGATGATCATGATCATGTTCATGGATTTCTATTTCAAAAAGAGCACCAAATGGTCTCTTTATATAGGTAACTAATGATAGAATCCTTTAGATGATATGATCATGAGTTTGAAATTGAATTCAAACTCTTTATTACATCCTTAGGATGTTAATACATCCCTTAGATAGTTATTGATAAGATTGTGTTGGTTTAGAAATTCAAATTTTGAAATTATTATCAAAATGGATAGCAGTGAGTTCAAATTTTGAACTCATTACCAGAAATTAGGTTAATTGAACTTGCCATACCTAAAAAGGAATTAGTTCATTTTTGACTTGTTCCTTTATATCTGAGTCTGAGTATAAGCATACCCAAGTTACTATTTGTCATTTTTTTTTAAATACCCCCTTTATACTTTAAATGATTTCTACAATAATCGAACATATTGAAAATTACTTTTCAATAATTTCGTAACAATCAAACATGTTAACACGCTCAAAAAGTGGTTCTTTACTCCAAAGTATAAGAGTGTCGAAGTAATAAAATAACCCGGTAAGTCCGTGGTCGATCCACGTGGAATAGATTTAGTAAAATAAATTAACAATTTGAGTAAAAATAAAAAGATTTGATTTATTTGAAGTGATTGGAGAATTTTAAATTGGGCTGCAATAATAAAATAAAATACTGAGGTTAGATGATACACTTTTAATATTTCAAATTTAGAAATCTCACTTTTTATAATATATAAATTGTCATTATTACCCAATTAATTTATTTCATGAATTAATTATGCCAAAATATATAAAATCAGCCATAAAGGCGGTGATAATTTTTGTCTATAATAAATCCAGTTAGGTACTCAATTATGCCAAATAAATAAAACCAATCATGTAGGCGGTAACAAAGTTTGTCATCTGAAACTATAATCACATCAATCTGATATTAGAATGAAATATTATGGCCAAAATACGAAAATTACGCAGGGATGAAATTTCTGAATTTGTACACTTTTAGAATGTCTTTTCAAGTTTTTGGCCTCCAAAATCCAAATGTCATGTCCATTTTTCTGGTTATGCATCCAAAGTATTATTTCACCTACATAAAAAATAAAATTCACAAAGGTTTTTTAGGGGATTAATGAAACTACAAGTGTATGTTGGGGGGGTTTTTGGGCGATGGACGCAGCGGAAGCGCGGTTCGGGCGAAATCGTATTTTAAAACTTTTTCAAAATACCGAATAAATTATTCAATATCTAATATGAATAATTTATTCATATTCACCTAAACCTATTTATTCGATATCAAATAACGACATAAATTCAATAGAAACTTCGTGAAACTTTTACGAAAATCATTTTTCTGCAAAATGACGCAAAACACGTTTTTGACCGAACCGAAAATCCGAAACTTATGGGGACTTTCCAGTTCAGCCCCAATAGTGTTAGGGCAGTTCATGAGCTACCCAAACAGTGACAGATTCAATATTTGGACAGCCGTCACCTGGTTGGCTCGAAATCCACCCGATAATAATGTTGTTTTTGGCCGTTTTTGCTTATTTCAATTCGAAAACACTTTCCAGTAATTGTTCTAACACCCAAAATACATCAAAAATATTCATAAGACAACAATTTCATCACAAAATCCGAATCATTTCCAGGTCTAACACAGAAAATGAAATTGTCCAATTTTATGCTTTAAATCCAATTTTATCACAAGATTAATCAAATTAATCTTACACCAAAGAAGTCTCACCACACATGAAGAACTCTAGAAAAATTCTAGGTTGTTATAGAGTGGTTCAAAAACTCTAGAATGGCAATCATGTTGTCCAACAATAAATTAAATAAATTGGAATATAATTACACTAATTACTTCCAAATAAACTTCACACATGCACACAAGCTTCCAATCCATCCACCAAAACCATAAACCCCAAATTCTTAACAAGTAAAGAAACCATAGAACTATTCTAAGAACACAAGAACAAGAAATCAAATTTCCATACTTAAGAAGATTAAAGATCACTTTTTTAATCTCCAAATTCCTAAGTTTTCCTTGTGTTTTTCCTTCACTTTTCTTTGAATCATCAAATGAACTTTGAAACCCATTTCTTGTATTGAGGTCTAGGCAATGTTGGAAAACAACAAGAGAGAGAAAACAATTTTCATTTTAAAAACCCTTTTGGCCGACTATTGGAGGCTATTTTGGGGATTTTATGTTTTAATCAAATTATAAATATATTACACTTTATATTTACCAATCAAAATGGCACACATATAAAGTATAATCAATTCATGTCATGTGTTCCAATTATGTATCACCATTTGTCTTACTAATTATGACAAATGGATAAGATATATAATTTCTAATTATTTAATTATTTAACAATTAAATAACTAAATAATTAAATAACATCCATCTATGTATTTTTATTTACATTAAATAATAAATACATATATTTATGGCATGTGTCAAAATCTCATTTGATAAATAATTAATGTGTATATAATCGTATTATATATCAAATACAAATACACAATAATTATTATCGGACAAAATCCCATAATTGCATGTGTTATCATTTAATCGATTAAACGATCCGAATTAACTTACTTAATCCGGTGAAGTATTATGAATAATCAATATTATTCATATCGCGTTGCTCAAGTACTCAACAAGTACATTTCATATTGTGGGACTCTCTAAGTTTAGGTTTATCCGTCACGAAATCCAATTTCGTGTCCATAATCCACTCACTCATGGATTATGACGACCACATATAATCTCGCTAAACTATACAAGCTGAGGTCACTGCATACGTATAATCCCTCTGTCACATGTCATCTGTATTATACTTGAGATATAGATAACAACGTCAAATTCTTTCGATCTAATACAGTCGACTTTCAATTTACGATCTCTAAATAACACTCAGAACTGATTTCCAAAGTTATACCATGGCCATGGATTTACTAGATCGTAAACACGTGAGGATGCATATGCCCTGTACACAGGAATGACAGATCCTTTCTTGATACGCATTAGATATCATGAGCATTAGTCCACACCCAACGAACAGGCGGATGTCTGATCATGAATAGATCGTTGACGTGACTGCCATCAAAGTGTGGAGGATAACTCATATATCCCACTATGGTATCTCAAGTCAAATGACCACTATGCTCGCTCAACTCGAGAAGATTTCTATTGATGTTGGTGTACCATCTATTAGGAAATCTTCAGTGAGTCGTTCAATGTCTTATCAAATAAACACCTACATGTCTATACGAGTCTCCCGAGACTCATGGTTCACTGGGATAAAATATCAGACCAAGTCACGATATACGACATGTACTGGTCTCAGTGGATTTTACTAACCGACCCGTGTTAGTAAATCTTGATCAGGAACTTTATTTAAGGATATACAACTAATAATGCGCTTCCCAATGTCAATTACAAACCACGTTGTAACTGCGCACTATATTATAAATCCTATGGTCTTTGTCTAATATACACGTATCACTGAACCATATTCGGTTTCGATCTAATCGTAATCAGATATCTAATCGTAATTAGATCGAATAGGTGTACAAAAGACAATGGTGCTACCATTAAATTAGTAATATTATGGAAAATGGAAATGCTCATATTTATGAATCGGACATAAATACGATCCGGATTGGCACTCTGAGCACTAACCCTAACAGTGTAAAATGATTAATTTTTCTTTTAATAAATGTGTATTTTTTAGTGTTTATCACATGTTACTAATTATAGTCTTTTACCAGGTAAAATTTACCTTACCATAGACTCTACGTTTTCTTATGTGTGGCCTATTATGTTTTCCTTAAGTTAGATATAAAATTGAAACATGAATTTATAAATTACCCTCCAATGAAATCTGTCACACTCGAGTTCTCAAAAGCATACATAACTCCATGAACACTAACTCACAGTTCTCACAGTAATTTATGAAGATCAAGGTAACCATCTGTCTTGTTCTTCTCTTATTTACGCTCATCATCATCGTTGACTTGAGCGTCGTAGTGCCTACGACTTCCACCACACCGGTGGGTAGTTACTTCACGTTCATCATACATTTTTTTACAAGACTGCTGGTGCCCCCATCATATGAATTCTTGATTGTAGACCGAATGAGAAATTCAACGTCTACACTTATGTAGTGGGATATGACTCTAATAAGTAAAGGTTTTATGAGAGAGTAGCGATCCTCTGTTTAATCTTCATAAAGTTTATACCAATCACACCCTATGACAGACTATGTGAATTAAAGAAAGTGAATGTCGAAGTTATAAGGCCCTACATATCTTTGTTTCAATCTTCTTTTTCCTTTTTTGTTGGAAACACAAAATAAGAGTATACACATTTTTATTTCAACATTCTTTGAGAGTTCACCCTTGAAGATTTCATTAACCCAGGTCTTCTTTCTATTGGTGAGATTCTTTATTGATAACCTTCAAAAAAACCAGATATTATCAAACCACAACCTTCAGAGTTCCGAGTTTGAGATTGGTCATCAAAATTATGACAAGAACGAGCTTTTTATTGAATTTACTACAAGAGACTTTGGAGTTTCCAAAAAATGTTGCTTAATACGGATTTGAGGAGTTGCCTCGGGTTATTACAGTTAGGGTAATTGAATCGACAAAGGTTTCGCCATTGGTCTTTTAACCATCACTGTAAGTTTCTCTTTATTAGTGAATTTGAGTAGTAGTCTTAGAGTGGTTTTTCTTTACAAAGAGTTTTTCATTTCGTAAATAAATTTGGGTGTTGTTTACTTTTTTTTTTTTATTTACGCTCGTTATTAATTGCTTTAAATTAAGAGTGTGGCCATTATTAGACGTAAGATGTATACTCTTAACATAGAAATATTATTTTAGGATTTGTTTTAGATAGTACAATCAGATTTTTTAATCCGTTGTGTTATACACATTTTCCACCTACAGGTGTATTAGGGTCAAAACTTTATTGATTTTCAAAAAAAATATAAAAGATAAAAAGAGACTGATTTTCTTAAAATAATCATGAGTGTACATGTAGTTATGTTAAATGTTGTACAAACATCATTTTTGGTGAAAGAAAAAAAAGTTTGAGAAACTGTTACTAATGATACTATCTGTCACTCATGGAAGAGTCATCTACCAATCCAATTGACATGTAAAGTATGTAAAGTGGCTTTAGTTGTTTTCAGTCATTCTCCAATCAAGTGTATTTGTCATGGGTAACCAACCCTCTTATGGATGTGGATTCTGTAAGTATTATTGAAGAAAGATGGCCCCATTTCTAAAAACCATCACAAATAGAGAATAAAGAAGTTGGTGCCATTGTCTAAGGTTTTTATGGTGACTAAGATTCCTCCTTATCGAATCCCTACATAGTCAGAACCCAGAAGGGCTCTTATGGTTTTGTGAAGAAGCCTTTAATTGAGTATATTCTGAGGAAGTTTTGTTACAAGAATTGCAAAGAATAATGTGCAATTCTTGCCTTTATCTCCTGCTCACATTGAGAGATGGGGCAGAAAAATTCGTGGGTATTTTGCGACAGTAACTTTTTACTTATATATATATATATATATATATATATAGAGTCAAGCTCAGGTCAGATACATGTGGATAATTTATCGTCCGGATACACGCAAAGTACTAGTAATTTATGATGTAATTTTTTTAAAATTTTTATATGACAAAGTACTAGTACTTTGCCGTGTATCTGGTTAATAAATTGTCCACATGAACCTAACTTGAGAATGATTATATATATTCATGTAGACTTTATGTGAATTGTAATGCAGATTAAGGAAAAAAGAATTGTCTATTAATATATATATATAATAACATTTGGTATCATAATCACAGAAGGGGCTAAACTAAATATGGTGAACAAACAGGACACTGTTTGCAGAGGAAAAGTGTCTTGTTCAATGCCTTTGGCAATTGGCACTACTCTGGATGAGTGTGAGGCTTTGGAATTTGAGGAAATAATGGTTGTAACAAAGTCTGTAAAAGGTCTTGTTGTACGAAGCCATGTTCTTATTTTTTCACAAAGAAAGTGTTTCCAAGATTTGTTCTCGTGATTAAATGAATAATAAATTTACACTTGACCATCATATTATGCGTACAACTTTCAATTTAAGGAAATAATGATAAGCAAATAAGAAAGAATTCTTGTATTCAGTCTTTTGCTTACTGTATTGCAATATTGCTCACTGATGATCAAAAGGAGCTCAGCTGTAACGCATCACTTTCAAGATAACAAGCATACCAGGTTCTGATGCCCATTCTTGACGGTGTCAAGCCGCCGCAATCTTTCTTCCAGTTAAACAGCTGATGGAACATTTACTTACCCGGCCTAGCTCTGAATCTACATGCTTATGACTTTGTTTCTCAAGAAATCCATGCAGCGAAAGATCCTGAATTTGAGATTTTCTACACAAAAAAATATTCTTTTAAATTAACGAGGGTATTCATGCTTGGATGGCAACTCCTTTTCCGGAATCCTTAGTGGTGGGATTGTTGGAAAATGCTTATTCATAAGCATTTTGAGGCACAATTTCAAGCATGGTCCACTTCGTGTTAGTGGTTGTTATTGAATGATTCGGATACTCCTCCGTGAGTAGTTCGAAATGGTATATTCATATGCTTAAAATGGTGCTTGGGTGAATGATAAATTGTTGCTCAAAGTTCACCCATTGGTGTTGGAAAATAAAGAAAAGTAAGATTGTCCCATATGGGAAAGCTATAGAGGGAATATTGGAAAAGAAAACAAAGTTGTAAGGATAGAGGCTCTCTCTACGTGCGCGGGGGGGGGGGGGGGGGGGTGCAAATCAAATCCGAATCAAGTTTGGCTCGTGTGCACCCGCGTGTCCTGCGTACACGAATGCCGGACCAAAATGTGCAGGCCCGGCCCAACCGAATTTTTACTTGTCTCTTTATTTTCCCAAGCCTTTTAAAGTTCCATAACAGTTGAATTAATGATATTAATCAACTTGGTGGTTACAAGAAATGGAAGGTCTCCCACTCATGTGATTAATTGACATGTTAATTTCCTTTATTTGAGAGGTGATTTTCGTTTTTGTGGATACACAACACAAAAATACAGTTCACAAGACAGTGTCGGTTTTTCTTTGTTTTCCATCTTATTTGGGAAGAGTTCAAACGCTTAGAGGTTCGTTGGATACGAGTTCGGTGGTGCCCTTACTCATACGGTTTTTCGTTGTATCCTGGGAAACAATCGTCTCGTGTTCTACTGCACCTACGGTGGGAGGCGAATTTGTTTTAAGGAAATTGTTGCCATCAACAAGCCTCGAATCTCTCTCTGTTTCGTTCGATACTGCACAGCCTCCGTCCTAAATTGTTCCTGTCGCTTGTTCATAATTGCTCAGCTGTATTCGCTCCTTTGGCTTTGTTATTTTCATTATTGTTGTTTAGTTATTACCGATACTTTATTGTACCATCCGTGTTCTGTTTTACTGTTGTTCATTGTCCTTTGTAAGAACACAGTAACAAATAAGTTGTAATTGTCTTAAAACAAATTCGACTCTGTGGATATGGAAAACAGTCCAAACATAGTAGATGTTGTGGCAGCCCCTGTGGCTGGCCAAAGTGCAGTGGCAGCCTCTTCGGCTGGCCAACTTGCTTCAGCCTCTACTGCAGAAAAACCTGAAAAATTTAGTGGACAGAATTTTAAACGGTGGCAATAGAAAATGTTTTTCTACTTGACCACGTTGAACCTTGCGAGGTTTCTAAAGGAATATACTCATGTACCCGTGGAGGGTGAGATTGATATCCAAGTGATCAGTGCGATCGATGCTTGGAAACATTCTGAATTCCTATGTAGGAATTATGTGTTGAATGGCCTGAGTGATTCCTTGTACAGTGTGTATGCCGGGATGAAAACAGCAAAAGGGCTTTGGGAATCTTTAGACCGAAAATATAAAACTGAGGATGCTGGTACTAAGAAATTTGTCGTAGGCCGTTTCCTAGATTTTAAGATGGTTGATTCCAAAACTGTGTTAAGTCAAGTACAAGAATTACAAATTATTCTAGCAGAAATTCATGCTGAGGGGATGGTTTTAAGTGAAACCTTCCAAGTAGCCTCGATAATTGAAAAACTACCCTGGTTGGAAAGATTTTAAGAATTATCTAAAGCATAAGCGAAAAGAAATGAGCATTGAAGACTTGGTTCTTAAGCTAAGAATTGAGGAAGATTACAGAGTATCTGATAAGAGAAGAATAACTCATGAGGCCAAAGCAAATATTGTTGAACATGGCCATAAGAACAAGAACCCTAAAAACAAAGGGTCAAAGATGGGCCCTAAAGGAGAGTTTCCAAGAAATCCAAATTTCAAGGAAGATGCTTCAACTGTGACAAAAGGGTCACAAGTCTTCTGAGTGCAGACTGCCGAAGAAGAAAAAGAATCAAGAGGCTAATGTGATGGAAAATATGACTCAAGATGTTTCAGACATTAACCTTTCAGCTGTGGTTTCTGAGGTGAATCTGGTGGGTTCTAATCCAAGAGAGTGGTGGATTGACACTGGTGCCACTCGACATGTGTGCTCGGACAAGAGCATGTTTTCTTCATTTGAGCCTACTGGTAATGGGAAAAATATACATGGGAAATTCAGCAACATCTGAGATTGAAGGTCAAGGCAAGGTGATTCTGAAGATGACCTCTGGGAAAGAGTTGGCTTTGAACAACGTTCTGTATGTACCAGAAATACGGAAGAATCTTGTGTCTGGATCACTTCTGAACAAGCATGGATTCCGGATGGTGTTCGAGTCTGATAAAGTAGTTTTAACTAAAAATGGGATGTATGTGGGAAAAGGGTAGGTAACTGATGGGCTCTTTAAGCTCAATGTAATGGTTGTTAAACCTAAGAATATCAATAAAGCTAGTTCTTCTGCTTATATTGTTGAGTACTCTAATCTATGGCATGGTAGATTAGGACATGTTAATTTTAATTCATTACGAAAATTAATTAACATGAACCACATTCCAAATTTTAAAATTGATAACAAACATAAGTGTGATACTTGTGTTGAGGCAAAACTAACTAGATCATCTTTTCATAGTATTGAAAGAAACTTCGAACCACTTGATCTTATTCATACCGATGTATGTGATTTTAATTCAATACAATCGAGAGGCGGTAATAGATATTTTATTACTTTATTGATGATTGCACTAGATTTTGCTATGTGTATTTGATGAAAAGCAAGGACGAAGCTATAGAGAAATTTTTTCTCTATAAGAATGAAGTTGAGAATCAACTGAACAAAAGAATTAAGGAGTTGAGAAGTGATCGTGGTGGTGAGTATGTTTTCCCTTTTGAATCACTTTGTGAACAAAATGGAATCATACATCAAACCACAGCTCCTTATTCACCTCAATCCAATGGGATTGCAGAACGGAAGAATCGTACCTTGAAAGAGATTATGAACGCTATGTTAATCAGCTCTGGCTTACCTCAGAATATGTGGGGAGAATCTGTTTTATCAGCTAATTACCTTTTAAATAAGGTACCACGGAAAGATGCAGGAAAACTCCTTATGAGATGTGGAAAGGAAGAGTACCTTCCTACAAATTTCTACGAGTGTGGGGGTGTCTTGCCAAGGTAGTTATTCCTCCACCTAAAAAGGTGAAGATAGGACCAAAAACTGTTGATTGTATTTTCATAGGATATGCACATAACAGTAATGCTTATCGATTTCTTGTGCATGAGTCTAATATACCAGATATTCACAAGAATACGATAATGGAGTCGAGGAATGCATCATTTTTCGAATACGTTTTTCCTTGTAAACTAATTCGAATTCAAATGTGCACAAACGGGTACATGAGACTATCATTGAAGATAGTCAGGACCGAGAACAAATAAATGTTCCGGAGGATCAACAAGTTGTTGAACTTGAACCAAGACGTAGCAAAAGAGCTAGAACGGAAAAATCATTTGGTCCAGATTTTTTGACATTTTTGCTAGAAAATGATCCTCAAAGCTATAACGAAACTGTAAGGTCAGCTGATGGTGCTTTGTGGAAAGATGCCATCAATAGTGAAATTGAATCCATCTTACAAAATCACACCTGGGAGTTAGTGGATCTTCCTCCAGGATGTAAACCTTTAGGATCCAAGTGGATTTTCAAGAAGAAAATGAAGGCAGATGGATCAATTGACAAATACAAAGCAAGACTTGTAATTAAAGGTTACAGACAACGTGAAGGTCTTGATTACTTTGATACTTATTCTCCTGTAACGAGAATAAATTCCATAAGGATGATAATAGCGATTGCAGCTTTGCGCAATATTGAGGTACATCAGATGGATGTGAAAACAGCCTTTCTAAATGGAGATTTAGATGAAGAAATTTACATGGAACAACCTGAAGGCTTTATAGCTCCAGGACAAGAAAAGAAAGTCTGTAAGTTGGTTAAATCCTTGTATGGATTAAAACAAGCTCTGAAACAGTGGCATAAAAAGTTTGATGACACCATGTTAGCAAATGGTTTCAAAATCAATGAGTGTGATAAATGCATTTATGTCAGAGAGACAGAAGTTGGCTATGTCATTTTATGTCTCTACGTTGATGACATATTGATTGTCGGGAGTAATGTTAAAATGGTGAAATCTACCAAGAATATGCTGAAATCCAAGTTTGACATGAAAGACATGGGTCTAGCAGATGTCATTCTGGGAATAAAGGTCTCGAGAAGTCCTGATGGACTTATTCTTGATCAGTCGCACTATGTGGACAAGATTCTTGGTAAATTCAACAATGATGATTCTGCTGTGGCTAGAACTCATTTAGATGTGAGTCTACACCTATCGAAGAATAGGGAGAGGTATATCTCAAGTAGAATACTCTAGAGTGATCGGGAGTTTGATGTATCTATCGAGTTGTACAAGACCTGATATAGCCTGTACAGTAAACAAGCTCAGCAGATATACGAGTAATCCAGGGGTTGATCACTGGAAAGCAATAGTGAGAGTACTTAGGTACTTACGTTTTACTCGTAATTATGGGTTGCACTATCATAGATATCCAGCTATGGTCGAAGGATACAGTTATGCTAATTGGATATCTGACATGAAAGACTCAAAGTCTACCAGTGGCTATGTGTTTACACTAGCAGGTGCAGCTATATCATGGAAATCCTCCAAACAGACTGTGATAGCCAGATCTACAATGGAATCAGAATTCATTGCATTAGACAAGTGTGCTGAAGAAGCAGAATGGCTTCGAAATTTTCTAGAGGATATTCCAAGTTGGCCTAAGCCAGTGCCAGCAATTTGCATTCATTGCGATAGTCAATCTGCAATTGGAAGGGCACATAACAATATGTATAATGGTAAGTCTAGACATATTTGTCGTAGAGACACAATACGTTAGACAATTACTCTCTACTGGAGTTATTTCGATTGACTATGTAAAGTCAAAGGATAACATTGGATCCGCTAACCAAAGGGTTAAATAGAGAGTTGGTTGTGAAATCATCGATGGGAATGGACTAAACCCCATTAGATAAATGTTTATTACGAAGGAAACCCAACCTTGTTGACGGGAGATCCCAAGATCTAGGTTCAATGGGACAACCTACTCGTAAAAGACATAATTGGTTCACTGTGGGGGGTTTACCCTTTAGTCCATTCCTATGGTGAAATGAAAAAGTGATGCTCGTATGGATTGAGGTTAAGCAAGGCTTTTAATGATTCTTATGCGTCGGGAATCCGAGTAGAGTATAACGAGATGCTCTTAAATAAGAAATCACTTATGTGAGAGAGAAGTGGGGCCGATTCAAAGGGAATTGTACGGGGCACAATTCTTAGAAACTCTTGCAGAACCAGGTTGATGTTCATGGCCAAAATGAGCATAACAATGAGAACTCAGATGTGTTAGGTAAAACATCTGTGTGATATATGTTCTTCATTTACATGAACGGCAGTACAGTTCAATGACATCGCGTCCATTGTCAGCCAGTAAATGAGATATATTATCACAAAGGAAGGTTCAAAGGCTGAGGCCTACCTATCCTATGCAGGTGTTGAACCGTTGAACTCTTCTAGGTCAAAATAAAATGTTTTATAAAATAATTTTATTCGACGTTTTTCGCCAATTTCATTCATGTGGGGGATTGTTGGAAAATGCTTATTCATAAGCATTTTGAGGCACAATTTCAAGCATGGTCCACTTCGTGTTAGTGGTTGTTATTGAATGATTCGGATACTCCTCCGTGAGTAGTTCGAAATGGTATATTCATATGCTTAAAATGGTGCTTGGGTGAATGAGAAATTGTTGCTCAAAGTTCACCCATTGGTTTTGGAAAATAAAGAAAAGTAAGCTTGTCCCATATGGGAAAGCTATAGAGGGAATATTATGCTTATATATGATTGCTCATATGTAGATGGGTAAGAGTTGTAAGGATATAGGCTCTCTCTACGTGCGCGGGGGGGGGGGTGCAAATCAAATCCGAATCAAGTTTGGCTCGTGTGCACCCGCGTGTCCTGGGTTACACGAATGCCGGACCAAAATGTGCAGGCCCGACCCAACCGAATTTTTACTTGTCTCTTTATTTTCCCAAGCCTTTTAAAGTTCCATAACAGTTGAATTAATGATATTAATCAACTTGGTGGTTACAAGAAATGGAAGGTCTCCCACTCATGTGATTAATTGACATGTTAATTTCCTTTATTTGAGAGGTGATTTTCGTTTTTGTGGATACACAACACAAAAATACAGTTCACAAGACAGTGTCGGTTTTTCTTTGTTTTCCATCTTATTTGGGAAGAGTTCAAACGCTTTAGAGGTTCGTTGGATACGAGTTCGGTGGTGCCCTTACTCATACGGTTTTTCGTTGTATCCTGGGAAACAATCGTCTCGTGTTCTACTGCACCTACGGTGGGAGGCGAATTTGTTTTAAGGAAATTGTTGCCATCAACAAGCCTCGAATCTCTCTCTGTTTCGTTCGATACTGCACAGCCTCCGTCCTAAATTGTTCCTGTCGCTTGTTCATAATTGCTCAGCTGTATTCGCTCCTTTGGCTTTGTTATTTTCATTATTGTTGTTTAGTTATTACCGATACTTTATTGTACCATTCGTGTTCTGTTTTACTGTTGTTCATTGTCCTTTGTAAGAACACAGTAACAAATAAGTTGTAATAGGGATCATGTTGTTGATCATGGTTGGAATTATCTGCATTGTAAGCCAAGGGGTTGCTAGGTGATAACAAGTTCAATTATATATAGTTACTAATATAATCAAATCTGCTTTTCATAGACAAACTTGGGATTTGCAATCTCATATAAGATCGGTTCAAGATTATGAAATCCTTTTTCTATCAGATAGAACATAGACTATTAATTTTATAGAACATAGACTATTAATTTTACACATGAAGTAATGGGATGTAGAGAGCACAGAGTGCCAAGGGATATGAATCTTGAAATAACTTTTGAATTATTGCAGAAAAGGAATCGAAACAAGGAAAGAAAAGAATTTTCCAATGGATGTGCATTATTAGGAATTGATTCCCAAGTGAAAATGTCTCAAAGTTATTTGAGCCTTTTACAGTCCTATATGCAACCGGGACTACATGAGCCTTCTCCAGGAAAGGTGTATTGGCAAGTTGGATAGTTACACGTATGCACATATGTGTACAATATATTATTGGATTGTTATATGGATAATGTGCTACGATATTTCCATATTGCAGAGTCCAAATCTTCTGTCCCATCAATTGTGCTCCACTTCGTGCTCCACCAATCAAATTTGAACAACTAATATCTCTCATTAAATGAGAGAACACTTTGATTGGTGGAGTGTTAAAGTCAGAGTTCTCTCATTTAATGAGAGATATTAGTTGTCCAAATTTGATTGGTGGAGCACGAAGTGGAGCACAATTGATGGGACAGAAGATTTGTACTCCATGTGCATAGGAGGGAAAATCTTGTGACAACTATATCCACCATTCAAATAACAGCTTCCCCCAATACAACCCACCTTGCTGGAAATGGACATGGAGAATACTTCAAAGTGTTTCTTTTTAAATAATGCTAAGAAGAATCATATAAAGAGAGGGTAAGCTTGGAATTTTATTAGGAAAAATTTATCTTCATAGCCTTACTCTCATCCTTCCAAAGCCTATTCTTCCCAAAGAATAGTGAAAAAAGCATCATAAAGAAGAAGCTGATCTCAATCTCTCAGAATTATTTCCACTTTTAGTATAACTAATTAAAGAAACCCATCTGAAAAAGTTATATAAATGATAGAGTAACATCCATGGACAGACTCATGAAGCCTTGGCAAGTATATATATATCCCCTCCACCCAAACACCAAAAGCATCAACTGCATTACAATTTGTTACATACAGCTTTATTTTTCTTTCAAAACCATTTTAAGGTGTGTTTCTCTATTCCATTCTTGGTTAAATTTTCTTCTGAAAGTTCTATTTGAATCCCCTTTCTTGTTTAATTTCATCGACATTCACCACACCCTATTTATAGCGAGAGCTTTATGTACTGAATATGACCTTTAGTTTATTGTTTATTAACCCTTTTCATTTGTCATAAGTCAGGATAAAAAAAATGAGCTGGTCAGGAGGAGACTGGATGTGTGGTGCATGCCAGCACCAGAACTTCAAGAAGCGAGAATCATGCCAACATTGTGGGTACCCTAAATATGGTGGCCCAGATGTATCAACCTACTTATGTAACAGGACAGAGGTCCTAGCCGGAGACTGGTATTGCACCGCCATGAACTGTGGAGCTCACAATTACGCCAGCCGATCAAATTGCTACAGGTGTGGTGCTTTGAAAAGCGATTATGCTTATGGTAACATGATTGCTTATGCACCTGATGGAAGCACCCCTCCTGGATGGAAATCTGGTGACTGGATTTGCAACAGGTGAGTTCACATCAACATTTTTTTTCGAGAAGTTGATGCATGCCTTGACTGTTTGTACTTAAAATCATATTGAAAGTATTCGAAATTTTAGTCCCAACGAGTGTGGCTTGGTGGTGTAGGATCAAGGATCTGAGTTTCAAGTCCTGGGTTTGAATCTAGGGGGTGCGTTTCTTATAAGAGCCTATGACAGCATGGGGTTTTACACGCACCGGTTTAGCCCGAAAAGAATTATTTGACCGCGAAATTTCTAACGATTTCAAATATATATATATATATTCTAAATTTATTAATAATATGTTAAAAAAATATTAATTAAGTAACATTCCCAAACTGAATTTAGATAAATCAATCAGAATTGAATTAATAAGAAGCACACTCCAGTACACAAAAGTTAGAAAATTGCTACTACAAAATAATCAAACCCAAATAGGCTATAATCCTATCAAAAACAAACAAATTCACACCACATACTAAAAAATATTGATGCTAATGTATTTTTAATACAACCAATAATAGCTTATGTGGAGATAGTTTTGTGCTCAAAACATGCTCATTAATTTCTAGTTTCCCAAAATGTATACATAGTGGCACAGGAAACAGTTCTCCAGAGACAGGATAGAGATTTATGAAACTAGCCTGAAGTGGGGTTTCTCTCCTAGACTAATTGTTATATGGTGTTTAGTTACATTCTAAATACTCCTAATTCCTAAATATAAAATCAGCCATCATTGTTTCAAGATGCCACTTTAAAAATTCCATTTTTATTCTTAGTAGGTTGCAATGATAATACAAATTACATGTGATTTCATGGATGTATAAATGTAGAACAATTTATCTCTGCTTCTTAAATCCAATGTGTGCATTTAATTTTTTAAGCAGAATGGGATGTGGAGTTCACAATTATGCAAGCAGGATGGAGTGCTTCAAATGCAAAACACCAAGGGAAAACAGTAAGATCTTAACTAATCCTCATATATTTGAGTTTAGTATATACTATTTAGTTTTGAGTTGTATATGTTGATTTTTTTTTCCCTTTGTACTTTCAGGTGGTGCAATGTAAGTAAAAGGACATGATCCCTCCACAAAGACTACTTTTTTGTTCACTCTTGTAGTGAAGATAGTGACATTTAGGTTATTATGTTACTCATGGTTTGAAGGCCTACCCTCTTTTCACAAGCATGCAAATGAAAGCTGCAGTGGAAGAATTTAAAGGGTTTCTGGCTTTATTGTATGCTACATGGTGTTGTTCTAACACATGAAGCTGTTGAAGTATCTCTCCTTCTCTTTTGTAATTTTTTTTCCTCTTAATTAATGAAGTTATTATGTTTACTAGCACCCATCGAAAGTATTTTTTTTCCTCTTTGTATCCCTCAGATGTAAGATTCAAGGAATCACAATGAGTAGTTATCTTTGGCTTTCTCACAGCAATAATTTACAATACCTTTAAGCATCAAATAGTGAAAGAAATCTATATAATCATGGAGAAAAGAACCTGATACTACCTGCTTTAAAAGCATAGATGCAATACCCAAGTTCGAGAAAATCTACAATACAATTGAGGTATCACGTCATCCGTGTACCAATCCAATAATTTATTATCACGCGTGTTAAAATATTAAAAAATAATTAAAAATATAGATATTAAATCATACATGTCATTTATTAATTTGTTAGTGATATCATATTACCCGTGTCTCCGTTGTACCAAATAATTACTCCCCAAATTCAAAGCGAGTCAAATAAACTTTGCTTTTCCATATCATTTTAAAAGTATTTAGAGAGTGAAGTTTTATATGCCAAAGCTGAAATTTAATAGAAGCTGGCTTTTATAAATAGCTTGTATTGTTATTTTTACTAGAGAAGTGATACACATATATATACTTATCTTGAAAATAACTATATCTCTCTCACTGTAGCTACAGTGAGATGTCTATCTTTTTTGTTTTTACTAACAACACATTTATTGAATTGTAAAATCACACTCAGCGACTCAAAAAAAAAAGTAAACACAAAGCCGCCGACTGTAAGGTTTTGGACCGAATACAGCGAGGACTGTGGGCAATGGTCGACGGCAACCTATCACAATCCCCCTTCCTCTTCCATTTCTCTTGTTAAGGAATGTTAAGGAATATGGAATCAATATCCAAAATAAAATTCCTAGTACCATTATGATTCATGGTTTTATTATATTTCCTTATTAGATGAAGATTTCATATATTCATTATTATATGATTCTTTTTCTATTTTGATTTTCTATGTAGCCTATATAAAGGTTTTCTATGTAGCCTATATAAAATGATGTTGTTCTGGACCAGAATAGCAGCATTTTGCTGCTGTTTTGGTCATCATCATCATCAAATTATAATCATCATCATCATCAATACCATCATCATCATCATCAAGTTCTCTTTAGGACAGTAGGAGTTTCCTTCAGATGAACCTGTGCAAAACAATTGACAATACATTGTAAGAAATGAACATAAAGGAGACACCCCCCACGACCCCAACATTGTTATACACACGAATACCATAACAAAGCTTGAAAGTTTGAACTTCTAAAAGTGTGAAAATTCTAAGCAGGGAATGTATTGTCTTTTTCTTTAAGAAAAAAAATTATTTTGTAGGCATTGACAAGATTCATACTACACTAGACAACATCTTACGCTTTTCTAACATATCTATTGAATTGACTTCTGTAGTTCTGTTGAAGTCACAAAATTCAGTTGCCCAAAATGCTACCATACATGTAACACCCCGAATTATTTTACCAATATTTTTTAATTTAATAACTATAGGTGTTAGAAAATTTAAGGACTAAATTGGTAGGATTGTAAAAGTTGGAATTAATTTGGTAAAAGGGATAAGTTTATGGAGACAATGTATAATTGTCTTGTAATATAAAAAGAAAAGAAAACCCTAAACACACACACCTTTTCACTTTTGAAAAACAGCAGCCGTGACATAGAGAAAGAATCGGGCGTGAGAGGGAGAGAGAGAAAAAGAGAGAAAAGAGAGAGTTTTGGCCCCAATCCGTCCGATTTGGAGTTGTTCTCGACCGGGCCTTTAAGGAAAAGCGTAGATCTCGACGATAGGGTTATTTTGGTGGTGGTTTCATCTCGGGAAACTCTCAATTTTCATAAAAATCCTGGTAAGAAACTTTTTATGGTTTTTCTTGATTTCCCGTTGATCCGAAACTCCGATTGACAAACCGTCAGCGGCATGGAACCGGGAGGGAGAGACAAACAATCGGCTGCCGGAAATTATGGTCCTCCGCCGGCGCGTGGAGCTCACGCGGGCATTGCGCAGTGGCACGTGCGGCCCACGCGCGGCCAGAGAAGGAGGCTCGTGTCCCACACGCGCCAGACAGAATATTCTCTCTGACTTCTCGAGTCTCCCTCCGTAATTTTCAAACCATTCCGAGTAGTAATGGACCTTCGAATCTTAAATTTTGTTAGGATTACGAGAGCGACCGAGTCATGTTTCTTGCTTATTCTTTCATATATTCCAGTTAGGATTTTGTTCCTTATCGTAATTCTTTTATCTCTTTATGTGATCGTGATACAGTAAGCGGGGACGGTCCTGCTGCATAGTTCTATTATCTGTAGTCAGCTCACCAGGTGCGTGGATAAGCCTGTAACATTGATGTTTTCAAAAGTATATAGTATGTATGTTTTCTTAAATGAATTTTAAAGGTAATGCATTAAATGATTTTATTTTAGAAAGTTTATATTTTGATATAAAGTATGGATCAAATATTGGTTATGTTGAAATCATGATTTGTGATATATGAGAAACTTGCATGATTTGAGATATATGAGTATGTGTTTTAGAAATGATTTTTATGCTAGGATGCACCCCGTGTACTTATATGTGCCAGATTATTTGCCGTAAGACGAGGTCTCATGTTGCCAGTTTTTGCTCCGGATGCCAGTTATTGCCATGGGGATGCCCCATGTTGCCAGCTTTGCTATATTATCACGAGGGTGTGCATATAGATGAATAAACAGCTTTATTATTACAGAGTATTCTTGAGAAGAATGAGTTTTATGAGAAATGAGAATTATGATTTCAAGTAAATGTTTGAAATATCGATTTACAGCTTATATATTTATTTATATTATGAAAGACTTATTCGATCCACTTTGTTACTTGTTTATCCACGGCACTAAGTTGTGATTCATTGCACTAAGCGTGAGATTACCCCATTCCTTTAACATTTCAGGTTTAGCAGATTAGTAGGTCATTCTTTCCATCTGCTGTTTCATCATCATTTCTTGACAGTAGAGAAAGGTTGTGCCAACAGTAGAGTGTCCTTATTATATTGGAGACTATAATTCTAGATATGTCATTTTTTAGAGAACTTTTTATTTGGATATAGGCACTGAGCCTTTTATTTGATATTGAGAATATTTTTATTTTAGCATAAATATTTCTTTGAGTTGGATCATGGAGATTCTATCTATATGAGGATTTTTATTATGTTTAAATTTTTCCTTTGTGTTTGGAGGATTAGTCCATATTACAGGGGAAACTCTGTCCGTTTCAAGTCTCCGTCTCACCCCTACCCTACTTAAGGGGACGGGTGTGACATTTAATGGTATCAGAGCGCTAGGTTCATAGATTATGTAGACATTTCTTTTCTTAGTTAGTTATTATATGTTTATTAGCGGTTGACATCTTTCATGTGTTTTTAGATGTCTCCGCGTTCTAGAGTTTGAGGTTCAGGTCAAGTTCGTACTCGTAGGGTAGTAGTTGTTGGCCAACCGTCTAGGAATCTCCAATTGATGAGGAGGTTAATTCTTACGTCGGGGAAACTTTTTGAAGCGGACCATATTCCTCTTTAGTTAGAAGATTCGCCTGCCTCTAGTATATGAATTTCGAGGACGAAATTTCTTTTAAGGGGGAGAGAGTTGTAACACCACGAATTATTTTACCAATATTTTTTAATTTAATAACTATAGGTGTTAGAAAATTTAAGGACTAAATTGGTAGGATTGTAAAAGTTGGAATTAATTTGGTAAAAGGGATAAGTTTAGGGAGACAATGTATAATTGTCTTGTAATATAAAAAGAAAAGAAAACCCTAAACACACACACACCTTTTCACTTTTGAAAAACAGCAGCCGTGACATAGAGAAAGAATCGGGCGTGAGAGGGAGAGAGAGAAAAGAGAGAAAAGAGAGAGTTTTGGCCCCAATCCGTCCGATTTGGAGTTGTTCTCGACCGGGCCTTTAAGGAAAAGCGTAGATCTCGACGAGAGGGTTATTTTGGTGGTGGTTTCATCTCGGGAAACTCCCAATTTTCATAGAAATCCCGGTAAGAAACTTTTTATGGTTTTTCTTGATTTCCTGTTGATCCAGAACTCTGATTGACAAACCGTCAGCAGCATTGGAACCGGGAGGGAGAGACAAACAATCGGCTGCCGGAAATTATGGTCCTCCGCCGGCGCGTGGCGCTCACACGCGCCTTGCGCAGTGGCACGTGAGGCCCACGCGCCGGACAGAATGTTCTCCCCGACTTCCCGAGTCTCCCTCCGTAATTTTCAGACCATTCCGAGTAGTAACAGACCTCCGAATCTTAAATTTTGTTAGGATTACGAGAGCGACCGAGTCATGTTTCTTGCTTATTCTTTCATATATTCCAGTTAGGATTCTGTTCCTTATCGTAATTCTTTTATCTCTTTAGGAGATCGTGATACAGTAAGCGTGGATGGTCCTGCTGCATAGTTCCATTATCTGTAGTCAACTCACCAGGTGCGTGGATAAGCCTGTAACATTGATGTTTTCAAAAGTATATAGTATGTATGTTTTCTTAAATGAATTTTAAAGGTAATGCATTAAATGATTTTGTTTTAGAAAGTTTATATTTTGGTATAAAGTATGGATCGAATATTGGTTATGTTGAAATCATGATTTGTGATATATGAGAAACTTGCATGATTTGAGATATATGAGCATGTGTTTTAGAAATGATTTTTATGCTAGGATGCACCCCGTGTACTTATATGTGCCAGATTATTTGTCGTGAGACGAGGTCTCATGTTGCCAGTTTTTGCTCCGGATGCCAGTTATTGCCGTGGGGATGCCCCATGTTGCCAGCTTTGCCATATTTTCACGAGAGTGTGCATATAGATGAATAAACAACTTTATTATTACAGAGTATTCTTGAGAAGAATGAGTTTTATGAGAAATGAGAATTATGATTTCAAGTAAATGTTTGAAATATCGATTTACAGCTTATATATTTATTTATATTATGAAAGACTTATTCGATCCACTTTGTTACTTGTTTATCCACGGCACTAAGTTGTGATTCACTGCACTAAGCGTGAGCTTACCTCATTCCTTTAACATTTCAGGTTTAGCAGATTAGTATGTCATTCTTTCCATCTGCTGTTTCATCATCATTTCCTGCCAGTAGAGAAAGGTTGTGCCAACAGTAGAGTGTCCTTATTATTATTGGAGACTATAATTCTAGATATGTCATTTTTTAGAGAACTTTTTATTTGGATATAGGCACTGAGCCTTTTATTTGATATTGAGAATATTTTTATTTTAGCATGAATATTTCTTTGAGTTGGATCATGGAGATTCTATCTATATGAGGATTTTTATTATGTTTAGATTTATCCTTTGTGTTTGGAGGATTAGTCCATATTACAGGGGAAACTATGTCCGTTTCAAGTCTCTGTCTCACCCCTACCCTACCTAAGGGGACGGGTGTGACATTTAATGGTATCAGAGCGCTAGGTTCATAGATTCTGTAGACATTTCTTTTCTTAGTTAGTTATTATATGTTTATTAGCGGTTGACATCTTTCATGTGTTTTTAGATGTCTCTGCGTTCTAGAGTTTGAGGTTCAGGTCAAGTTCGTACTCGTATGGTAGTAATTGTTGGCCAACCGTCTAGGGAATTTCCAATTGATGAGGAGGTTAATTCTTACGTCGGGGAAACTTTTTGAAGCGAACCATATTCCTCTTTAGTTAGAAGATTCGCCTGCCTCTAGTATATGAATTTCGAGGACGAAATTTCTTTTAAGTGGGAGAGAGTTGTAACACCCCGAATTATTTTACCAATATTTTTTAATTTAATAACTATAGGTGTTAGAAAATTTAAGTACTAAATTGGTAGGATTGTAAAAGTTGGAATTAATTTGGTAAAATAGATAAGTTTAGGGAGACAATGTATAATTGTCTTGTAATATAAAAAGAAAAGAAAACCCTAAACACACACACCTTTTCACTTTTGAAAAACAGCAGCCGTGACATAGAGAAAGAATCGGGCGTGAGAGGGAGAGAGAGAAAAAGAGAGAAAAGAGAGATTTTGGCCCCAATCCGTCCGATTTGGAGTTGTTCTCGACCGGGCCTTTAAGGAAAAGCGTAGATCTCGACGAGAGGGTTATTTTGGTGGTGGTTTCATCTCGGGAAACTCCCAATTTTCATAGAAATCCCGGTAAGAAACTTTTTATGATTTTTCTTGATTTCCCGTTTATCCGGAACTCCGATTGACAAACTGTCAGCGGCATTGGAATCGGGAGGGAGAGACAAATAATCGGCTGCCAAAAATTATGGTCCTTCGCCGGCGCGTGGCGCTCACGCGCGCCTTGCGCAGTGGCACGTGAGGCCCACGCGCGGCCAGAGAATGAGGCGCGTGTCCCACACGCGCCGGACAGAATATTCTCCCCGACTTCCCGAGTCTCCCTCCGTAATTTTCAGACTATTCCGAGTAGTAACGGACCTCTGAATCTTAAATTTTGTTAGGTTGTGCCAACAGTAGAGTGTCATTATTATTATTGGAGACTATAATTCTAATCTCTAGATATGTCATTTTTGAGAGAACTTGTTATTTGGATATAAGCACTGAGCCTTTTATTTGATATTGAGAATATTTTTATTTTAGCATGAATATTTCTTTGAGTTGGATCATGGAGATCCTATCTACATGAGGATTTTTATTATGTTTAGATTTTTCCTTTGTGTTTGGAGGATTAGTCCATATTACAGGGGAAACTCTTTCCGTTTCAAGTCTCCGTCTCACCCCTACCCTACCTGTAGGCATTGCATTTTCGCATGTGAAACCTGATTATGAGTCTCAGTTGGAGGCACTACCTTTTTAGCTAAGGATATTGCGGGAAACGGAGGTCGGAAGGGGAAATCCGAAATAAGTACGTCATCAAGTTCATTTCACAAGCTCACTGTCTTCGTTAGTGCTGCGTTCGTTACTTCGTTCAAACGTCAGGCAGATTGAGGACGTTCGTGTAGCGTTCGAATTGGCGTTCGAACGGCGTCGGTGTTTCTGGTTTTGCTGCTAGCCTCGCACCCCAGCCCAATTAGCTCCCCAAAGCCCATAAAACACATCCCAATTTAATTAAATTAAACATTAAATATTGAATAAAATATTTAAACCATTTACCAATTAAATAAAACATAAAATATAATCATATCTAATTAAGATAAATCAAATATATTAACTTCCTAACTAAACAAATCACATACTAAATTAAAAAGATGTCATGCCTAATTAAAATCAATCATAACAAATTAAAGATATTGACTTCCTATTCTAGCCAAGATTTGTCCCCCCTCAATCTTTGACTTTCCTTGCTCAACACCAAATCAAATCCTCATTTTAATGCCAAAATCCCTTCCTTGTGAGACAAGGTGAAGCCCTAACCCTTCTCTATATAAACAACCCCTAACCAAAGCCATCCTCTCCTTCAGACAATATCATTCACGGTAATAGCATAAAGAAGTAAAAACAATTTCTCTCCTACACCTCCTTCAATAACCGAAGCACACATATCTCTCAAATCACGCCTAAGACACTCCTCTAAGCCTTCTCTTGCACGCCTGAGAGACCTCTAAACTCTCTCATTGCCGCATCCAGCCCCTTCACAGTCCTTAAATCCACGCCAAAACAGCATCCACACATCACCAAAAAAATTCCCCCTAAAACAGCAGCCCCTTTACTTCTCAGAATTGCCGCACAATACCCTTTCCAAACAGTTCAATCCGTAGCCCACTTACACAAACCGAAACTGACCCAAACCAGTCCCTAAATCACGCCCAAACAGCAGTAATTTAACCCCTAAAACAGTAGCAAAATACACTTAAAACATTCCCTAAAAACCTTAAAGTAATAACATAAAAAACTGCATTCATAATCCTTAAAATAATCACACAAGACTGCACTAAAAACCCACAAAAAAATTGGAATAGTTCCTTGAAACGTCAAAACAGGTGGCCTGAGCAGTGAGCAGCAAAACAGAGGCCGAACAGGAGCAGAACGGAGTTCAAACCGCAAGCAAAACAGCAAAGCAGTGAGTTAGGACGCTAAACCAGTGAACCGGAGAAGTTGAGGAGCTGTACCCTTCCGACGTCCGTGAAACACAAGCCTGAAAGTTGGCCAAAAAAAGTTTAGACCTGAGGGTATCTTTCACACTCGCTTTTTTTGTACTATTTATTAAATATTGCTTGCGTGATTGTCATGTTGAAATGCATGTTGTGGCCCTTGAGTAGATAAATATGCATGAATTATGAGATGTTGTATGTTGTGGCTGTGAAATAAAATGAGAGATGTGTCAACTCTCGCGGAATATCGGATGGAAACCCGGACATAAATTTCATAGCCGATTCCGAATGGACGGTGATATGATCTGTACTCGGGACACAACTCCACGTACCGCTTGAGTAAACGGCACCCTCTTTTGTTTTGTGTTGCTTTGGTTTATTTATTTTTCGTCACTTGAATTCTGCATGTTACTTATTTATGCATGGTTCAATCAATCGCATGGGCTTAGTAAGTGGAATGACAGATCCCCTATGGGGAGGGGTTAAAGCCCTTTACCACGATGCTTTACCGCGCCGGTTGATGTGTGTTCGGTTGAATACAAGACACGTTCAATCGGACATATTAAGTTTGATATGATTGTCTTTATTTTTGTATGTATGATGCGAAAGAGCGCATGGGCTTAGTGAGTTAGTCCAAAGGTCCTCTATTTGAGAGACGAAGAGCCTAAAAGGCCACCTTTGTGACACTACTTCGCCGCGCCGGACGAATTGTGTTTGGGTTGAATGTACGTTCAATTGGGCATACGAAGTCCTACACTTTTATTGTCTTTATTTCATGTATTGTGATGTGACGCGCATGAGCTTAGTATGTTGGTCTAAAGGTCCTCTCTTTGAGAGACCAAGAGCCCCAAAAGGCCACCTTTACGGCAGTACTTCGCCGCGCCCCTTTATTTTGTTGTTTATGTATTGCGTCTCATTTCATGCATCAGGTCTGTTCCCGTTCGAACGCGTTTACGAACGCAACTCGAACGCGCATGCATTTTGCCTTATCATGCATCAGGTCTCATTTCTGTTCGAACGTGCTCACAAACGCCATACGAACGTGAGCATTCTGTTTCATTTCCGTTCGAACGCGTTTACGAACGCTACTCGAACGAGAACCTTTTGTTTACGGTTCGAACGCGTCTACGAACGCTGCACGAACGCCCACGGTAAACAGATTCTCTTACATCACATTACGACATGTCCATCTTAGCACATAGTTCCCCTTTTTTACGTATGCACTTGTATTACCTCTCTAGTTGTCTATTTCTGTTATGCGCTTGTCTATTTCTGTTATGCGCTTAAATATCTTTTCTTAATATGCATGTTAGTAAGAATGCTATTTGTTTGCGCTTCTGTGTCCACCAATGCGTTCATTAACTTGTATGATTGCCGTATGATAATCCTTATGTATGCAAATTGAGACATACATTACATGCAAATAGGCTGTATGCGAATTCGAATATATGTTACATATAAATTTAGATGAACTTGTTGATGTATGTATGTGAATTTAGAAGCATGATATTCTTAGAAATAAGTGTTACTTAAGCCTGATTAAGTTATTACATAAATCCTGTCATTATAAGTGGCATGAGTAAGGGACCATTCCGAACCCAACGATTTGAGGTCTTCCCTTGCGAGGGGTGAGTGCGGCCTTAAATATTTGTCCCGGTTCACACCGGGTGGCGACTCCATTATTCTCCGGTTTAGTTCCCCGTGGCTATTCCGTACTCCCGACGGGGCCGCGAGCCTGGGACAGCATGCCTCGCCCAGTTTCTGTGTCCCACACTACCTAAGGGGACGGGTGTGACAATACCAAAGGATTTCAAGTATGTTTTTTAAGTCTAGTGTTTTAAATCTGACCTAATAGATAATTCTTCTTTGGAGTCAGTGTCCATCAGGGTCGCGACTGCCAATCTTCATTAAAGGTCAAATATTTCAGTCATGTTTCAATTTTATTCAATGCCAAGTACCCAGACCTTATCCATGTTATCATTTATGCAGTTCATACTATGTATTCATGATTCATGCATATAATAGGTTAGATCCAAGCCACCACATGTGAGTTATTGTGATGGAAACCTAAAACTTTATGTGTTTTTGCAGATGGCACCGGGCAATCGCAGACGGGCTAATGCGACTCCATCTACATCAGCAAAGACAACTGGCCTTGATGAAGTCTCTGCTAGCACAGGTGAGTCCAGTACAGCGAAGGGTCGAGGACGCACCCGTGGCCTGGGGTTGGCTAAGCATGTTAAGGCTCACGGTCGTATCCGGATTGAGATATCAGATGATGGACAAAGTCAAGTCGGACAACATAATTCAGCGTTTACTACAGCCATAGGAGCTATAACTCAGTTTGAAGCTCCCCAAAACTACGTTTCTTGGAGAAAGATACCGTGGGAGACGAAAATCAACCAGCTATTCTCTTCGCTACTTGTGAGTTTCCGTACGGTATTAAGTTTTCGATATTGTTTGTTAGTTAAAATTTTTATTTTATACTTATTTTTACTCGGTTGCTATTCTTGTAGGAGTGGTTCGACTTCGATCTGACCAAAGTGAATGTCCAACAGTATATTGACTACCACATGAGGAAAAGTTATAAGGATTATAGGACAAAAGTCCTGAAACCAATATTCGACGAACATGGACCTTCAGATGCTCCACAACATAAGCCTGATTTTATAGAGGAGCAAGACTGGACATTCTTATGTGAGCTTTGGTCTAGCAAGAAACACGAGGTAAATTTTAAAATAAACGGAAATTTATAATTGTCTTTGTTTTCGGTATTTACAGTGTTGTTGAATGCATGATAAATGTCACGCAAATGCGGAAAATCGAAGTTACTTGCGTTTTAACCACCGTGGAGGTTCGAAGCCATTTATCCAACATCGTGCCGAACATTCTGAGGTAAATATATCCTAACGTAAAAGTTAACAGTTCATTGTTTTTACTAATGTAGAATAATAATGAATTTATTTTCGTTTTTTAACAGAGTAGCACAGGTGAGGTGCAATTATTTCCAAATTTTTTTCGAGTGACGCATTACAATGAGAAAAACAAATGGATAAATGAAGAAGCCGAACGCTGCTATGTAAGTTTCAGTTTTTAAAATAAAATAATTATTATTATATATGTTAATTTTTTTTTCAAATTCTAACATTAACTTATTTTTTAAACAGAACGAAATGATGGAACTCCAACATCAAACTCAGGAGACAGGGTCCGACCCGATACCAGATGAGCAGTTGTCGCAATTGGTTTTCAAGAATCAGACAACTTACAACGTTGGCATTGGCACTCGTAAGAAGCCGACGTCATCTGCACGCAATGCTGTTAATTCGGACAATGCCTCCTCTCTTCGAGACCAGTTAGTCACCACCTAATACTAGCTAGCCACCACCCAAGACCGGCTAACCACCACCTAAGACCGGCTAACCACCACCGAAGACCAGCTAGTCACCACCCGAGACGAGCTGAAGAAGATTAAGGAGGAGCTACAACAGGTCAATGTGGACCACGAGAAGAAGATTGAGAAGTTCGAACAGGAAATGCTGGCTTTCCGCCAGATGTTGGAGGCTTCACTCAGTTAGTGTGCATCGGGCTCGAGCGTCCCCCATCACAGTAGCAATAAATTTTATATTCATTTGTATAAACATTTTGAACAAATAGTTTTAATATAATATGTATTTTTTCTATAAAAAAAATTTCAATATAATAATAAAATAATTATTATAATATTTCGTAATTATGTTATTAATCAGAAATTTTTTTTCAATTAAATTAAATATTAAATTAATTATTTTAGACCAAAAGCAGTAAATTAATAATTTTTAAAAAAAACACATTTGTTAACTATTTTTGTCGAACTAGTCGAAGCAAAATGTGTTTTTGGCGTCGAAATTTTCGACGCTAATAGTAAAAAAATCACCGCTGTGAGTATACAAATATTATTTTTTTTAATATACTTTAGCGTCGAAACTAAACGACGCTAAAAGTCTAGCTTTTAGCGTCGAATTATTTCGTCGCAATATCTGACCTATAGCGTCAGAAAATTTTATTTAGCGTCGAAATACATTGGACGCAAAATGGTAGTTTTTAGCGTCGAATATCTTTGTTTCGACGCTAAATATTATTCTCGTCGATGTTTCGGCGTCCAATTTTTGCGTCTAATTAATTCGACGCTAATTTATATTTGCGTCGAAATTGTGGATTTTTGCGTCGATTAGTTTCGACACTAAAGGGCATAATTTTTGTAGTGGGCCTAAAGATGAAAGGGGGACATAATCCTTCCTTTCTCCAGTGATTGCCAATCTGCAGTCTCAGTTATAGCTCGATACATATTCGACCAGATGTACACCTCATGACATATATCCAGTTGGACATATCATACCCGTAATTTCAGTAACCAAATAATCACATGATCAATGACAGCTCACTGCACATCCGGCTAGATATGTAATTTAAATTATAAATACGGATGGACATATAATTTGAATTATATATCCAGTTGGATACCAATCAAATCTCATGATTCCAGGAATTGACAATCACTACACTCACTGAAAATTGTCATGTCTGGTCGGATTTAGGGTTTTCAAGATATATCCGACTAATTATTCTGGTAAGAGAAATGGTAGCCCGGACATATGATATATTCGGCTTGTATTTGGCTCTGTTTCTTGGATTCCCTGGAGTTCTATTCCCTTCCAATATTCATCCTTATAATTTTCTCAAACATTCTGAGAATATCTTTATAAAAGACTCATTATCAGGTTACACGTAAAAATACAATATCTACACATACAATGAACCGGAAGTTTTAAATAATGCAATGAACCTCAAGCTTTAATTCCAAATTAACAACCGCTCAGCACTTCGTAGCTTTAATTACATCGTAACAAACCCTGCTTCATTCACTGTACATAAAATGTTATTTTAATTGAATTTTAAATTCTTGGGTGTGAGGGTTTGAGAATGGCTCACAGTCAAAACTCAAACTGCCAATTATAACATTACGCAAGCAAGTAAATAATGGATAATGATTCCCACTTGAAGGAGCACTGATGATGAATTATGATACAAGTAAATAGAAAGTGTTTTGCATTTCAAATTTATACATCCCAAAATTTAATATTTTAAAAATCATAACATACTCAATAGCTATTATTTATTAAAAATGTGAAATATATATAATTAAAAGAATCACTACAACATTATTCACTTTTAACAAAGTCAAAAAAATTTCGCTGAAGGACTTCTGCGTCGAAATAAAATTTTGACGCAAAAGCTTGGTCAATGAAGATATTTAGCGTCAAAAATCGATTTCGACGTTATATTTTCAGCGACGAAATATTTTGTCGCTAAAAATACTTATCTGTAGCGTCGAAATACTTTTAGAGTCGAAATCGATATTTGACACTAAATACTTTCATTGACCAAGCTTACATGTCAAAATCTTACTACGACACAGAAGCCTTGAGGGACGAAATGTTTTGACGCTAAAGGTGAAAATAATAAAAAAAATTAAAATAAAAATTTTGTTATAACAAAATTGACATTACAAATTAATTTTAAACTAAATCTCATTATAAAAGTAATTTATTTTTTTGAAAAATATAACATCATCATTACAAATTGTTATAAAAAAAAATTATAATAAGGATATCTTTATTGATATAAAAATAAAATTATAAAATTTATCACAACAAACAAACATAAAATAGTAAACAAAATGATAAACTATAATTTTATATATATTTTCTATGTTTTCTTCATCTTCACTTCCTTATTCTTCATCTTCACTTTTATTTATTTTCATTTTCTCCACCATCTTCATTTCCACCATTTCTTCATCTTCATATATTATCCTACAAACAAAATAAAAACATTGGATGTTAACATAAAATATAAAATATGAAACAAAACCCTTAAGGAAAAAAGAATAAGAGAAATGAAGTGAGAAAAAGAGAAATGAAATAGCAAATGAATATTTATAGGGAAAAAATAATTATCTTTAGCGACGAAAGTCTATTTCATCTCTAAATATCCTCAAATAGCGGGAATTATTGCCGTCAAAATTTTAATCTTCAGTGTCGAAATTTCAGGAGGCGATAAATCAAATTTTAGGTGGGAAATTAAAAAAAAAATTTAAATTTACCCTTTAACATCATAGTATTGAACTTTAGCGTCGAAAGAGTTATTCGACACTAAAGGTCTACTCTTTAGTATCGAAATTCAAATTCGACGCTAAAGGGTTGAACTTTTAGTGTCGAAAGAGTTATTCGACTCTAAATGTATATCATATGTTGAAATTTAAATTCGACGTTAAATGTATACCCTTAATTTAGTATCGAAATTTAAATTCGACGCTAAAAGGTTTATTAGCTTCGAAATCTAAATGGTTGGACGTTAAAGGTCAATTTTCTTATAGTGAATATATGCAATAATGATGACTAAATGCTCGATCGATCAGTGATAACATGCATCAAAACATGAAATTATTTCTTCAATCATCAAAGGAAAATTAATAAGAAATCTAAATAATGTTCTAAAGAACATCTATATTGTCATATCAAGATACAACAGTTAAACCATATCGTTGACATACAATCTAAGGAACATTAACAGTTATAATCTTGACAACACTGTAAATTTTGATTCATAAAAGGTAAGGCATAAATGATGTATAAGATGTCTCAAATGGGCGTGGTTTGATGGTGTAGGGTTCAGGATTTCACCTTGAGGTCATGGGTTCGAATTCAGGGAGTGCGTTTCTTGTAAGAGTCTGAGACTTTACCTCCTCCGCTTAAGCTCGGAATGGATTATTTGGCGGCGGGCCAACGATTCCAAAAAAAAAAAAAAAAAAAATCTAGGGGTAGATCAAGAAAAATTTATTATCATATTAGTGATTACAAACCTTCACTACCCATCATAATTATGAAGGTACCAAAGATGTGTAGATTTTAAAATTAAAGGCGAGTAAGAGTAGTAGTTGAAATATTGGTCTTCCAATGTACTTAGAAGCAATGGTAGAAATCCTATCAACCTGCAAACAAACAATCAAATAAAATTAAAATGAACAATGAACAATGAAAAATGAGAAATGAAAATTTTTAATAAATATTAAAAACTAATAATAATAAAAAAATCATGAAACTGGAAAGAAGAAGAAGTGTGGTGAGGAGGTTGAGAAAATTGGCATTAATAAAATTAATTTGAAAGCCAAATACAATTAATCTCGAGCTCCTGAGACAAAACCATTCTCCCATGGGATAGTAAATGCTTCTACTTCCAAGAAGAAACTATCAATTATCATTAAATATAAGTTTAATTGGAAATAAATACATTGAATTTCCATGTTTTCAGTAGAGCAGTACAAACTTCGGTGAAATAAGGAGGGGTCATTTTTTAGTTAATTTCAACATAAAATTATTGAATAAGGCATTAATTATAAAAATTAACATCTCCATCTTTTAAGGAGGGCACAGAAAATTGGTGAGAGTTAAAGAGAGAGCTAAATATATTGATAGATATATAGCAGGTAAAGTGAATATTGTGGAGAAATTGTCGGTATATATTAAAAGTATAGGAATGAAACCATAAATATTCATAATCTCGAATTGGGTCGATCGATTCAGTCAAATTTTAAATATTAAAACCTGTGATTCCACCTATGTGAATCGGGTCGGGCCACCCTACGGGTTGGGTAGGGCCAAAATTTCACACCATGGGCCCTAGTAGGGGTGATCACAGCTTCGGGTCAAACCGCAACCCGACCCGAACCGCACCAATCCAAACCGCACCGCGCAGTTTGGAAAAAAATTAAAAATGATTTCGGGTCTATCGGAACCGAACCGCAAATTCCGGGTCGGTGTGCGGTTTTGACCCAACCGCAACCCGAACCGCCCAAAATCGTAAATTTTGACTCAAACCGCGACCCGAACCCCTAAACTGCTGACCCGCGTTCCAATTAGATATTATTTTATATTTTTCTTCTTCTTTAACCATGAAATTTAAGATATATAATGATCATATGACAATATGTAATGTATAAATGAAAATTAGATATTTTTTCTCTTCAATTATTATGTGAAAACACACAAAATTTCCTTTAAAAAATTTATAATCCAAACAGCCAACCCGAACCGCCCAAACCACCAACCCGAACCGCCGCAGTTTTCCTTATCAAATTTCCAGTTTCGGTTTCTAATTTTCCAAATCGCCAACCCGCGCGGTTTGAAGTGAAAAATGAAAAAACCGACCCGAACCGCACCGCGAACACCCCTAGGCCCTAGTGATTATTTTGGTCGTTAAGAGTTAGATATGGGAGTCCCCAAGTGTATGGTCCAATGGGTTGAGTCTTAGACTACCATTTAGAACACTAAGGTTTAACTCATGGGAGTAATTTTTTTAAGAGTCTATGATAGCACTGAATTTTATCCACTCATATCGGGGTTCATTGAGGGTTTCGATAAAAAAAAAAAAAAAACGTTGGATATGAGAGAAGGCGAAGAAGTTTCTGGGTAAAACGGTAGTCTATTTCTGATATGCTTTTGAGCCCAGTCCATTAAATAAATAGTTGGATCTATTAATTGAGGCCCGGTGAATTAATTACTGTTATTTAAGATTAAGAACCGTAAGTAATTAGGAAAAAATAAACCGCCATTAAGTAACAATAGGGTTTTGATCTGTGCTAGGGTTTACCTGTTTCCGATCTTAGTCCTCTTTTGTTTGAAACTTTCTGTTTCACAAAATTTTCGCCTTTTGCAATTTAGGGTTTGTGGTAGGCGGCTAGGGTTTTTGACTCTCTCACCATATATATATATTCTTTCTTTATACTGTCCCCGGTTTTTATTTTGATGGGATATATATGTCTGGAAGTTCTCCACTTTTGATCAATTTTTTGTCATTCAAAATCGGATTTTGTGGTTGATTATTTTCTTTTCTTCATTCAGATTCATTATAGACTGACTACTCATTGGGGTTTTGATCATTTGTTGATTTTGTTTGGTAATTTTTTTTAGGTTTATTGATTTTTCTTTTCAAAAGATTCAATTATTTTTTCAGATATATTCATTTGGGTCTGTTGATTCTACTTTGATATTCTTTGATCATCATCTGGGTTTCACAAATATTGTTGATTCTCTCAGTTTGAAGGAAAAGTACATATATTGAATACATTGATTACCTATAGTTACAGCAGCATTTATCTCAATTGCTAGGTCTAAAATTTGCCAGTATGAGTTTCCCAAATTCTAGCTCTTCTTTTTTGGCGCCAGAGCTTCAGTCTTCTTCTGTGGGCAGTGATGCCATTGGCGTCTGGCCTCAATTTTCAATGAGCAATGAACAACCATGTGTCAGACTTTCACAATTTGATCAACAACCTCCGTTTAAGAGGCCTAGAAATTATGAGGATAATGAATCAAACTCACCAATGAATCCTAGGATGAACCCAACAATGAATCCTCCAATCAATAAAGGAATTACCAACATTTTCTTCAAGACCCGTTTATGTGCTAAGTTTAGGCACGGTCTTTGTAGAAATGGTGACAATTGTAACTTTGCACATGGTCTTGAGGACATGAGGCAACCACCTCCCAATTGGCAAGAACTTGTTGGAGGTGGAGGTGGACATGTTGAGGAGGATCGATCATCCTGCGGCACTTGGGATGATGATCAGAAGATCATTCATAAGATGAAGCTGTGCAAGAAGTTTTATAATGGAGAGGAATGCCCTTATGGTGATAGATGTAATTTTCTACATGAAAATCCGGCGAAGTTTAGGGATGATTCAGAGAAGTACAGAGAGAGCTCAGCTATAAGCATTGGTACTACAGGACCACCGGTGGTACCAGCATCCTGTTCTAATCAATCAGAAGGTGTTAGGCCTGGTGTAAGCAGCAATGGTATCAAACCAGTCTATTGGAAGACGAAGTTGTGCTCTAAGTGGACACAAGGTCAATGTCCCTTCGGAGAAAAATGTCACTTTGCTCATGGCCAAGCAGGTATATAATGTTGGTTAGATTATCATATTTTCCAGTCTTTATTTCTTGTAAGTTCAGTTTTTGTTTTTGTTTCTACTTTTTATTTCATTGGCTTAAGAGATTGCTTGACTTTTCATCCTAAGTCTTATTAGTCAGTGACAATATGTACAACATTAAATGCAGAAGTGATCATAGAACTGTATGAGGTCTTATGAAGTATGAACTAAGGAACCCTTGTAATTTCCTCCTGAACTGTATTCTGAAAACAACCATCAGTTTATTTGTACATGCTCCCAACCATATTTCCACTTTGCATAGTTGTGGAATCAATTTTTCTGCGTAGATCTTGCTTTTGGCCCAAGCTCTGAGTTGACTTTTTATGCAGTTGAAACAGAATAAACATTGCTCCATCTTTAAGAAGTTAGAACTTTTGAATGCCTCCCGAAGTTTATATAATTTCTCTCAATAGGGAGAATTATAACAGTACCAACTAATTATCGAACAAGTTTTCAAAGCTTAAGTGCCTTGGTTGTTAATTTATGGATGTCAGGGGTGCGAGGGCGATTGAAATCAAATTCGTCTCCTCCACGGCTAGCTTTTTCTTTTGCATTTATTTTTACAGTATTTAATTGTTTACTGATGATTTTGAGTTGTATTACTATGATAATTAAGTTATTTTTATTATTTGCTTGTGCAAAGAAAGCATAGCCATCCATGTATATATAAAATGAGAAGTGATTAAAAACAAAAACTATAGTAATGCTTCTGAGACACGTTTCCAATAGATTTTTTTAATATGTTAATATTCGATATGAGTTCCCACGAAGGTTGTTTTATCTAATTTGTTGCATACATGGATTTGATTGTCCTTTTTCTTTTCTTTTTCTCACTTTTGGTTGCCTCCAGAAGTTGGTTTATTGAGTGTTAGATAAAAACAATTTGTTGCAGTGTTGAATAACTTGTGTCTGTGATTTGTTACTTATAATGTTAACGTTTTTTCTATAACCAGAATTACAGGTAATTGGTGGATGGGTTGAATGGGAAGCTGGGAATCCAGTTTTCATTCCAGTAAAGCCGCAATTGGTCCCTGCATATGATTCATCTCCTACCGTACTGTTGCCTCCTTTGCATAAAGAAGGGCAGGGCAAGCAATTTTTATCAAAATGGAAAGGACCCAAGAAAATCAATCGGATCTATGCAGATTGGCTTGACGATATGCCATTAGATCACAACTTGCCAAACCAAATAGAGAGCTGAGTTCATGTTACATCAGAACCAATTTTTGCAGGAGATTTGAGTTGTTTATAGAAATAGAAGATGAGACATTTTCTTTTCTTGATGATTACATCTGATTTTGCTTTTCTGAGAGTGTAATTTGCCTGGTTAATGATATGCAACAGTTTGGATTGGAACTGAACATTGTTTCTTCATTCTTGTTGGAAAATCAAATAAAACAATTGTTCAAAGCAAAAGTTTATTGTATAGAAAGCAACTCTTAGTTGGTAATTTCCCATTTTCTTTTGGTAGATAATAAGTATCCGGTTTGTTCGGCTCTATGCATGATTTTATAGAGATAAGATAGTGATAGAGGTGTTGGTAGCACAATTCATTAGTAATAATAAGAGGAGGGCTAGTCCAAAAAGAATAATGACCCGGGCTTGTGATATGTGAGAATAAGTAGTTGTTAGCTCGGTATGCGTGTGGTTTGGTGATGTAGAGCTCAGTATCTCACATTGAGGTCTTGAGTTCGAATTCATAGAGTGCGTTTTTTGTAAGAGTCTAGAGCAGTCAAGATTTTATCTGCTCCGCTTAAGCCCGAAATGAATGGTTTACCGGTGGGGTTTCTAACGATTTCAAAAAAAAAAAATTTGTTGTTGGCTCACCAAAGAAAAACACCCCAAAATTTTCATTAAAAAATAAAAATAAAAATAAAAATCATAGTAGATATTTATAGTATTATTTTATTTTTAAAAAATGATTACATTACAATCTACTCATATTTAGAATCAATTCTATGATTGCTTAGTCTAGATGTCTAGATCTAGAGTGGACTCAAATTTATTTTGAAATTTTTTAAAAAAATCAACTTCCCCAATAAGCGATGAGGCATCCACTACTCGACCCAAGTCCTAAGGGTGATTTGTAGTTTTATCTTTAATTATAATATGTACGCTTATATTCTTATTTAATAACTATCATTCACCATATAAATTTATCTTAGGGCAATTCAAAATCAGAATATGAGAGAATCTCGATTGATGGAACTAAACATATCAAATCCCAGTTTGGTACTTTGGCTATTGATATATGGTACTTTCGCTATTGGTTTGGCGACGGGGTTTCCAACGATTTCAAAAAAAAAAGTTAAAAAACAATGATATAATTTTTTAAAAAATTAATAAAGTTAATAGAGAAAATGGGTTTTAAGAGAATTTTGGAGTAGTGCTTGTAGCACTACAAAATAATATTAGCATGAAATATTAGGAAAATATAAAATGACATAAAAAATAATTTTTGCTCTTGTGCTTTTAATTTTTGTTTTCCCTCTTTTCTCTTTTCTTTTTATTTTTTCAGAAGTGAAAATGTGATAAATCCAACACTAGCATATTTAGAGGTCCAAAAGATTTATCCTATGGTTGTAATGTGCTTGGGACCATTAATATGTGTGTAGCTAAAGGGTGTCTCATTTTGAAAATGTGAAAATAATTGAAATTGTTAGCCATTCAATTTTGTGAACTCTTTTTGCACCATATATATCAAAATTTACGAGGACAAAAGCATGAGACAAATTTGGTCACAATTCATCAAATTGATATGGGGTTAATAGCATTTGAGTCCATGATACTTAATTTTCATAGATAAGGACTACTTTCTGTTTTAAAGTTGGTATGGTTTTGACCATCACATTGTAAGAGACCTTTAGCATTTGGGTCCCTGATATTTTTATATTTTCATAAATAAGGGAATAGTTTGTTTATTTATATCAAATTTCCCCCAATTACTTCTATTTAAATTTGGTAGTTTGACCCAAATGACCATTACAATGTAAGAGATCTACCTTAAATTTGTTAATATCACATTAAAGAGTATAATTTAAATATTGATAAATACAATCTAATATACCTACTGTGACCTAAAATATGGTCCAAAATTTGATGGGATCTGTTTCAATGTATCAAAATTGAAATCCGGCTCAAAAATATGAAACCAAATAAAAGAATAAGTAAATATAATCCCACATACTTGGAACACTTGAACCATTTACCACTCAAAGATGAGAAGGGGAGGTGCAACTTGAACTTAAACCAAATATTTTATAGTGGTTAGAGTTAGAGAATTTGATGCAAATTAATGACAAAATCTTAGAGATTCGGATACTATTATCCTTCTATATGTATGTATGTTTGTATTCCTTTATCAATTGTGAGTCTCAATTATGAACACTAATAGTGGTCCAAACAGGATCCAAATTTTGAAAAGGAAACAAAATGCTCGTTGATTGCACATTATTGTGCTATAATTCAAACTTTGCTTCCCCAAAGTATGTTTAAGAAAATAATCACATTAAGCACGACATGTATCCTTTTAATGGTAATTTTATTTGGATACTCCCTAATGGTTATTACGTTTTGATAATCATTGAAAATGAGAATATCTATAATATAACGGAGGTACCACATCATCCGTACAATAATTCAATAATTCATTGACATGCGTGCTAAAATATTAAAAAATAACTAAAAAAATAGATATTAAATCATACATGTCATTATCTAATTTGTTGTTGATATCACATCAGCAATACCTCTGTTGCACTAAAAAATTACACCATTGAAAAGATATTTTTTTAAAAACAGAATGTTTTTTGTTAGCATGCTACCGACTTCAAGGAGCAAATCACATTAAACAAGACACGTCTCTTTTACAATTAGTATTGGAATTATTTTAATACAGAGACACGTCTCTTTTACAATTAGTATTGGAATTATTTTAATAATTATTTTAAATTAAGTTCAAGCTTTTTGATATTATTGTTTATCTTGGTCGTATACTTTACACATGGAGAGTCAAAGAGAAGTTAAACGCTTCAATTTGGATTGCTAGATCAAGCATATTCTTGTTTTATATGCTTCAATTTATATTTATGTTAGATAAAGTTCGAGCACTAGTAGCCACAAAACCAAAATGAACTAGGAACACTGCCAAGTTAATTTTTTTTTTTTTTTTTTAAAAAACAGAATGTTTTTTGTTAGCATGCTACCGACTTCAAGGAGCAAATCACATTAAACAAGACACGTCTCTTTTACAATTAGTATTGGAATTATTTTAATACAGAGACACGTCTCTTTTACAATTAGTATTGGAATTATTTTAATAATTATTTTAAATTAAGTTCAAGCTTTTTGATATTATTGTTTATCTTGGTCGTATACTTTACACATGGAGAGTCAAAGAGAAGTTAGACGCTTCAATTTGGATTGCTAGATCAAGCATATTCTTGTTTTATATGCTTCAATTTATATTTATGTTAAATAAAGTTCGAGCACTAGTAGCCACAAAACCAAAATGAACTAGGAACACTGCCAAGTTAATAATTTTTTTTTTTTAAAAAACAACTAAAGTTGTTAAATATGGTTTGTGATGACCCGAGTTAATTAATAAGATATTATCTATTTTGAAAATTTATCAATCTAATAATCCGATCGATTCTCTTTTCGATTGAAAGTTAACTTTGATACCATCATATTCAACTAACAATATATTGTTCCGCAACCCTCCTCAAAGTTATGAATTGGCTCTGATACTACCCAACCCAACAAATAAGATATTATCCGCTTGTTCGTATATTGTTACTGCTGCAAAATCTGAGGGCTGGATATCCTTATTTCCACGTACTGACCACAGACATGTTCTCCTTGTTGAAACCAGCTCATGAAACCAGCACATGCATGCAGAAACAAACTCAGTTGAAAGAGTGAAGAGACATGCACCGAAAGCATGCAATTTCAAAGTTGAAAGTTGGCAAAACGTGTTCAAGACGTGTAGCACTGTTCACGCATCTTGGGCATTATAAAAGGGAGCCTTCAGACCATTGTAATTCATCCCCAAGATCCTGAGAGTGAAACAAATAGAGTTCAGAGTGTATTTTGAGAGTTTTTTTGTAAAGTTTCGTGTCAGCTTTGTAATTCTTTATTTGTGATATAAAGAAGATTTTTCTCTCACATCTCCTCTATTGTGTGTGTTTCATCACAACAAGTGGTATCAGAGCTAAGGTTCCACGGTGGGATCCCGAAACTCGGTAACAGAGGTTCGGTTCGGAAAATCGATTCCGACGAAAATTGTCGAAAATCGATTTTGAGCATACCATCAGACTTTTCACGACGAGACGAGCACGGTGGTATTTTCTGGCGATCAAACGGAGGTCCCAGTCATCCTCACGCGCCACACGCGCTTTACAGAAGCTGGTTCACGCGCCTTACGCGCAGTCACGCGCTTCACGCGCAGACCAAGGAGGAAGACGAGACACGTAGGCGTCACATCAGCGCTGAGTCAGCGTCCAGTCAGCACCCAGTCAGCAGCCACGTCTTCGACACGTCAGCGCCACGTCAGTAAGTGCCACGTCAGTAGTGCCACATCAGCGGAGATTGATAAATTTCAGATATGTCTCTATACTTTATGGAAATTATATTATAGTCCCTGAAATTTTTCTTAATTTCCCTTTGGCCCCTGAACTTTCGGAAATTGCACTTTGACCCCTGTAATTTTTGAAATTTGTAATTTGGCCCCTGTGTCTGATTTTGACAAACGAATTATCATTTCCACCATTTTTGACCATTCCGGAAGCAACGGTGAGCTCCGTTTTTTGAAATTCTACTTAGAATTTTTATGATGGATGGGGGCAACAGAAACATGGTTTTGTTAACCAGTACCAATTATTTCACATGGAGAGGAATGATGAAAGACCTTCTTTATGTGAAAGACTATGATGGATCAATATTTCTGGAGAAGAAACCAGAAGAAATGTCCGAAGCAAAGTGGAATAATCTTCACCAGAAAATATGCAGTACTATTCGTCAGTAGATCGACGACAGTATCGTGAACCATGTTAGTGAAGATACAAATGCACGTGTCTTATGGAGAAAGCTGAAGGAGCTTTTTCCAGCAAAGGCTGGCAACAACAAGATGTACTACATCAAGAAGATGATGAAGTTGAAATACCATGAAGGTACAGCTGTGGCGGACCACATCAACGATTTCCTCGGAACAGTGAAAGAATTGTCTGGATTTGGCATAGACTTCGGAGATGAGGTAAATGGCTTAATACTTCTTAATACGTTACCAAAATCATGGGAAACCTTCAGATCTACGATGATAAATTCAGCCGCAGATGGGAAAGTCACTATGGAGATGGCAAAGACCAGGATCTTCGATGAAGAAAAGAAGACCATAATGCAAGAGTCAGCATCAACCTCAACCTCAAAAGCTCTAGTGACATAGAAGAACACCGGAAGGGGGATGAGTAAAAGCCGAGGCCCAGGTAAACCAGACAAGAACCGGGGGAAATCAAGAACGAGAGAAATTGAATGTTTCCACTGTAAAAAGAAAGGCCATATGAAGAGGAACTGTTACAAATTGAAGAACGAGCAGTTTAGGAGAGATGATGACTCTAATCAAGAAAGAGTTGCTACTACCACCGACAAAACCTCCAAGGAATTCTGCATTATATACGAAGAAGATGTTGTGAATCTTGCCAACCACGAGACCAGTTGGGTGATAGATAGTGGCACCTCTATACACGCCACATCTCGCATAGATTTCTTTTCATCTTACACACCAGGAGATTACGGTGCTGTAAGGATGAGGAATGACGGACAGTCCAAAGCCGTCGGTATTGGAGACATCTTCTTTGAAACAGACAATGGGACAAGGCTAGTGTTGAAGGGAGTCAAGCACATCTCAGACATCCGGTTAAACCTGATCTCAATAGGCAAGCTGGATGATGAAGGTTTCTGCAGCACCTTTAGTGACAAATGCTGGAAGCTTACTAAATGATCAATGATGGTGGCACGAGGTAAGTAATGAGACAGCCGAGCTATGGCACAAAAAGCTCGGTCACATGAGTCAAACGGGGATAGAAATACTATGTAGGTGGAATGTTCTTCCTGAATTGAAGAACTCACACTTACGGAAGTGTGAACACTGCATGGCTGGAAAGCAAAACAGAGTGTTCTTCCAGAGCTCCCCGCCTCAGCTGAAACCGGAGGTACTTGATCTCATACATTCAGATGTATGTGGTCCGATGCAGACAAGAACATTTGGTGGATCACTTTACTTTGTGACATTCATAGATGATCATTCAAGGAAGATCTGGGCATACACCTTGAAGAGAAAAGATCAAGTACTAGGAGTGTTCTTTCATGCCCTGGTGGAGAGAGAAACCGGTAAGAAACTCAAATGCATCAGAATAGACAACAGTGGAGAATACAGAGGTCTGTTTGATCAGTACTGCAAGATGCAAGGAATCTGACATCAAACGACACCTCCGAAGACACCTTAGCTGAATGGCCTAGCTGAGAAGTTGAATAGAACCTTGTGCGAAATGGTCAGAAGCTTGTTGTCACAAGCCAAGCTGCCGAAGACATTTTGGGGGGAGGCACTCAACATAACAGTACATGTTTTTAACATGTCCCCAGCGGTCGCACTGAAAGGTAATGTTCCTAACCAAGTTTGGACAGGTAAGGAAGTGTCATACGAACACTTACATGTCTTTGGGTGCAAAGCTTTTGTACACATCCCAAAGGACGAGAGATCCAAGCTTGATGCAAAGACGCGACAATGTGTCTTTATTGGCTATGGTCAGGATGATTTCGGCTATAGACTGTATGATCCCGTTGAGAAGAAGATTGTCAGGAGCGAAGATGTTGTCTTCGTTGAAGATCAGACCATAGAAGATATCCGTAAGGAATTGAAGACAATGCCCCAACAATACTGAGATGTGAATCCAGAACCTCACACACCGGTGCCAGTACAAGTTGAAGATGAGGTTCCCAGACATGAGGGTATAGGTGATGAAGCTCCCAGAGATGATGATCATGATCAACCACCAGTACAAGAAGCTACACCAACAGTTCCACAGAGAAGGTCTGACAGAGAGAGGCGACCTTCTACTAGATACTCTGCATATGAGTATGTGCTGCTTACTGACGGGGGAGAACCCGAGAGCTACAAGGAGGCTGTGGAAACAGAGGACAGAGAAAAGTGGGAGGAAGCCATACAAGATGAGATGAAATCTTTGCACGACAATCACACTTTTGAGTTGGTGAAATTGCCAAGAGGAAAACAGGCTTTGAAGAACAAATGAGTGTACAGAGTGAAGCAACATGAGCATACTTCACAACCCCGGTACAAAGCCAGACTAGTTGTCAAGAGATTTAATCAGAGGAAAGGCATTGACTTCGATGAAATCTTCTCTCCAGTTGTGAAGATGTCATCCATCAGAGTGGTACTCAGCTTAGCAGCAAGCCTTGATTTGGAGATCGAGCAGATGGATGTCAAGACCGCATTTCTTCACAGAGATCTAAAAGAAGAAATTTATATGGAGCAACCCAAAGGCTTCAGAGTCAGAGGGAAAGAGGACTATGTGTGCAGACTCATGAAAAGCCTTTATGGTTTGAAACAGACATCGAGACAGTGGTACATGTGTAGGAAACGACTTTCCTTAACGCGGCGGAAGTTGCTTGTGGTGGCACCGGGTCCGGTATGGATCTTCAAAATTTTCTTTGCCTTATCCCTTTGTTGTAGTAGCCAAGATCAATCATTTGGTGTCCAACACTTGGATCAACCACTCGATCTTCTGAACTATGAATCGAAACCAACAAACCGAAGTGTGGGCTTCACTCACAAAGATTAAACCTCTAAACTATTTAGAGATTTAAGATGTCACAATGGTGTTTGGCTTTAGGAATTTCACAACACTTGTGAATGCTAGAACTCTCTCTATTTTCTCTCAAATCTTTTCTCACAACAATTGTGTGAATTAATGCAAAGTGTTAACCTTAGGAAGTGAGAGAAATGGTAGAGATTATATTCTCTTACACAAGCCAACTAACCTTGTCATTAAGCATCTAATGCTTTCTTGCAATGGCCAACACAAAAATGTGAATGTCATACCAAAGCATAAGAAATGTTAAGCTAAAGACAATGACTTTGTCATTAAGCATTCAATGCTTTCTTTCAATGCCAAACACATAAATGTGGAGGTCATACCAAAGCATAAAATGCATTAGCTAATAACAAAACTATTAGGTGTATCCAAGCCACCTAATAGACATAATTGCTTGGATGACATGGTAAGCCATATGGCTTTATCTCCAATGGTAAATAAAAATCAATATATTAATAATGATTTATTTACCTTCAATTATGTTGTAGTAATTATCTCATAATTATTACTAACTTGATTATCTCATAATCAAGACTTGATTATCTCATAATCAAAGAATTCTAGAAAACATTAAGTTAAACTAATTTAACATAGTTTTCATTTGTGACAATAAATATTATTAATCTTATTAATAATATATAAATAAATATAATGTGAGCATATAATTAGACAATCTAATTATATTAGGTTTGCTACAGTTAATCGAGCTAGCACGGGGACCAAATGGATCTACGGTTCCGAGCTCCAATAATTCCGAAATATTAATTAAACTTTTTAATCAAATATTACGAATTATTAACTTCGCGTTATTCCACTAAAAACTCGAAGTTGAACTCCCGTTACCGTAGATGGATTAAGTAAATCGAATATTTTCGGTGTCCATCGATATAGTCATTACATATGGATATAGCCCTTCACGAATATCTCATAAATAGAGCCGGGTCATAAGTCTGTTAAACCCCTCTAAATATTTTGTCTCTTAAGCATCATTGATTATATAATGAATAATTAATTCATAACAATTATGAATATAAAATACTTTCTATTCGTAATAGAAAAGTTGAGCGCTCAATTGTTCAAGTCCCGAATCAACTCTTAAAAGAGATATTCATATGCTTCTCGTAAGAATGAGTGAATTCCATATCTATGTAAAACGTTCCCAGCTACATACCAAATCACATCCCCAAAATACGTAGTTATTGGCTGGGAATGCAACACCAACCTCACCATAGTAAATCAAAGGACATAACTTGTCATGCAGAAGTTCGTAGTACACTCAAGATTAAGATCGAATCCATATATGACCATCTATTAGATAAAATGAATTTCTTCGGTTAACGGATATTAAAAGAAATTCATATTTATCTGAGTCCAGTCCTATATGATCTTATCATACAAGGTGTCTTCATTCCCATGTCACTACATGAACGATCCCGGATCAAGATCATCATATAAGTATAGAATGGACCGCAGCTATAGATAAACCACAAACAAAGTACCTTCCTTGTTCGCTCTCTATGGACTATTTAGATTACTAACTTTAGACTTAAATCCTCTTGTGCATCAAACATACATTAAGTCTAAAGGTACAAGAGTAAACAAGAAAATTGGACAATATGCGATATAAATCAAACAACTTTGATAAAATGAATAATGCATTTATTATTATTACAAAAATCAATTCCGTTTACAATACATGAAGCTCTAGGACATAAATCCCAACAACGTGAAGTTCGAGTCAGTTATGGGGGAGCAGGGATACAAAAAGACCACTTCAGACCATTGTGTTTTCGTTCAGAAATTTTCTAACAATGATTTTATCATCTTACTGCTATATGTAGATGATATGTTGATAGTTGGCCATAATCAATCGAGGATTGATAATTTAAAGCAACAACTGAGTAAGTCTTTTGAGATGAAAGACTTGGGGCCAGCTAAACAGATTCTTGGCATCAGGATCGGCCGTGATCGCAAAGCCAGGAGGTTATACTTGTCACAGGAGGAGTACATCGAGAAAGTACTTCAGAGATTCCAGATGGACAAGGCTAAAGTGGTTAGCACTCCTCTTTCTACCCACTTTAGATTGAGTACACAACAGAGTCCCTCTACTGAGACAGGGAATGAGGAAATGAAACATGTTCCATACACATCAGCAGTGGGAAGTCTTATGTATGTCATGGTGTGCACAAGGCCAGACTTAGCACACGCAGTTGGATTGGTCAGCCGGTTTATGTCAAACCCATGACGAGAACACCAGAATGCCATCAAATGGATTATGCAGTATCTACGAGGCACATCCAAAATGAGATTATGTTTTGGAAACGAAAAGCCAGTGTTGATGGGCTACACCAATTCAGATATGGCATGAGATGTGGATACCCGAAAGTCTACTTCGGGGTATCTGATTACTCTCTCATGGGGAGCTGTGGCATGGCAGTCAAGGTTCCAGAGATGTGTTGCATTTTCTACAACAGAGGCAGAATTCATTGCAATGACATAAGCTTGCAAGGAATTATTGTGGATGAAGACATTCGTCCAGAAATTAGGTTTCAAGCAGGAGAAGTACACTTTGTACTGTGATAGCCAGAGTGCTATCTACCTTGGTAAAAATTCGACTTTTCACTCGAGGTCAAAACATATCGATGTGAAGTATCACTGGATACGGGACGTCCTGAGCTCAAAGCTGTTAAAACTCAGGAAAATTCACACCGACGACAACGGTTTTGATATGTTCACCAAGGTTTTACCGAATGAGAAGCTTGAAATCTGTCGTGTCATAGCCGGGATGACAAAACTCTCCACATTGTCAGAGTGGGAGATACAGAGAACTACGATTGGCTTGATCCCAACTCAGGGTACGTAGGCAGTCATTCAGATGCAGCCAGGGGTGGATCCTTTTGAGGATTCAGATTCAGATGATTAATGGTCGGCTCAGATTTTGGGGAAATCTTCACCGAGGGGGAGATTTGTTGAAACCAACTCATGAAACCAGCACATGCATGCAGAAACAAACTCATCCGAAAGAGTGAAGAGACATGCACCGAAAGCATGCAATAATAGCATGCAATTTCAAAGTTGAAAGTTGGCAAAATGTGTTCAAGACGTGTGGCACTGTTCACGCATCTTGGGCATTATAAAAGGGAGCCTTCAGACCATTGTAATTCATCCCCAAGATCATGAGAGTGAAATACAGAGAGTTCAGAGTGTATTTTGAGAGTTTTTTGTAAAGTTTCGTGTAAGCTTCGTAATTCTTTATTTGTGATATAAAGAAAAATTTTCTCTCACATCTCCTCTATTGTGTGTATTTCATCACAACACTCCTCAATCCTCTGTTACTCTTAAAAATTATAACCAATTTATGGAAGGTTCAAGGAAAAAAAATAATAAGATATATGTGTAACTATAAGATTGATTGGGCTTGTATTAGCAATATCTCATCAAATGTTTACATGACGATGGCTTTGATTTGCATAGATTAATTCGACGTATGTAATTTTTGTAGGACATAATAACAAAATCCAAACTAATAATAACAAAATCCAAACTAATATACAAGTGAACTCATATTACCTACGCGTGTAATACGGACTACGGAAAAGACCGGTCTGCATATGAGGGGGTATTGATAAAAATATCTCACAGCGGCTGTGATGAATGTATGAACTTAAAATATAAATATTGAACAACCCTCAATTTTTAGGCTAATTTTTGGATTGAGTTAAACTCATGAATCTTAGCAGTTGCATATCAAGGTGATATATGTGATTGCCATATAAGTGCGAAAAGTTCCATAATTATTGGAAACAATTTAAGATAATACCGGTTAGTAACTAGATGGCCAAATAGGTTTATTTTATTTATTATTTTTTACGGTTCTGGAATCGGAACCGCCAACTGGCAGTTTTGAGGAACCGATATCGAATCGTAACCAAATCAGGCCTAGATGTAGGACTATATTGTGTTGACTTGGGGTTAGATATGGAAAATAATATTTTGTTTTGGGCCTTTGTTAAAATTACTTACATAATAACCTTTCTCAGATTCTGGGTATGACCTTTTATTGATTTAAAAAGGATATACCCTAGAAGTAGTTGTGATGTATATATCAAATATACAAGATGATATCGATAGAAGTCAAAAGGGGAATATAAAAAATAGTTAACAAATCGTGAGCTGCAATTTAAATAGGTAGTGGAAAAGGAAGAGACGACTGAGAGAGAGAGAGAGGGGACCCATATAAGATTTGGATCTGGTAATGTTTGGGGCCTGCCTTTTCATCAACACCATTTTCACAATTCACATTTTTGCTTGTTTCCTCTAATGGCCGATGGATACGATGATCTGAATATCTGAATATCTGATCTATCAGTTTTATTTATTTCTTATTATTATTTGAGTGCTGTCTGTCAGTCGGTACGATTGCAGGTTGCATTAATATTACTTTACACCTATAGTGATGGCATTGGCACGCGTATATCACATGGCCTTATTTGGGAATTTGAGAGGAATGTTTCTTGTCAACTCTCATGACCCTACTCAATAATTATTGTTATCGTAGTCAACTTCTCCATTTCGAGACTTGGGAGAATAGTTGGACTTGGATCGATAAAAATGAGTGGTTTTAAAATATATTATTTATCTTCGATTTTAAGAAGATAATGGATTAAAAATATATTTGGATTATCAATTCTTTATGGTAAAAAAACTTCTCCATTTTTTGTTTCTAAAATAATAATAATAATGCTACATTTCTAGTCATTTTAAGTTTGGTAATAAATAATCAAATTGAGGATATATACGTATTTTTTATAAAAGTCATCATCCAACACCTCATTTAAAATAAGAGGACTATAATTCTTCTTAAAACGAGAAAATCATATGAGAATTTCAAAAAAAAGATCTTAGTTGAAAGAATAAAACCGAAGATATTGAAACAAATACAAAGTGAAAAACATCATATTATTTACGCTAGTCCTATCAAATAGGTCCATTAGATAATAGGTGTCAATTGTTATTGATGAGGGTTAGAAATTTGTTTTACAGATGATGTATCACTTATGAGTTTTTAATGTTTGTGTATATATTTTAGGAAAAAAATACATCAATATGCATCATTATAAATATCACACCATTCAGTTTTAAACTTTAAACCGAACAGTGTTCTCTCTACTTTATTCAAATCTTATACTCCCGAGACATGACAACATATAATCTCATTACATATTTCATGGGTGATCAAATTCTCATTAAAATCATGGAACCTAACCTAACAATTGTTGGCTCCACAAGCCAAAAAATTAGAAACACATATCTTATTTGTAACAAATTACAAGGCTTGATCAATCAACCTATAGACTTAGTCACTTCACCTAATAGTTGTTGGTGCTTCAGTCTATTCAGGCCAGACCCAATACTTTTTCTCATACAAGAATACAATTAAACCCCCCACCTAACAGTTGTTGGTAGCTAAAAGTATCCATGTATAGATACAGGTCAAACAGACTATGATACTTCATAAAAGGTCCATCACCTAACAGTTGTTGGGTTGCCCCTACAGAAATACCTATAATCTATTGACGGCAATGGATGGTTGAAGCCTAATATTAATGACGAGAGATTTAATATTTTAGGTCTGAATAAATTATACATCAAAGTGTATAATTATAATTAATGATGGAATTTAAATTCTTATATCAATTTCTTAATAACATTTTTATAACCATTATAATTTTTTTTTATCTATATCAATTTTAATAAATTAATCATTTTAATTTATTAATGAGGCAACGTTAACTGATTCAAAAATCAATTCCTGTTGATTTATGTTCATAAAATTACTCCAGTAGAATTCTTGTAATTCTAGATTTGATCAGATTATTTAGAATTAAATTCTTTAATTTAATTAATACGGAACAACTAATTTAAGTTGATCGGAACATGTTCAATATAATTAATTTTTCGGAAACTTAAAATAATCAAATTAATTAGTCAATGAGAGTTGAGAATTTTACAATTTTCTAAAATTTACATTTTGGTCCCTATTTGAGAAATTATCAAAATATCTTTGATAAAGATTGAATTTGGTGGTTGTAATTACGTTTTCGAAATATATGCGAAAAATCACTAATGATAAACCCAAATTTCTCGAAAAACAGGTCGGATCCGCAAGGGTGCGTGAAACGCCCGAGGATCGACTGCAAATGGGAGTATCAAGCTCGCTGCCCGGCGTGCGTGCGCGGCATGCGCTCCACACCCAAGAGCAGCGTGCGTCACGTGCGAACCCGCTAGCGGGCTGTCGCACGCGTGACTCATACACGCCTGACAGCCCCATCAGCCTTCAATTGACGAGACTTGTAAATAATTACCAAAAAATACCACTACTCAAACACATAGCTATTTTAACATTTAAAACTCATCCAAAAACACATCCATTAATTTTTAATCAATATTAAAATATTAATAAATATGTTAATGCATAAAAATACCATAAAAACATAAAAATAAATTTCAATGAAATTATTAATTTTACACATCAAAAATACCATGCCAAAAGCTCAATAACAATTATCATCAATATGTGAACATGCATGGACATGTTCAAGCATAAACATCATAAAATAAATTTACATGATATTTATAACAATATTATCACATAATATTATTAGAGCAACTTAAGCAAAAATAACAACTATACAACTAACCAAATTAAAAAAAAAAACTCTCAAAACAACAATACCAAAACCATTTTTATTTTGTTTTCATTTGTATTGGCATGAGAATGAAACAAATTCCATTCTTTCTCTCTTCATTTCTAACTTGAGAGAGATAAAATCCAACAAGCTTATTTCACCAGGCGTGGTTAGCCCGATGTATTATACACAAGTGAACGATACGTCTCAATACTGATGGCAGTCGTGACATCTCAGGTCAAAGAACTAGTGGTACACTAGTATGGCTGTACAGCGAATCATTGACTGTGGATAATCGCTCATGTGATCCTCACGTTTGGTCATGTTCAATAACATGTTCCTCAAACGCATTACCCATGTTCTTGTGACGTGAGTGATGAAGTTGGTGCTTAGAGTGCCAATCCAATTTGTATATTTTATTATTTATTAATAAAATAACTACATTTTTCATTTCATACATTATAATGGTATTGTCATTACGCGTATTAAATTGATGTATCGATATGCTAAGAATGACATCGACCTTAGAATAGTCTTGACACTAGGTGTAAACTATTCTTAAAGTAAATATTCATAGTCGTTGGTTTTGGAATACAGTCGAATTCCTATAACCTAGAAGACTAGCACATATCGTATATTGGAATTGAAGTTCCAATGGTTTAACGCGATGTACCACGAGTTTTGGAAACTTGTATAGACATGTGGGTATTCATTTGAGCGAATACTGAATGACTCATTTATTTCCTAATAGTTGGAAGTACACACCACCGTCAATAGGAATCTCCTCGAGTCGAGTAGCATATGTAATCCTTTGACTATATGATAGTATTGATTTTGTGTGAGATCCTCCACACTTAGATGTCATGTATGTCAGAAACCTTTCATGGTCCGGCCTCTAGATGTTCGTTGGGTGTGGACCGATGCACTCAGTAATCAAGTGCGAAGCAAGATAGGATCCGTCGGCTCATATGTGTATCATAAGGGGTTTAGGTATCCATGTGAGTTAAGTCACGATTCTTAAAGACTTTGGCCAAAGCTGATCACCTAGGGTGGATCACATCAGTTGTAAAGAATCGTGGACATGTCGATATGAAGATGTGCGTCTTGGAAACTTGACAGTATATTCTATGTTTCCTAAGCACAACTCGGATATCCTACGACGGAGGGATGTTAAACATATGTGATGACCTCGACTTGTATAGTTCAGAAAGGTCGTTCGTGTTCTTCGCGAATTCGGAGTGGCCGAATTGCGTACATATTAGCTAGGCTTATATGACGAATGTGTCTGAACTTAGAGAGTCCCAATATGAAGTGTACTCGTTGAGCACTTGGGTAGCCAATTAATTTTTGATAAAAGATAATATTCGATATTATAATTATCAACTAAGATAATCAAATGTTATTGGATACATTGATTATTTATTTGACCTAATTGAATTAATTGGATTAATTCAATAATTACACACAGGGCTTAATTATAAAATCATAATTATCTCTACCATTTGAGGATATTATGGTAATTGTAAGTATGTAATAATATTTGTTTTGGCTTGATTTAATTGGATTAAATCAAGGTGACAAATATTTAACTAATCCATTTCCCAATCATTGGCTTGATTTAATTGGATTAAATCTAAGTGGGAGACAATGGAGATTAGTCACACTAATTATACATATTTGGACAAATTAGATTAAGCCCACTTAAAAGTTGATTACAGCTTTTATAATTAAAAATTACCTAAGTTTTACTATAAATAGCAAGCTTTAGGAAGGTTTTAATTACAAGTTTAAATACAAGCATAAGCAAATTCTTGAGAGATTAGCCTAAGTTAGAGAAGTGTTTAGAGAAGCTTGTGAGGTCTCTACAACATTTCATATAGGAGAAATCAAGATTGGATCTTGAAGTGAAGCTTGGAAGCATTGGAAACAATATTGGATCTTGAAGTCAAGCTAGCACACCTTGGAGGTTCTCCAATAATTTCAATAAGGAGAAGTAGATTGGATCTTGCATCAAGCTTAGTAGGTAATATTTGATCTTCTCATAAGCTATGTTTATTTGTGCATTAGATGCATGATCACATAGTTTAATGTTGAATAAGGCTAATCAATTGTGTTAGGATACTTTAGAAGTATAAACACAACATGCTTGTAATTAGGTCAAAGATGTTCATGTTGGATATGGAACAATTTATTAGAGTTTGGAACTCTAGATTAAAGCTTAGAGCTATGGCTACCATTCTAGATTCACTTGACCACCTTTAGGTGGACTAGAATTGTTAATGAGACATTTCTAATTGGGATTCTAAAATGGTTGTGTATTGGATTCAAATTTTACGCAAATGTGTATTTAGAATAAATTTATGTTTTTGGAAAAATATTTGACATTTTGAAAAACTTGATTTTTATTCTATAACATGTGTTTATGTTGGTTTTGAAATTAAAAATTAATTTTTGGTGTTTTTGAAGTATTTAGGAAGACCGGAAGCAATTAGGGTAATAGACCTTAATTGCATCAGCTCTCTGGAAATTCCAGAGAGCTTTCCAGAGAGCTGTGCATTTGAAATGAAAAGAAGCAGCACAAAAACATTTTAAAAAAAGGTGGCTGCGCCTAAAGTGTTGCGCGCACTGCGCGCGATAATTTTGTTTTGCTTTGTTCGGGAGCTTCCGGATTCTGATTCAATCCCGGTTTTTTCCTATACACTCGTAATGGAATATAGTATTTCATTAAATAATTTAAAATTACACTCATACTTTATATCCATGGGTTAGACCCATTTCCGCTGCCTGGGGCACCGATCCGACCCAATGGGTTCCACAAATGCCCCAACAGTGAGAGCCGTCACTCAACTATCAATATCAAATATTAATCTTATGACAACATCAAAAATATGCCAATCATGCGATTAGGGATGGTAAAATCCAGATCCGGACCCGAGTCCGTATCCAGAATCATTTTCCTTACCCTGGGTTGGGTCCGGAATCCGTGTAAATATACACAGGTCCGGACCCGGGTCTACCCGGTCCGGATCCGGATATCCGTTTTTTTTAATTTTTAATTATATTAAATTATTTTATATTTATATTTATATTTTGTCAATTTTATTAGTTTTAATTCAATTCTTTTATATTTTTTAATTATATTATATTATATTTTTTATATGCATTCTATTTTGTATTTTGTATTATATTTTAATTTATTATATTTAATAATTATTAATTTTTTACAGACCCGGGTCTATCCGGGCCAGACCCGTGCGATCCCGGGTCCGGATCCGAATTCACTCGGGTCCTAATTTTGAAGACCCGGGTCCAGATTTTTTAATCACGGACCCGGGTCTACCCAGACCCGGATCGTCCGGGTCCATGCGGGTTCGGGCCAGGTCCAACTGCCACCCCTACATGCGATGTGATCATCTATGATGATACCACCTCAATCGAGAACATATTTGGATGTATTTAATTCAAAACTATTACTCACATCTACAACCTTTTACAGATAGAGTCTTGACACGAAATACATCACATGATCTCATTTTGCATCAAATATAAGATAGTAACTGAACGAACTGATGCAAAATATTATAAGATTGCCAACATATTAACAATAAACTAATTTACGATTAATTAAAAGATTTTACATAAGGATAATATCTTTGAACCATGCGACACGATACGTATCCCCAACAAAGCCATCGTATTTTTGAGAGATAATAACTTTCCAAAGGGTGTTGTCCTCAATTGTGAATTTCCACAGTCAGTTATAGAGGAGCAAAATTCTTTGACCCGCCAAATTCTCGAGGCTTCTTAACAGCCTCCCAATTAACTAAACATATAGAGTTTTTTTGTCAATCGAACCAGCCCCAACAAAATCTTGAGGATGCTTTCTAACTTCAAGTAAATTGTTTTGAGAGCTTGAAAATGGATAAGTAATATAAAAGGAATAGATGAGATTTTAGGAGAATTAAATGATAAAAACTTATTTTTCCAATTATTAAGTCACTGGTGGATTCTTTGGATGATATGATCCCAAATCCTTACCTCCTAGGATTACTGCCAATTGGAAGCCCAAGGTACTTAAATAGGCAGGAGGAACATTTATACAATTGAGAAGTTTATCTGCATTCTCGACCCAAGGCAAATCTCGATCAACAAACACCGCTATATATCTTATTTTCTTTTAGTTCTTATGTTGACGATGTTCCTGTAGAAGAGTCTCAGTTTTTTTTATTAAATTATATTTATTAGAATAATTTTGGGTGTTTGGTCAGTACCTATTGTGTTCTTCATCTTCTTACATTTCCTTAGTATTTTACTACATTCGAATTAGACTTCCCAATCAACGAAAATCTCAATTTTTGTATAGCTGGACAGTTAAAAATTGCATGCACAGTTTTGATATGTTTTCAGCACTTTCATCTTGTTTCTTCAACCATGAATGGGTCCTAAAAGTGTAGGACCTATAATGGTGATCCACTCAATAGAACTAAAAACTTGAGGTCCTAATGTTGTGATTTCTCTAATCACTATAGAGTGTATTTGAGGAAAAACTCAAACATTCTATTACTTATAATAATAGAATTACAAATGTTGAAACTTACCAAAAAAAAATCTCACACAACACTCTCTCTTTTACACTTTGAGATGATTAGAGCTTACAACCAAGCTATCTATTTATAGCCAAGGATTGGCTATACAGTGCCCACCATTCACTCCCTAATTTCATGGAAATGTAAAATCTCCACCTAAAGTTTGTTGTTTGCTTATTCCATTTTCAACATGCACATAAAGTTGGCTTGGAGGCTTGTGAATTATTGATGATGTTTGCTGGATTTGCTGGATTCATTACAATTCTCCCTAGGGGTGGGCATTATCGGATTCGGATCGGATCGGACCGAATCTGAATCCGATCCGATCCGAAATGCCCACTATTGTTTGATTCGATCGGATCGAATCATGTTATCGAACTCGATCCGATAATTATCGGATCAAATCGGATCGGATCGGATTGGTTCGATCCGAATTCGAATCGGATCGAATCGGACCAATTCGATCCGAAATCATCCTATTTCGGATCGGATTGGTCCGATCCGATCCGAATTTGGTGGGTTTGACTCAAAAAAATCGAGCGGATCGGATAAAATCCGATCCGATCGAAATTATTATTTTTTTTAATATATAACGACGTCGTTTTGCATATTAAAAAAAAAATTTCGATCGGATCGGATAAAATCCGATCCGATCCGAAATTCGTCGAACCGGACCAACATGATTCGATCGGATTTGCAAATCGGATCCGATCCGATCCGATTCGATGCCCACCCATAATTCTCCCCATCTAGCTGCATCTGAAATAATTATCATCTAACAGCGATCCCGATTATGTCTCTGCACAACTCTAGCTTGTCTCGAGTAACCACTTTCGTTAACATTTCAGCTAGATTCTCATCTGTATGGATCTTCACTAGTCTCAACAGTTGTTGATCCATCACCTCGCGTATCCAATGATAGCGAATATCAATGTGCTCCGTCCGGGAATGATACATTGAGTTCTTGCTCAAGTCCAGAGCATTATGACTATCACAATATATCTTATATTATGCATGTTTGATCCATAGTTCTTGGAGAAAACGCTTTAACCACAACATTTCTTTTCCTGCTTCCGCTGCTGCAATATATTCAGCTTCTGTTGTGGATAATGCAATACACCTCTGCAATCTTGACTGCCATGACACAACTCCCTCTACAAAAGTGTAGAGAAAACTTATTGTAGATTTTCTACCATCAAGATATCCTGCCATATCTGAATCTGTATAGCCTTCCAAGATCGGATCAGCTCCTCCATAGCATAGACGAAACTTCGATGTACCCTTGAGGTACCTGAGAATCCATTTGACTGCCTCACAGTGTTGTTTTCCAGGGTTAAAGAGAAAAATGCTCACTACACCCACTGCGTGTGCAATATCTGGCCTGGTACATACCATTGCATACATAAGGCTTCCAACAACTGAAGAATATGGTATCAATGACATATTCTCTTTCTATTTCTTGGATGAGGGGCACAAACTCTTGCTCAATTTGAAATGGTGCGCTAGCGGAACGCTGACTGGTTTGGTTTTATGTATATCAAACCTCCTGATTATCCGTTCAATATAACTCTCATGTGAAAGCCATAACTTCTTGTTCTGTATGTCACAAACAATCTTCATTCCCAAAATCTATTGAGCTGATCATAAGTCTTTTATGTCAAAAGACTTAGAGAATTCCTTCTTCAGTTGGCTGATATTCGCTGCTTCTTGTCAAACAATCAACATGCCGTCCACATATAATAGAAGATCAATGAAATTTCCATCTGGAAACCTCTAAATGTATACATATTGATCTGGTACAGTTCTTTTGTATCATTGACCCACCATGAATGAGTCAAACTTCTCGTACCACTGCCTTAATGCTTGTCTGAGCCCGTACAAGCTCTTTTCAGCTTGCAAACAAGGTTTTCTTTTCCTGAAACCTTGAATCATTCTGGATGTTCCATATAGATTTCTTCATTCAGATCACCATAAAGAAATATTGTTTTGACATCAATCTGTTCAAACTCTAAGTTCAAACTGGCTATCAATCCTATGATAACTCGGATTGAAGCCATTTTTACCACTGGTGAAAAATCTCATCAAAGTCAATTCCTTTTTTATGTAGGAATCCTTTGATTACTAGCCGAACTTTGTGTATCACCACATTTCTGATGCCATCTTTCTTGAGCTTGAACACCTATTTTTTCTTCAGTGCCTTCATTCCATGTGGGAGCTTGACTATCTCATAAGTATTATTTTTCTGCAGAGACTCAATTTCATCCTGCATTGATTGCATCCATTTGTCTTTATCTTTATGAGATACAGCTTCGTTGAAGGTTTCTGGCTCCCCATCGTCAGTTGCAGAATGCATTTGGTTGATGGAATCCAGCCTCATTCAGATCTTCGTACTGGAGGTTCAGTGATTTCTGGTTGTCTATTGTCATCCAGATCTGAGGATGATCATGTAGCCTCTGATGGAGTAGGTTGCAGCTCCCCCTGCTCAACACCATCTTCCTCCTCTAGTTCTACTTCTGGCATGTCTTGCACCTCATCATCATCTGTGGCCACTCGTGTTGGTGCTGAGGCTGTGTCTGGATTTGCATCGGCTTTGTTGGCACTAGAATTAGAAGACATCTTGGGCTTTTCAATGTCTTATATTTTCTGGTCTTCGAGAAACACTACATCCCTGCTTCCAATGACCTTCATTTCCTTTAGGTCCCATAGCCTGTATCCAAATTCCTCGTCTCCATAGCCTATGAAGATGCATGGAGTAGTTCTTGCATCGAGCTTCTGCCTGAGCTCTTTAGACACGTGTGCAAAGGCTAAACAACCGAATGTTCTGAGGTGAGAATATGAGGGATTCTTACCAGACCACACTTTCTCGGAATCTCAAAGTTCAACGATACTGATGGTGATATGTTGATCAGGTAGCAGGCGGCACGAACAGCTTCTCTCCAGAATGGCTTTGGCAGCTTAGCCATGTTGATTGTGCTTATGACATTCTCCATAATGGTGCGATTCATCCTTTCAGCGACACCATTGTGTTGTGAAGTGCGTGGAACAGTCATTTCGTGTCGAATATTGTGACTTCCGCAGTAGACATCGAACTCTCTATAAGTATATTCACTTTCATTGTCTGTGCGAAGGTACTTCAGTTTCTTCTCTGTTTCACGCTCGACCATGGCATGAAATGGTTTGAAATAGTGCATGACCTGATCCTTTGATTTCAGAAAATACACACATACCTTCCGAGAAGCATCGTCAATAAAAGTCAGAAAGTATTTATTACCGCCTAGTGAATTTACCTCCAATGGACCACAAATATCAGAGTACACCAGACTGAGTAACTCTGATTTTCTTGTAGAAGAGATATTGAAATAGACTCTATGTTGCTTATCAAAAAGACAGTGATTACAAAGATCCATGGCAGCATTTTTTGAGACAGAGATTAGTTCATTCTTTGTCAAGGTAGACAATCATCTTTCACTTATGTGACTGAGTCTCTGGTGCCACAGATTATGAAAAGCCTCCGGTTCAGCTATATTGAGGCTTTCTGGACAAATCTTCACATGAGTCTTGTATAAAGTTTCATAAATATGTCATCGGACGATGACCATGACACCTTTTATCATTCTCCAAATGGCATTACTGAAATGGCTAACATAAACCTATTTGTCAAGTGATACCCCCGAGAGTAAGTTGAGCTGAAGTTATGGAACATGTCTTACCTCCTTCAGGGTTATTGTATACCCTGCATTTGTCCGCAACTTTCTTTCACCAATTTCCACTATCTGAGAAGAACTGGTATTTCTCATCTTCACTGCTCCAAAGTCTCCCGCTTTGTATGTTGTGAAGAAATCCCTGTGAGGAGTGACGTGGTAGGATACTGCAGTATCTACCACTCACTTGACATCCTGAGTTGCGGTGTGAAGGCATGCTTCTTCCTGGCCGGAGCATATAGCTACATCTCATGTGGTAACTACTAGTGTCTCTGCATCATTCTTCTTCGGTTAATTATTGTCTTGTCCCTGCTCTCGTTGCAGTTTCTGATAATTCTTCTTTAGGTGGCATTCTATGCCACAGTTGAAGCACTTGTATGTAGGTTTTCTCATGTCCGTGGATTTTCCCCTACTTTTACTTCTGCCTTTCCCTCTCCCTTAATTTTTCTCCTGTTGTCTTCCTCGATGCTCCGAGACAAGGGTTTCTGTTTGATCTGAGCCCACGTTTTTTCTTCTGGCTTCTTCATTAGACATGACGTCTTTTACCTTAGGCATTGTAATTTTACCTCCTGGAGCTGAGTTGCTGAGAGTAACCACCAATGTCTCCCAACTGTCAGGAAGAGAACTGAGTAGTAAAAGGGCTTGAACTTCATTTTCCAGTTGCATGTTTACTGCAGACAACTGGTTCACAGGCTCTGGAACTCATTGGTGTGTTCTGCAACGGAAGGTTAAAATCGGGGATGAATTTCACAAATCGGAGGTCACCGTTGCGTCAGGAACAGTCGAAAATGGTGGATTAGACACTTTGTGGGTCCAAATCCGACTCAGAGACTGATTTGTAAATTTCTAAAAACTTCTAGGGCTAAATTGTAAGTTTCAAAGACTTCAGGGGGCTAAATAAAGTTTATCAGGATGCTGATGTGGCATTTTGCTGACGTGGCGGATGATGTGGCTGCTGACTCAGGCTGACATGGCGCTGACGTGTACGCCACATAATCGTCTTATTCCTTCATACGCGCGTCGAAAGTATGATTCACTCTCCGTCGCGTGCAGGCGCGTGTGGGCTCCTCGGACCTCCGTTTGATCGCTGGAAAATACCACTGAGCTCCTCTCGATGTGAACTAGCTGATGGTTCCTCAAATTTGATTTTTGACAACTTTGCCGGAACCCGAATTTTCCGAACCGAGCTCCGTTCTTAGATTTTACGACCCCAAAGTAGAACCAAAGCTCTTGATATCACTTGTTGTGATTTCCATGATCACTCTAGAATGTATTTGAGAAAAAACCGAAACCTTCTATTACTTACAAGAATAGAATTACATGTGTTGAAACTTACAAAAACAAACCTCACACGACACTCTCTCTATTACACTTTGGGATGATTAGAGCTTACAACCAAGTTTTCTATTTATAGTCCAGGATTGGCTCTACACTGCCCACCATTCACTCCCTAATTTCATGGAAATGTAAAATCTCCACCTAAAGTTTGTTGTTTGCTTGTTCCATTTTCAACATGTACCCAAAGTTGGCTGGCTTGGAGACTTGTGAATTGTTGATGATGCTTTCTGGATTTGCTGGATTCATTACACCTAAATCTTATTGTGTATAGCTTATCTTCATAGATGTGTTAGTCTTAAGGTTTTTAGTAAGGTATTTGTGGTCTAGGTCAACTATATGACCTTGGAAAGAAAATGGAAGAAACTCAATTAACCACCCAAGTAAAGAATCAATTACCTAACTAAATCAAAGAAATTATGGATTTCATTTTCTATACTTTTCCCCCACCAAATACCAATGACTGTTTCTTCATCTATATGTGTGTGTGATTATGCATGCACAGTGTATTATAACTACTACCCCAAAGTCGTCGCACAACCCTTGCCCTTTATCAAAATTGACAGTTCAATCCAGGTATAGCTATACCATTTCTAGTATAAAAAAAAAAAAAAAAAATCAAAATAATTGTAACATTAAGCTAATATTGAACAAATTAAAACCCTTTTTCTGTTTCTTTTCTTTTTTCTGCCCATACAGAAAGATAAAGGTTGGAAAGATTTTGGCTTGTGGGGTAGCAAAAGCACTTACAATGCTTAGGTGCTGTGGTTCACAGCCTTCAGAAAACCAATACCTATCCATTATTCTACCACAAAGAAGATGTGATCATCATGAGAGTTATGAATAATGTGGTATTGTTGTTGCATGTTCAAGATTCTTAATTTGATCTCTTCTTATTATTACCATCATCAATCAACATCTTCTTTTATTTTTTTTTATTTTTCAATATTTTTAATTTCTTAAAGGCGATCCATATGATAAAAGTTGTTCTATTGTGACCTGACGTCAACGATTTGAGTATTAAAAATAATCTCTTTACTTGTAGGGATAAAGTCATATATATCCGTCCTTCTCAAACCCCGCAATAGCTGGAGAATTCCTGCAGTAGGCAGCCCTTTTATTTTTAATTTCTTGCAAATATCTTACTTAAAATAACAAGTTATAATCTAAGTGCCAGAACCTTCCAACCAAATATGCGATAAACATAACCCCTTCCTTTATCAAGAGCAAGCAGTGATCTGGCTTTATTACTTAGTGGAGGGTCACATAAGTTCAATATTGATTAGACTCTTTGCCTATAAAAGGAGAAACTCCAACACAATAGAGTTGTGAGTTGGAGTTATATAGGAAAATAAACAAAGAAACCAATCGTCCTTATTTTCTCTAGCCTTTCATTTTCAGCAATTTGTGATTTTTTTCACTGTTGAAACTTCAAAAAAATTATGGTTAGTAAACTTAACATCTCATTATTCTTTGACGAGCTTGTCTGATCAATATGGCAATTCAAATATATAGTTTTTTTCTTTATTATATTAGCATTACTAACTTCAGAATGATAAATTAAAAAAATATATATTGTGTTACTCAGGAGAGCAAGATGAGTTGGGCCGTTGCCGACGCCGTCGACTACAAGGGCTCACCTGCTGACAGGACTAAAACTGGTGGTTGGGTTCCTGCTGCTCTTATCCTAGGTTTGTTAATTCTCTTCATTTCTTTGCTTAGAGCTTGCCTTTAGATACAACACATTTTTTTTTATTCCTCACATGGAATCATTTTTTTTTTCCAATTTTGATTATTTATTAATATCGGTGATGAACTGTTAAAATTTTTATAGTACGTTATTAATAAAACACTCGTGATGATAAGAGATTGTGAAAAGTTTGAAACAACTCAATTTAGTATTAGATCCAAATCTTTTATTAAGATACTAATCATTTTTTTTCTAAAATGTTTCTACACATTATTTTGCAAGATGAATTTGAATCGTTATACGTTATACCCACTACATGAGCAAGTAACAAGCAGGTGTTTTTCATGCAAAAGTGATGGGTTTTTAGGTCTATAAAATATAAACAAATGCTTTACAAGGAAAGCAAAGATTAATTAATTATAATTAGCAGATTTTTAATTAGCACTAATATATATTTATATATGACCTTTCTCCACATAAATTAGTATAAATCATGGTCAAATTCGAGGTTCTTAATTTATTCTGTCAGATGCACTTTTCATTTTTGGGCGGAGTAAGGTATGGGGTAGATTAAGGGGAAACGGGACAAACTCACTTGCACCCCTTCAAAACCCAAGTTAATCAACAAAATTTCAAATTTTGATAAAAATTGGTGCCATTTTTTGTTTGGAATTTGATAGGGGTGGATAAGAAAATAATTGAAATTGGAAAATCGAATTGAAGAGGAAAAAATAGAACCGAAGTGATAATTTTTTTTATTTTTGAAAATAATTGTTGGATATTTTAATTAAAAAACCGAATTAGAATAATTTTTTAACTAAAAAATCGAACAAAATCAAACCGAATTAATTAAATAATTTAATTAAGCATATTTTTTAAAATTAATCATATTATGTTATTATTTTATAATTATATTCGTTACATTATTTAATTTATTTAGTATTTAATGATGATTAATTTCATGAAATATTTATAATTTTTTGTTTTGGTTATTTTTTTTTTTTTTTTTTTTTTGTATTTTAAATAATTTCAATGATGATTATATTTATGAAAAACTTTTACTAATGTAGTTGTAATGATTAGAAGAGTCACAATATATAAAAAAATTTATGTAAATGTTAGATTCAATGAATTATATTAATTTTTAATTTATTGGTTATATTATTATTAAAAAATTGGAAAAAATCAAATTGTACCGAACCGAACTAATAATTAAAAATAATTATAATTTTTTTAATAAAAAATCGAACAATTATTTTTTATAAATCTGAATAATTAGAATTATAATTTTTTTTTTATAATTATACCGAATCGGACCAAACCGTCTCCACCCCTAAAATTTGATGGGATAGATCAGATATTTTATTTAGGTCATCCATGCACGTGAGCTATCAAGAGATTTGGTCCATTTTTAATTATCACCAAATGTTTGCCACTTGTTTTCCTTATATTTTATGAATTTGGATCCGGTACTAATTTAAATTGTGTATAGTTTTCATTATTTTTTATCACACATATTTATTAATAATACATAATTAATATTTAATTTTAATTAAATTATTATAAATAAATATCAATTATAATTTTATGAAGAAAAAAAATTAACTTAATTCAACACAAAATTTAAATCCTTATTTTATTATACATCACTTTTTTGGAAAAGAAAGCTTCATCACTTTCGGCTAACATTCCTCTTCTATGCCAAAAATAGTAAAATACTATAAAAATATTCCATGATTACTTATACAAATTTAATAATAATTTATGCACCAAAAAGTTCATACCATCAAATTTTCACATGGCACCCCCATCCTACTGTGTCTCAAATATTTTAATCATTTAATTTATTATACTGCAAATAGGAACTTTTAATATATTGTTCATTAATTAGTAAAAGAATTAATTAATGGCATAGACTATATATGAATTAAATTTGCAAAACATTTTTTTACAGGGATTGAATTATGCGAGAGGCTTTCAACGATGGGGATTGCTGTTAATCTTGTGACATACTTGGTGGGAACTATGCATCTTCCCAGTGCAACTGCAGCCAATATCGTGACTGATTTCATGGGCACTTCTTTTCTCCTTTGTTTGCTCGGAGGCTTTCTTGCTGATTCATTACTCGGCAGATACAAAACTATTGTTATATTTGCCTCAGTACAGACATTGGTATGTATATTTATTACTCTAACTCAACCCTCGAACTAACTTAAGAGTTTGAGCGTTATCAAAAGAGATTTAAATTCATTTATTTCTCTCGGCGCATATGTGAGAGATTATCTCCAACACTCCCCTCATATGCAGGCTTCAGTCTTTTATCTAGTTTACGTCACTTGAGTAGGTAGTATACGTCTATTCGTATATGAGCGTGACTATAAATCATATTAAAATTAAGAGATGAGGTTACCAAAGACTTTAAAGTTCTTTACTTCTCTCAGCTGATGTGGGTATCACTTATGATCCATTTTAGTTAATTGTGCTATTTAAATGGTGATTTAATTAGGGTACTGGCATGTTAGCACTGGTGACAAAACTGCCACGACTACGCCCATCTCCATGCCATGCAACTGCTTCACATACATGCGAGCCAGCCAGTGGATTTCAAATGGGAATTTTATACATAGCTTTATATCTAATTGCATTAGGAACTGGGGGCCTCAAATCAAGTGTGTCAGGATTTGGAACTGATCAATTTGATGAAAAAGATGAGAAGGAGAAAACCCAAATGGCTTATTTTTTCGGCAGGTTCTTTTTCTTCATAAGCATTGGGACTCTAATGGCGGTTACTGTGCTTGTCTACATACAAGATGAAGTTGGTCGAAGCTTGGGTTATGGGATTTGTTCAGTCGCCATGTTTATGGCCGTATTGATACTCTTAGCTGGGACTAAAAAGTATAGGTATAAGAAAAGCTCCGGAAGCCCCATTGTTCAAATTTGTCAAGTTATTGTAGCCGCCATAAAGAAAAGGAAGATGGATCTTCCTTACAACATTAGCATGTTGTATAAGGATACTCCAGAGACCTCAAGAGTTCATCACACGGAACAATTCCGGTAGGGTTTCATAACAGTAGAAACACAAACTCTTTATACAAACTATTTTGTACAAATTGATGTAACATAAGAGTATTGCATCGCAGTTTCTTGGACAAGGCTGCCATTGTTGCTGAAGGGGATTTTGAGGCTGGTCCTACCCCAAACCCTTGGAAGCTATGCTCAGTTACAAGGGTGGAGGAAGTGAAAATGGTGGCAAGACTCCTACCAATTTGGGCTACAACCATTATTTTCTGGACCATTTACGCGCAAATGATGACATTTTCAGTTGTACAAGCAACCACCATGGAAAGATCAATTGGGAACTTCCAAATCCCAGCAGGCTCTCTCACTGTCTTCTTTGTTGCAGCTATATTGATCACTCTTGCTGTTAATGACCGTCTCATTATGCCACTTTGGAAGAAATGGAAAGGCAAACCAGGTATAAATAACTACTAAGAGTCCACTTCAGCATTGAATCACAATCTTATAAATCAAAATTAATGCCTATATATATAATTACAGCTAATTTAGAGTCGGCGCCGAGAGTATTTAAAATCATATTAAAAATACTTTCTCATTGAAATATCTTAATTATAAGTTCAAAAATACTAATTAAGTACCACTCCCAAACTTATATATTTTTATATAATACGGGTCTGGACAACATATGATTTGGCATGTCTTTGGTACCAACTTAGTTGGGATGTAAGGGCTTTCTTTGATGCTTCCTCCATCTCGATGTTATTTTATAACACTCCCAAACTGTTTGTGCCACAGGTTTTACTAACTTTCAGAGAATGGCCATAGGCCTAGTACTATCAATCCTTGGAATGGCATCGGCAGCACTAGCTGAGAGGAAACGGCTCTCAGTTGCAAGAGCAGTGGGACTCACAACTGCAACTCTGCCCATAACTGTGTTCTTATTGATCCCACAATTCTTCTTAGTGGGTGCTGGTGAGGCTTTTATATACACGGGTCAGCTCGATTTCTTCATAACTCAATCACCCAAAGGAATGAAGACAATGAGCACGGGTCTCTTCCTCACGACTCTGTCACTTGGGTTCTTTATCAGTAGTTTCTTGGTAGCAGTTGTGAAGAAGGTGACAGGCAGCAATGGAGGTCAATTAGGATGGCTAGCTGATAATATAAACTATGGAAGGCTTGATCTTTTCTATGGTCTTTTAGCTATACTAAGTATCATCAATCTTGTAATTTATCTTATATGTGCCGTGTGGTACAAGCCAAAGAAACCTAAAGCTGGTGTGCAGATGGAGACCTATGTTAATGGGTCATCTGCTGAGGAGAAGTGCTAGGTTATAATTAGGGTTTTCCACTTTTGTTTCTTTTCTTCAATGTTGTTGCCTTTGTATAATATGGGATGATTTGGAAGTTGGTTTCTTATTTATTGTATCTTTATGATCATCGATTAATAGAGTGGCTTGGGATTGAGATTTGATCTGATCTATATATGTTAGCATTTCTTTCTTTCTTTTTTATTTTTTTATTTTTCTTTTATATATTGGCAAGAATATTTTATTATCTTCTCAAGGTACAAGTTTAGGGTGTTCCAAAAATATTGCTAATTTTTCATTAACGTGCATGTTGCAATAAGTCATGATAATATTCATTTTTTTTTAGAAACGTTAGGAAATTCCGCCACTAAATTACCAGATCCGAGTTTAAACGGAGCAGATAAAATTCGCATTTATTCCAAATTTTTACAAGAAATACATCATCTGAATTCGAACCGATGACTTGAAAATCAGATCCTAAACCCTAAACAACCATGCCCTTAAGAGACCATAATAATATTCATACTCATACGGCAAACAGTGAATGGATAAGAAACAATGATTATGGATCACCAAAAACTCTCACTAAGACCAATAATATTTCAAAAAAAGTAATGCTACATATTTCAAAACTTATCTTAAAAAATATATCCCAAAAGAGGTGATATACACTTAAGTAGTGGAAATTGGATGCAATATTGATTTTTTTGTGCTAAAATTTTTATAATACATACTTATAAATTTTTATCTAATAAATTCCTATCACACGATTTAAAAAAAATTTCACCGAATCTAAGTCTTAACTAGTGAATGACTTCCCACAATTTCTAAAATAACTTATTAGCATTGCTGCTTTGGCCTCGGGATTTTGCACTAAATTCTCCCTGCCAAGCTAAACCCCAAAATATGAAATATCAATTTTAAACTCTTATATTTTGGTGAAGTCTTAATACATGGAGTGATCAGAATCAAAGCAAAGGTAGGTGGACAAATAAATTGATCACCAAGAGTGACTGTCTCAATCCTTACCAATCAATTCAAATATTGATTATTGTAAATTAATCAAACTCTTACTTATTAAATTGTAATGTATTATTTTTCCTATTTATATAAATATAACATTTATGCTCTATGAATCAATAAAAATAGAATGTATCATTTTTATATGATTCTCTAAAAAATTATCAGGAATTATCCAAAACACCGTTCAGTAAAATCATACCATGGATTGTGAATTAATTTTTTTTCTCACTATTGAGCAGGGCACACATAGTCAAGGAAGGGAGTATGAAAAGTAATGATACAATTCGCATCTTATATGCATATTTTTTTTTTTAAATCGTTGGAAATCCCACCGATAAACCATCATTTACGGGCTTAAGCGAAACAGGTAAAACCCTGAGCTGTCCCAAATTCTTAGAAGAAAAACACCCACTGGATTCGAACCCAAGACCTGAAAACCAGATCATACACCTTACACCATCAAGTCAAGCCCGTTGGGTACATCTTATATGTATATTGCTCAATAGAAGTCAGTGGATTCTGAGCCCCGTGTTTCTAATCTTAAGGTATTGGATGGACTCGTCTATTTTTTCTTTTGCAGAAAATCATATACCGTAAACTAATAATAATAATAATAATAATAATAGTAAAGCTTATTCTTCAAACAAAAATGATATACTTACACACACTTATCCCTAAAGTTTTTCCAACTCCCTCACTGTAGCTACAATGAGCTACAGTAAATCACTGTAGCTACAGTGAGAGAGTTGAGAAAATTTTAAGGATAAGTGTATGTAAGTAGAAATGGTCGCGCCCAAAGGGGTCAACCCGGTCAAAGCACTGATATCACGAAGAGTAATGGTGAATGGACCAGAAGGAAAGAGGAAAATGTTGTAATCGGAGGACCAGAAAAGCAGTGATGTGGGGAATAGATTTCGGTCAAAAGAGGGCAAGGTCAATGAAAGCTCTATGAGGGAAAGCATGCCGTTTTCCTCAAGAAAGGTGCGAGTGTCTGCATGCAACCTCATGCGTTGAAACCAAGTTTCAAAAGAAGAATCGTGTTTAGGCCAAGTACGAATTGTGGACTCCGGAATTCGCCAAGGGTCCTCAATCAGAATTTGTAAGTTGGGCACTAGCAATCCTGCAAAAAACAAAGTAGAGTGGACGAGAGTAGGCTACCACCGGTGTGGTGGATACCGGGTATACTCCGACGCCCAAGTCAGTGGCACGAAATAAATTTGTAAAGTGGGAAAGCAAGGTTGAATATTACCTCTACTTCCTTTGTTTGGCCGTGAGAGCCGTGTAATATATGAGGGGATCAAGGATTGAGAGCATGAAGTATTAGGGTGAGAGAAATGAGACTTGAATGACTTCTTCCCGTATTCTTTTCATATTTATAGATAAAACATGATCTAATGTTGGTGTATTTGGTAATGGTTTTGGAGTAAGTGAGGATTAGTGCTGGAATTAGGTTAAGTGGAGTGGTGGGGTTTAGTGCTAGAATTAGGTTAAGTGGAGTGGTGGGTGACTAATGCTAGAGTTAGGTGGAGTGGTCATTAGTTTATGATTTAATTGTAATCAAATAATACATAATTCTTTGGGCTTTGGTCCTTATTTCGGGCCTAACATGCTGATGGGCTTAAGGTGAAAGACAGTTTTACCCTTGGACCAAATTGGCCCATACACGAATGAGGTTAGATTGAATGAGTGGAGAAACGTTATGAGGTTCTGAAAAAGGGGAGGTTAGAAATGGAGGGAAACAGTTGAGCCAAATGGGCCGTAGCAATGGCGGTGTCATCAACAAAAATAGGGCCTAGGGAGCACTGGCCGTAGTTTTCAATAAGGGTATGGATGCCAAAGATACCCACAGAAGAGTCACCTAATGCAGCTTAGTAATCACTGAAAGTTGAGATGGCTTTTTTCGAAACGGAAGAAGACGACGTCATTAGCAAGGAAAATTGAAGGTAAGAAGAAAGATAGTTTTGCATAAAAGAAAGTAAAAAGTAAAGTGATAACGAGAACAAATCAAGCCCTTATATAACAGAGGTGAAAAGTTCACCCTAGGACAAGTGTCACGGCCTAATTCGGGAAAGAAAAAGAGCGGGAAACAAAAATGGCGACGTTTGACATGATTTGACGTTGGAATGACGTGAAAAACGGCACATTAATTGGCACCATGATAAACTTTCAATAAGATATGTTGGGAAGGTAGCGCATTTATTGAGGAAATGATGGATTCACATAGGGAAATGTAAAGGATGTCCCTCAATACACGCAAATGACAATGAGAGGTAGGGCGAAGACCAGCAGGCCGAAGCTAGTATACGGCCAATAGACATCATCCTAACTTTACCCAAGTTAAAAAATTCGCCTCGATTTCATTTCCCAAATCAATCAAGGTAAATTTAGGGGACAATTATTGGTGAAGAAAATCGCCCTAGGACGAACGAGTCAATGAAAGGCGAAAAGAAAGGACACGTCAAAGGACGAAAAACAATGAGGACGAACATGTATTACATGATGATTTGCAATCAGAACGACGAGGAGAAAAGCAGTCAGGACGATCATCATGCGTTGCAGTTGATCCCACGATCTAGCGGTTAGGCCGTAACTACCCATGGTCTGGCAGTTATCACGCACAACTCAGCAGTTAGATGCATGATCCATCAGTTGCAAGCATGAAACGTGGGAGTTCATGGACCAAGAAAAGCGAAACCGTTGAAGCAGTTAACAAATACTCACTATAAAAGGCTCAAGCGTGGGAAGACAAAAAAAAATGAAGACTCTTAATGAACATTTTATTTTAGTTTTAAAGCTTTGTAATCAGTATACCGTAATTTGTGTGTTTGTGCCCCTTATAGGTTTATTCACTGAATCAAACACCCCTTACTGGGACTTTGTCTCAGGAGGTTTGGACCTTACACACTCTTTGACAAAAAATTGTGTAAACAACATGAAAATCAAGATTCGGAGGTTTATTCCTACACGAAAGCGTCGAGAAAGCATGGAGGGAGGCATTCTAACGCGTGTGTGGGCCTCACGTGCGCGTGCTCCTCATCGGTGTGTGGCCAATTGTTAGAATTCAAATTTTCTGGTGGCAGAACATGCGCCCTCCTCTCTTAGCTCCAATATAGCCATCAGTTCGTCAATAAGAGTTCTGAATCAATGGGAAATCAAAAAAAAAAAATTTATGAAAATTTCTTATCAAAAAATGACTGTTTTCGGTACCAATATCACCTTCAAAATTCTCCCCTCATTGAGCTTTACGATTTCACTCACTAGGTATTAGGATTGGTTCTACATGCTGTTTTTTTGACTTCTTAAGACTGGTAATTTGGAACTGGAATATTCATAAGTATCTATTTATTCCAGATTCAGATTCAGAACACTACTAACTACACTTGATCTACCATTACACCTCATTTTCTCCATTCGTTTTTTCAGCTTTTTCACCAGGATTTGGCTTATACTTAATGGCACATACAAGGAAAAATCCAAAGTTGATGAGGCTTAGTACAGCTAAAAGCCCATAAAATAAATCCAATCTGCCATCATTAATTCTATAAGCAAGCCAGTCGCGACTGCCATGACGACCTCCTGTAACTTTCTTCACAATAGTTACAATAATGCTGCTTCCAAATAAGCCAAGTGAAATAGTTGTCAGGAAAAGCCCAGTGCCAATCGCTTTCATTCCTTTAGGAGATTGAGTTATGAAGAAATCAATCTGGCCAGCATATATGAAGGCATCTCCAATACCAACCAAGAGAAACTGAGGCAACAAATAAAATGCACTTATTGGTAGAGTTGTGGTACTGCTGCTTCCTTTGCCTCTAGCAACCTTCAATCTTTTCATTTCCATAAGTGCCGCCACTGCCATTGCCACCATTGCAAAAATTAGGCCTATCCCAATTTTCTGTAAACTTGTCCAACCTGGAGATTACAAAAAACTAATAATTTTTTTGCTCAGGAAGATTGTACAAAATTTAAGATTGCATCATGTACCTTCTTTCCTCTTAGATTTTTTGAAGAGAGGCATAAAAAGGCAGTCATAGATAGCGAGAGTGATCATAATAGCCCCTATTAGGAAAACATTGTAAGAGCCTGGAGGGATATTGAATTTCCCCAAGGATCTATCCATGGAAGCAGCTTGCTGCACTGAGAAGCTGGCCATCTGTGCATATACTGTCCAGAATATAATCGTTGTTGCCCAAATTGGCAATAATCCAATCAACATCTTCACTTCCTCCACCTTTGTTACTGAACAAAGTCTCCATGGATTAGGAGTTGCTAGTTCTTCCTCATTGGTGATGATCGACGCCTTGTCTAAGCAACTATGTCACAAAACGTTCAATAAGCACAACAAAATAAAGATTACACTCAGTACTGATGTACGCAATCTTACCTATTTTTTTTCACAAAAAAAACTATTTGCACGATTTAAATCCATAACCGTGATCAAGATGTATCAAATAAATATACATAAAAGTTAATAAATCAAACTACATACCGGTACTTTTTTGTATGAAGAATCCTCGTACCTTGAGCAAAATCTTCATGAAATGAGCTAACACTAGATGGAAATTCAACTTTACTCTTCCTTAAAGCAGCCACAAGAACTTGAAGAATCTGAGTTATTGGACTTCCAACACGTTTCTTATATCTATATCTTCGAGTCCCCAATAAAAACACAAGAAATGCAAGAAGCATTGAAGCTGAGCAAATCCCATAACCCCAACTTCGACCCACATTGTCTTGTATATAAACAAGAACTGTGACACCTAGTAAAGTACCTATATTAATGAAAAAGTAAAACCTGTTGAAGAAATCGGCCATTTGCCCTTTTTCCTTATCATCTTTTACATTAAACTGATCTGTTCCGAATCCGGAAACGGCTGATTTGATTCCTCCAAGTCCAATTCCATACAAATAAAGAGATATATACAAGACACCCATTTGCAAACTGCTAGCTTCTTCACATTTGTCTGAGATAGCAGGGTTGCAAGTAGGCGGCCGCAGCTGTGGCAGTGTTGTAGTGATGGCCAACATGCATGTGCCCTAGAGCATCAAAAAATTTTGTACGTTTATGCATCAAATGAACTCAGTAATTTAAGATCGATACTATTTATAGGGATTTAACGATTTGTGCTTAATTACCAGTGCATTGATCACAGCAAAAATGGCTATGGTCCAATATCGGCCTAAGAAAGTATCTGCAAGTATGCCACCAACTAAGCACAAAAGATATGATGTGCCCCCAAAATTTGTAGCAACATTAGAAGCAGTCGCACTTGGAAGATGCATTGTGCTAACAAGATATGTTATAATATTCACCACAATTGCCAGTGTCGCAAGCCTCTCGCATATTTCAATACCTTACAAGAAAATTAAAAAAAAAAAAAAATTAAAAAAATGAAGAAACTAGTGAGTGATATGGCATCATAAATTTTGATATGTAAATTATATTTACCCAAGATCAGAGATGCTGACACCCAACCGCCGGTTCTGCTGCTTTGAGCAGGATTGCCCTTGTAATCAAGTGCATCTGAGACCAAAGATTGCATCTCTTTTTCCTCTGTCACAAAATGATATATTACAAAATGATACAAGAAAATACTCAACTTTCTTAGCTTTCTCACTCTCAATTGAAGCTACTAACAATTTTATACCATACAGTTAGGGGTGGTAATTTGAGTCGGGATTCGTTTAGGATTCGATACGAATTCGATTCGTCGATTCGTTTTGCCACCCCTATATACAGTCTATAAGCATTGATCAAGAGAAGACAAATAGATAGGCTCTATGTCCAGGTGAATTGTTGGCTATTACTGATTTTGTGTTGACATATTTGCATACATGCAATAAATTTATTGACTAACACAACATTAATGCAGTTTTATAAGAATGTAAATATGCAGTTATGATAATTTCTATTAAAAGAAATTTTTTTCAAATTACCGATGAAATTTATCAATGAAATTATTTTTATCAGTAATTATCAACAATATACCGAGGATATATAAAAAAAAAAATCGTCGCTAAAAAATAACAAGGCATTTTGACAGAAAAAGTATCGATAATTTACCAATAAAAATATCAGTCGTAAATGTGATGTCAATTTATGATGTCATGCATTAGCGATGGAATACCATTAACTTATCAACGGAAATTTTCCAATCGCTAGGTAAATGTAGCGTCAATTTATAACGATATTTATTAGTGACAAGATACTGACATAAATTTTAGGTTATTTTTATTATTTTCTGTAATTATTTTATTATTAATTGATTAAAATTATAATATGTTTTTTGATATTAAATATATCTATTTTTAATTAGTTTATAATTTTTTTTTGGAAACGTTGGAACCCTCATAGTCGAACCACTCGATCCGAGTTTAAGCGGAGCAGGTAAAACTCCCAGTTGTCTCAGACTGTTACAAGAAATACACCTCCTAGATTCGAATCCAAAACCTTACAACCAAATCATTACACCAAGAATTTGACAACACCAATCTCAGTTTTATGAAGAAATAAAGATGAATCATACTTGCTTTTGAGAAAAACAAACTTTTATATACAGTAACTTAAGCTGTATATAGTAATTACGTAGTGATTTTTAGGGTGCTATATATATGATAAACTAAATCTCCTCTCCTACTTATGAGAATATATACAACCTAATTTGGCTGCTACATAGATGTTTATTCAACAGAGCTATTGTCTTCTCCATAATTTATGATATTTATTGACAAATGACACTATGAATGAACATAAATAAAAGGAAAAAGAGAAAATAATATTATTGTAATGAGATTATTTTCATAAATTTAGATTTAATGTTGTTATGCATTAAATTATGTTAAGTTTTTCATAATCTTTGACGTATTTTAATAATAATGAACGGATATAATTCAGTTACATTTAAATTATTATTTAATAACTAACAATTATAATTTATATAAAAAAAAAATTAATACAAAACTTAAATCAACACACAATCCAAACCTAATTTTTATATTCTTTCTTTTTAATCACAGACAGGCGGTGGAATTAGGCCCAGCCGTGATTCGGTTCCGAACCGAAATCGGAATCGTTGGGAATTTTCGGTTCCTGGAATCGAACCGGCGGTTTCGAAAAAATGATTTTGTAGTGAGATGAGATTGTGTGGTGAAGCCACATACAGTTAAGTGGAGGTAATCGCTCCCGTTCAATCCAAAAATTTATTAAAATATATCTTATAAATATTGATTAATTAATAAGATAAATTTTTATTTGCTCCTATTAAAATGATGTTAAAATCAAATTAGACTACTGACACCTCTCATTATTCATTCAAATAACTATGCAAGTGGTTGACAAACTTTGCTACTTATCATTAATTAGAAAAATTTAACTATAGAATCGTGGTATTGAAAGTACCTACAAGCAATAAGGACAAATAATCTCTATACCCAAGAGGGGGGGTGAATTGGGTTATCGCTATAAATGCGGAATAATAAAATCTTTGCCGATTTTAAGCTCTTATTACCAAATAGGCCTTAGGTTAATTTTCTCTATTGTAAATAACAACATATATGCAAGTTTTCTAATCAATAATATAAATGTAAATAAACTTGCAAATAAGTGAAGGTTAAGGAAAAGAGAAATGCAACACCAAAATTTATAGTGGTTCGGCCAAACGTGCCTACGTCCACTCCCCCAAGCCTCGCTTGAAGATTTCTACTAGGATTGAGTTTTCCGTGGTTCACTCGTAACCAAGAGTTTTCCGCAAAGGCACACTCCGAACCTTTTACAACTTTGAGTTTTGTTCGTAGGTGCACTCACAACCTTTACAACTTACCCAACCAAATGGGATTTCACAAACCGCAAGTGTTTTGATAAAGAAGAATTAAAACACACTTGGGCACTCACAAATAATAAGAAGATTGTGTGAGTTGCAAACCCAAGTGATCTAAGCTCACTAAATGTAATGAAGATGTGTGTGAGCTTGTATGAGTGTTTAAGTGTATGAAGGTTTAAAACACTCTTGTATTTGCCTTAGAGAATGTATGAAGGTTGTGTATTAAGTCTCTTTACCAAGGCAAATGAGTTGAGGTTCTATTTATAATAAAATGCAAAGTATTCCCCAACTTACAGCGAAACCGGCGAGCAAACCGGCGAGGAGACCGGCATGCCGGTCTAGGTTTGTAACGGCTCCTAACGGCTATATAACGTTCAAAAAACTATTCGTTAGACCGGCGAGCAAACCGGTATGGAGACCGGCGAGGAGCTCCCTGGTTCCAGAGAGCATGATTTTCTCAGCCAAAACCGGCATGAATACCGGCGAGCAAACCGGCATGGAGCTCCCTGGTTTCAGTAACTGCACAATAAAGGCTAGACCGATATGGAAACCGGTATGGGGACCGGTCTGGAGCTCCCTGGTTTCAGTTCTGATGACCAGTCAAGACTGACGACACTTGGTATTTTGGGCATAACCTTCTCTACAAATTCCAAATCATGATTCGTAAATTTCTACATAAACTAGACACATAGATCTAGCTTCTGTAAAATATTCAGCTCCAAAAACATTAATATGAATCTTATGGGATTTTTCTAATGTGACATGTATGCAGAAAACACACATATGAACATGTTGTAGTAAAATGGCTCTAGCAAAAGTTCTATGCATCGGAATTGTGTTCCGTTTGAACCGTAGCAAACAAGATACACATATCTATCTAACGATATATCATTTGAAGTTTAATTCAACCGTTTGCTAGTTTTTAGAAGATCATTTACCGATGTACTTGTGCATGAAGTTCATTTTGGTGCAAATAAAATGCAAATGATTCTTTTAGCATTCTAAGCCATTTTAAATGCAAGTGATGCAAAATGTATGATTCCTAAGAGCTTTAGATCACTTGAGTAAACTCACTTACAATTAGAGCACTAAGCTAAGACTTCACATGATTTCTTCAATTATGCGCTAGTCTTCACATGCTCGCTCTTCACCACATATGCTTCGACACTTTTTGTATTGCTTCGTGTTTGCACGTCGAAGTCTTCTTTCTCGCGTTGCATCATCAAAACCAATTACAATCGATTATGCGACCAAGTCGCCAACAGGTATCACATCACTCATTTAACAACCCAATAACATGTTATCATGTGTGCTAAAATATTAAATAATAATTATATTTGATATAACTCCACTTGATTAGATAGTGGTATCACATCACCTATACAAAATTACCTCGAAAAAATTACTCAATTAATAGAGTAAAAACCTTGCCACCTGGGCAGGTGCCATGTAAAGCAGCATCATGTGTTCTATCTATAGATAATAGAATAGAAAGAAGAGCGGAAGAAAAGGGCATGAATGCAGCAAGCAACAACAAATGATCAAGCCTGGAACTGGAAACGTTACAAGAAGCCGACCGCAAGCAAGCGGCAACAAAAGGTAAAGGAACAGAGGAAGAGACAAGAAGAAGCCTACAGCATCTTCTCCAAACAGTCAAGAAATCAAGTAAAGCCAGAAGCAGAAAGCTGCCACAGAAAAAGAAAATAACAAAGAACACAAATGGAGTTGAAGCAGCATCTACTTCAAACAATCAAGAAAGCAATAAAAGACAAACGAATTAATAAGAATGCCTAAGGCTATCTGTGGAGACATCTTTGAAGGATAAAGAACAAGCAGTGAGCACAATGCCTAAGGTTATTTTGATTCATCAGTCATCAAAACAAGTGTTAATTTAATTCCTTAATCATTAACCCATCATGGATGCTTCTTAACAAGTGTCTTTTATTCGAGAAAATCTTCTATGCAACAGTGGTACCACGTCATCCATGCAACAAGCCAATCATCCACTGCCACGCGTGCTAAAAATTAAAAAACAACTAAAAAATAGGTGAAAAAACTCTACATGACATTTTTTAATTCGCTTGTGGTACCACGTCACCCATATCACTGTTGCACTAACGAATCTCTCCTTTTATTCCCAACACAAACTATGTACAAGCAAGCATGCAGCTTGATATTTCATGGATTTATTTGTTTAAAAATTTTCAAGGTTTTCAGATCAAAAATGTAAAAACAAATATATTTTGATAATTATTCTATAACATAAGGACTCATATGTTATTATCCTGTTTAAATTCTTAACTAGTAAGACTGGGGACAACTGAAGATCAGCTTTGACTTGAAAGTTGCTCCACGAGGTAAGTGACGCCTAATACCTACCACCCGTTTTTCTGGTAAAAATTTTATATGCGACATAATTTATGGGTTTGAGAATATATTATGGGTTAATTAATAAAATTTTCTTTATTATTATTGATTAATTATATATTTAATATATATTTATCAAATTATTATTGATCGATCATATCACACCATTCATACGTCTATCTAACACAATCCTTCTCATTCTTCTAATAGTTTTGAACTTGCGAAAGAGCTCTAATCATTCATTTCAAAATTCCAAAAATAGTAACAATAATAATAAATCATGGGATAAGTACACTCTCCGTCAATATTCTCTTACAAACGATCTATAAACACTCTCTATCAAATGATATCTAAGTGTGTGATTAAAATATATATTAATATATATACACACTTATCGGCAATAATCGAAAGACGCTTATATTTAATTGGGGGCCGCCGAAACTGTCACATATCCCAATTATTTTGAAATTGAAACACGTGACACTCGTTGATTGGACTGTCACAGTCCCCTATATAAGGGCTTTTTTCCCATTTAACCGTGGTCTGTGGAGCTCTCTGATGCTAAAGGAACCCTAGAAAAGGCTGCTCTCCTAGTCCTTCTCACTCTGCTGTAAAATGATTTTAATTAAACACTTAATAGGGACTCAAATATGATTAATTACAATCATAAGTTACTGTCAATTGTTCAACTCGGACGATTCACAGTTGCTGCTGGTAATTATCTATCTATATCGAATTATCATTTTTGTATTTTCCTTTTTGTGAACTATTTCCGAGTCCTATCATTTTTTATCAATCCTCCGATGGACTTAGTTTTTGACTTTTGATTGGATTCACGTACTTTATTTTCGATATTTTATGATAATTTTGTGTTACAGCGGAGAAATTCGAGGTTGTTAGGTAATTTTAGAGCTGTGGTTTTGCGATTTTGATTTTGATTTTGGTTTGCTGTAAAAAAACAAGTTTAAATTTTCATTTCTATATAATTTTAATTGTTTCTATTGATTTGCGATTGGATTGCATTCTATTTAACGTCTAGCTTTATTATCTGTGTTGATTTCGCTTGTCAGTAGATTGTTATATTTTCTGTTTTTGATTAGTTTGAAAAGGATGGAAAGTATAGGGTTAGCTCCCAACCTTGTTGTCTGAACTCGCTGCGGACGTTACCATTATTCCTTTGGGGCAACGAACAAGTGGAATATTTGGAATACTAGAAACTAGTTTCAATACTGGTGTGACTTAGTAATGAGTTTCATTTGTCTGCTACATTCTCTTGAGGTAAATGCAGAAAGATAAGTTTCTAGTATTGGAGTTTCAGTTCTACAGCAGAAACATTTGTGTGTATGTTGAGATATTGGCCTATTCGTTTTGTTTTTGGTGAAGCCACTGCCCCTAGAGGAATCTTGATGAAAAATTTTGTCAAAAAATAAGATGTATTCATGTTGAGTTGTGTAGCTACTCTGCTTGATTTCCTTCCACTAATATGCTCAATTGCTCATATGGCAAGTTGTTGGAACAAGTCTTTTGTAAGATAGATGAATCAAAATGGGCAACATATCTTTTTGGATGAGTGGCTATGATAATGATTCAAGTTGTTATGACTCCGAATACAGAAGAATGATATTGATGTAAATGTTAGGAGCTGATTTAGATTGTTGTCCAGCATGCTACTGCCAATGCAGACCATGCCTGTTCTTTGGATTCATCTGCAATGCTTTGGTATTAAAACCTGGTAACTTGATTTGCCAGTGCTCTCTTGCTCTTTTGCCAATGCTTTAGGGTTTTTATGTTGATAGTCATCCAGTTCCATTGATTTTGATTCCTACATAAAGGATTGTCTCATGGTCATTTAGCAGGGGTTTGCATTTGGGTCATGAATCATTAAACTTGTGTATAACCTTAAAACCATAATATTTATTTTATATTAGGGTAAGTGTTTCATTGTGGAGGAATTGAATTCAACATTTTTCTTGGATATCCATCTGTGTTCCACGTGTATATGATAGTGTTAGCTGTATTATTGTTCTGGTACAATAGCTTTGTATAACTATTTGCTTTATTGGACCTCTGTAATTTTGTAATATTTGCCTGCAATGTGCTTATGTATTCATGTGTGTCAATGACTTTTTTTTTTCCAATATTTATATCTTTTCAGCTTGTTTATGTTGATGAATCTTAGCATATATAGTATTTGCAATTACTTATGTTTCTGTGGTCCTTTGTGGTTCAAATCCTTCAGTTGCCGCCTTGTGAGAGTTGCCAGACTTCAGTTTTTGTTTTGATATATTTGAGACTTGAACATGCCAAAGGATAGAAGAGATCGGTCTGTGTCTATTGATCGATGCAATGTATATCCTTATCCATGCAGTTCTAGTTGTATTCAAAGATCTTGTGTGAAAATCCCACTAGAAACTGATGAAAATTTAAAGGAATGGGAAGAAGCCAGGTGCTCTGTATGCATGGAACATCCTCATAATGCAGTTCTCCTCCTATGCTCTTCCTATGAGAAGGGCTGCCGTCCTTATATGTGTGACACAAGCTACCGCCATTCCAACTGTTTAGATCAGTTTCGCAAGTCATTTGCAGAGACTTCGTCAGTGACTGTGACGTCACAGCAAGAAGAAATTCAACCCTCACCTACAATTGCATCAGTTGTGACTTCAGAAGCAACAGCTACAGATTTGTTGGAAGAAAGAAGTGAGGAAGGGTCCTCTACGCCACATTCTTTTTCTTGCGAGAAGCTGCCCCAGCCAAAGCTAGTCTGCCCCCTTTGCCGTGGCGATATTAAAGACTGGATTGTTGTGGATGCTGCTCGTAAGTTTATGAATGCAAAGACGAGAAGTTGTTCCTGCGAGACGTGTGATTTCAATGGGACATATACAGATCTCAGAAAACATGCTAGGCTTGTACATCCCCTTGTGCGGCCATCAGAGGCTGATCCTGAGAGGCAGCATAACTGGAGAAGATTGGAGCGCCAGAGGGACCTTGGGGACTTGATCAGCGTACTTCAGTCTTCTTTTGGAGAGGAGAGGGATGAGAGCAGCGCTTTGCCAATGGACGATGGGGGTTGGCTCACTGTATTTTTTCTTATAAGAGTCTTTAGGCCTGGTTCTAGTCCAAGGAGAAGCAGCTGGTCTGGTGCCTCCAGAGCCAGAGCACACTTGGGTATTAGAAGGCGAACTACCCAACTTTGGGGGGAGAGCTACGATGGAGAAACAGGATCTTCTTCCAGAGATGAGGATAATGAATCATCGGATGGTGGTTCAGCTCCTCTGAGGCACACTGAGCGCATCCGGCGGCAAACAACTCCGGACAATCAACCTTAGTGGCTAACCCTTTGTGGAATCTGTATTATCATTTTTGTTTTGGTGTATGTTTAAACTGTAAGTATCATTAAAGCTTCATGCTGCACTTCACTGTGTTTCTACTCTTGATTAGTAAGCTGCTTTCGATAGTAGAAATGTATTCGACTTGGATAACTTTGGATGTGTTTTTTCAGGTCGAACAGAGGAAGAGGGATGGAGGAAGTTCTGCCTGCTTGAGTGTTGCGGTGTGGAACAAATTCATCTGCCAGGATTGATTAAAACTGTAATGTATAGAAGCTTTTAATTAGTCTATGCATCTCCTTTCAGCAGCTCTTTTATCATTTGATCTGCATTTGTTGCTGCATCAACTTCTGAGCTTAGAAATAAATTTGTTTATGTTTCCTAATTAAAAAATTACCCATTAGTTCCCTCTTTGTTTATTTGCTGCCTTCCAATCAGTGTTTGAAAATCGGATTGGACCGATTAATTGAATCAGTTGAATTGGGAACCGGCTATGAGTTCGGTCTGATTGAACCTTCAAAATCGGTTAAAATCGGAATACAATTTTTAACCCAAAAAATACTTTAACTAAATTTTTTTAGATCTAACGGCTGAATCATAACCGTTCTTACAACTGCAGCCAAGTTGAGGAGCGGAACAGCTCACATGCAATAATATAATTTAAGGTCAAGAGGTCAAGTGCGGGCTTATTTAACAATTATGTAGGACCATTTGGTGCCACTCTGTTTGTGGTTGCCTTGCCTGAATCATTTGGTTAAGCTTCAATAATATGAAATGACGACCCATCAATATCGCATTTTCTTGATGAAAAATGTCAAAAAAGACTAAATCATGATAAACACGAGGATAAAATTATCATCAAAATATAGTATTATAAAATATTGGCCTATGACTATCGCATTTGACCCTCTATTGTTGAGGACATATATTTATTAGAATGAAAGTATTGAAAATAAATTTATTAAGATAATAAATAAATAATTTTTAAGCAAAGAAAAAGTGAAAAACAACCAAAGGACTCGGTGAGTCCAGATCAGGCCGAGTCACGTCACTTCAAATTTAAATTAAAAAAATAAAATAAAATAAAAATGAAGCATTCTTAAATCTTAAAATAAAGGGGTAACAGACATACGACTCGTCGTCTTTGCTAAAATATTTGTCCGGCTTTTTTGTCCCCTTTCTTTATTCCTCTTTCCTCTCTCTATCGACAAAATTCAGAAATATTAAAAAAAAAAATTTAATAATAATAATAATCAAAAGAAGAAAGAACCAACTTTCTCTCTGTTTCTTCATTCATTCCTCCGAAACCCCTTTCTCTGTCTTCCCAGGGATGAGATTCATGCATCTCTGAGAAGGAAGATTTATATTGGTGTTGGTAATTTTTGTGGAATTGAATTTTGATAAGATCAGCAAAATGGTGTCAGCACCACAAATCTCATCTTCGAGCTCTGAACATGATATTACTAACGAGACCCACGTTGTTTTAAACGTTTATGATCTCACACCCATCAATAATTACTCCTATTGGTTTGGTTTTGGAATTTTTCACTCCGGCATCGAAGGTTTTTCTTTTTCTTTTACCCATCCCGCTCTTTTATTGTTTTTTATTTCTATTTTTGTTTCTCTATGCGTCTTGTATCTTCTGGTGATCTGGGTTTTTTTTTAGGGGGGTTTATTTGGTAATGTTATTTAATAGAATTGCTGGGCTAGTTAGAGATCTCTATTGCCAAGGGAAAAAAAGTTTATTTTTTTTTTTTTTTGGGGTATGATTTTGATGATTGTGCTTAAATTTGGTTGCTTGATTGTTGTGGTTTAATGGGCATGCTTTTCACATGTTTGTAGTTTAGTATTTTTCTTTCCTTGTTTAAGGGAATGGTTAATTATGGAAGTGTGATGCTATATATTGTATTTAGTGATAATTGGTTCAATTAATGGGCTTTCTTTTAACTAATAGAAGGCCTATTAACTTAAGTCATCTGGTGCCTTAAGATTGATAATATTGGAACAATGAATAATACCGTTTCATTCAAGCAAAATGACTTTGTTTTTTTTTTTTTGGATAACCGGGGTGTCCGGGCCCGCTTACGCGCACCTCGACTAATTCCCGGGACCTGTGCCCCGTGCCCTCAGAAGTTTCCCAACACAGATCAGGCTAAATCGCTGGCTTTTCACACCAAGGGGCATGGCCCCAAGGAAATGCATCTAGTGGGATTTGAACCTTGAACATGAGAGAGAGCAAACCACTCAAGCCCATGCATAATCAGTATAAACGATAGACCATTCTGTTTTAAGTGGAGTGTTCTTGGTTAGCACATAACAGTTGACCTCGAAAGCTGGTTGAACTGGGAGAAGACATTTCTGATGGGTTTGAATTGTGTTCTGAGTTGTGCTTTCTTTTGGTTTCTAGAGCCTCAAATAACTCTAGGTTTAAGCATATCAGAAACTTCAAATTTTAGAATATTGACTATATTTGGGATGAATGTTGATCCTTTGGCTTATCACAAACATAGGATGGGGATGTGTCTAGGAGGATGGTTGTTAAAGGCACAAAGAGTCATAGAGCTTAGGCTCGCTTCTGGTGAAGGTGAGGCACAAATTGCAAAAAAAAAAACAGAGAGAGAGATATCCAGTCAACTAACACAAAGAGAAATCATTTGAAAATATATCAAAAATAATTATAATAATACAAATTAATGTGTTTGTTGAAATTTAAAGCCCACCCCAAAATCTATCTTATTTTATTAAAGAAATATTATACAGCTTGATTTCGTGTTGGGTGGGTCAATTTGAGTAGGGGTTTTCTCACACATTTTTATGAGACACACCTAGGCGCATCTCAGTGGCGCGTGTCTGATGAAGGTTGCCTAGCCTGACCCTTCATGAGACACAATGGTCTGATCCTGAGCCTGAGGCGCGCCTTTGACATCTATGAGATAGGGGCTGGGATATATTACGGGAATGATAAAGTATAATCATTGATTGAGAATATTTGTTGGGTTCTCACACTTGAAAGAGCGATTGATTAGAAATTTAGAATCTCCAAGATTTGTTAGAACTGGGAGATGGTGATTTGGAACAAGGAGATACGTTGGTGGGTTAGGCCTTAGCAGTGGAATTCTGGGATTGAATCTCCCTCACATCATCTTTAGAGTTGCAGTTGTGTTTCTGTGATTGGTTCAAGTCCATAAAGTTGCAGGACATTGTTACAAGTGTTTTTCTGATCATTGAATCCATCTGAATCTACAATTCTTCCAAAAGGCATGAAGTCGTTGAATTTAAATTTTTATTTTTGTAATTTCTTTTGTTGATCCCAATAAACTTTAACATCTGAAATCCATGTGTATGAACAGTTCATGGAAAGGAGTATGGATTTGGAGCTCACGATTTCCCAGTTAGTGGAGTTTTTGAAGTCGAACCAAGAAGCTGCCCTGGATTTATATACCGATCTTCTATCCCATTGGGCTGCATAAGTATGCCTCCCTCTGAGTTCCGGACATTTATTGAGACTACAGCTTCTGAGTATCATGGAGATACCTATAATCTTATCTCAAAGAACTGCAACCATTTTACAGATGACATCGCATGGACATTGACAGGCAAACATATCCCTGGGTGGGTGAATCGGCTAGCCCGGTTAGGTACAAAGAATTCTTCCTATTTTGATCTTTCAATTCTTGTGATCCATTACAATTTTTTAATATCAGCTAACATATATGAAGTTGCAATTAAAGAATATTTGTCATCAAGGGGACAGCCCGTTTGGATTGGAAGCAAGAGGTCAAGGCTTTCAACCCCCTCACACCAACCTTGGAGGGGGATAAGTTTAATTTGGAGTGGGATGGGGTGATGTGCTGTGCGTGATTACTTAAAGAAAGAATATATAACTCAATTATAGGCATATTCTCCGTCACATAACATGTATCCCACATCAGTGATTAATCTTTATGTTTTGTACTTATTTCACACTATTGGATCTGATCTTTTCATTTTCAAAGAAATAGCCTGAATCCTGTATCTGTGGTTAATCTTATACGTTTTGTACTCATTCCACATTATTTGATTGGAAACCCCGCCGCCAAAGCATCCGACCCAGACTTAAGCGTAGCTAAAACCCCGTTTGCCCGAGGCTCTTACAAAAAATGCTCCCCCTAGACTCGAACTCAAGACTTGATTGGCCCTTTGCCACCAAGCCATAATAACCAAAGTCAACTTTTCTTTTGTCCAAAAATGATTATGTATTTGTTTTAATTATTTTTCCCTAAAAGCTGAAGTCGGTGAAAATTTAACTGAATGCGTCTTATGTTCACCAAATATCAGGGGGTTTGTGCAGTTGTCTTCTTCCTGAAAGCCTTCAAGAGACTACTGTTAAGCAGCTGCCAGAGTACCACGAGTGTACAGGTTAGCTCATGAATCCTTTTTCATAGTAATATTGTTTGAACTTAATGCACTGTCGTTTTACGATTACTCCGCCTTTTTTGGTGGGTTCCTTCCAGAAGAAGATGGAAGTGAGTCTATGTCAACCGCAACACCTCGTGAGTCATCCGAAATGGATGAAAATGATCGAGAGAAGCTCCTGTTATCACCATCAGCTGGCAGTGGGGAAGTAGCTTTTGTCAGAGAGGCCCCCAAGTGAAGCTAAGCCGATTCCATGGGAAATTGATTGGCCTCCGGAACTGTTGTTCTGCCCCTGATTGATAATGGCTTCCTGGAATGGAGAAGCTTCACCCAATTCTTCGGAAGACAAATTTACCAGAATTGATTTGCCAGCTATTTGCTTGGTGGAATGTTAGTTTTTCTGTGTCTTTTTTTTTTGGGGGGTCTTTAAAATTATCCATTGTTAAATCATTTTTCCTTGTCTTTCCCCTTTCTTTTGTTTGGTCTGTCAGGATGAAGAAACTTGGAACTAGCAATTAGCTGGTTGTAATTGGTGAATTGTATGACTCTCACTCTCAGTGTTTGATGTAGGAACGTTTCAAACCATTTTATTTTTTATTTTTTATTTTTTATTTTTTATTGGGTCAGTATCAAATATCTAAATTTTTGATAGCAACTATATTTTTTTTTTTTTTTGAATTATGAATAAATATCAGATATTGGATATCAGTTTTGAATAAAAATGATCCGATATTTAAATTCCTAACCAGTCATCCTTCCCTTGTCAAATTTTTTTAAAGAAAACGATATCGAATTTCTTCCATAAAACTCAGATAAGTAAATGAGGCACAATTCAAATAATTCAACATAATGATGTCAGGTTGGGTAAATAAACCCAAAGGAAATCCTCCTTGAGAATCCAATTAAGAGAAAGAATCAGAAACCTACAATAATTCAAATAAACAAAACCAGAAGATAAAAAGAAGAGTTATATAATAATAATTATAAAAGCTACACAGATTAAGTTAAGGAATCTTAATCCTAATCTACTTATTATAAAAGAAGAGACTAATTTACTCTTCATACTACACTAAAAATGCACATAAGCTAAATTTTTATTTTTGAAAACGTTGGAATTTCCGCCATCAAATTACCTGATCCGGATTTAAGTGGAATTGACTGCCCTAGTACAGATCATATGCCCTACACTACTAAGACAGTCAATCCCAATTCTTTTTCTGAGCGAAATTTGGTGTCAACAACTAGCATTGTTTCAAGTATGATCTGAAACTAAGGGTCCATTTCGAATTTCCATTGGGAGGTTCAAAGGTGATTTTGAGAAGCTATAGTATAAACTACTTTTGATGTTTGCTAAATTCATTTTTGGAAAAATCACATGATCCTACAACAGATTTGTTTCAAATTTTGATTTAATACAATTTCACATTTATCCTCACATATATTACATAAACTAAAATTATCTTTATTCAATTAGGAAATCAAATCACAAAATATATGAAGATTATTATTTTTGAAATAAAAAAATAAAAAAAAAATCAAATAAGGATTCCTAATCAAAACTACCTTTAATTTCTTTATCCTACTATGACACTGACTTATCAGTTTACCCCATGAAAGTATGACAATTTGTCATCTTATCCGTAAGAATATGGTATCTTATCTTCTGGAGCATGTCTCGCCATATGCTCGGTCTTCATGAGGTCGATCATGATTGTCTTTTGAACTGAGAATGCTGCTACCGATCTGATAATGGTCTTTTCAGGCACTATGGTATTTAAAGCAGCACGACAGGGGCAAAATGTAATCCCATTCTTATTCAGAATCATTAATACCGACCCGACCCATAAAGAGCCAGCAGTAAGGGCCCGAGCACTTTGCCAAGTCTTTCTTTTAGCTCGGGGTCGGGTTACGTCCCACCGAGTCGGCTTCTTTGGACTGGGGATGTAACATTTCCCCATAGCCAAGTCTTTCTTTTAGCTCGGGGTCGGGTTACGTCCCACCGAGTCGGCTTATTTGGACTGGGGAAGTAATATTCCCCCAAAGCCAAGTCTTTCTTCAGCTCAGGGTCGGGATACGTCCCACCGAGAGACTTATCATCGGCATGGGATCAGAGCATCTCCCTCATGGTCGGCCCTCTATTGGTCTGGGGAGGTGACATTCCCCAGAGCCAAATGTTCTTCTCAGCTCGGGGTTGGGTTACGTCCCACCGAGTCGATCTTCATCAGCATAAGGGCAAAGCATTTTCTCCACGGGTAGATGTCAGGATCCTCGTTGACTGACCACATGAGGGTGGCAGGAAGGACCGGATTTACAGCCAATGCATTTTTCTCTGCGGTTCCTGGAGTGACCACCGACGGATTCATCGGCACACCATCTTTTTTTATAGTTCCCGGCATCAACTCGCAAACTCGTTGTTACTGAGAATTAGGGGACAAATGTTGATGGTGTTTTCAGGACCTATGTTATTTAAGGAGTATGGCATGGGTAAAAAGGGTAATTCCCTTCTCGGTCGAAATCATTAATGCCGACCCGACCACATGAGTGTTATAAAACCAACAGGTAGAGACCGAACACTTGATGATAGGTGACCTACCACTTTATTTCGAATGACCGAGCATTATCAAATCAGTAACCGACCACTTGAGACCGGATGACCGGACATTATCAGATCGACAGCAACATTCTCAGTTCAAATGACTATCATGACCGACCTCATGAAGACCGACCAGATGGCGAGATATGCTCCGGAAGATGACACCCTATTCTTGCGGATAAAAAGACAGTCCTACCTTCATAAGAGATACTGATGAAACCAGTGTTCTAGAAGGATAAAGGAAGTAGATGAAGATTTGATTAGGAATCCTTACAGGAAAAGAAGATTGTTTCAACTAGGAATCCTCATACTAGAAGGAATCTGATTTCTTCACTATTATAAATAGAAGGGTAGAGTATGTGTAAGGAGGATCAGAATCAATATCGATCTCATTGGGATTAAACTTGTAAAGCACGAGAGATACGAGTTTCAGCAATAAAAATATAGTTCTGTTTGTGTCCGTGGACGTAGGTTTGATCAAAATCCGCCGAACCACGTTAAATCTCCTTGTTTGATTGGCGCATTATCTACCTTCTGCTAAGTTTGCTTTTGGTTTTCCCCATAACCAAACAAATTCACTATTGAATGAGGATTACCTCGGGAATGATATTCCCATATTGCCCTGAGACCAAAATCCACCGTCAACAACATATTATAAATTTACTAAACACTATTCAGATTCTCTTCATATCTTATTATTAATATATAGTAAATGCTATACCAAATGGATCCTTAATGTGGGTGTTTCGGTTGGTTGTGAGAATCTGATGGTCGGATTAGGTGTTGTTGTACGAGACCCTGAATTGGAAGTTATGTGGGATTCTTTCGGGAGCAGTTTGGGCGTGCGCTAAATATTGTTCATTTAATTAATTCTAAAAGTGGCACTCTCATTGCGATGTTCTGAATTATTCGAGATATTCATCAATATTTGTCTTTATTTTATTTTCATTTAGAGTTTTTTTTTTTTTTTTCAAAAAAAAAAATCACCGAAACAGTTTCTTATTTTAGAAAAAAGAAAGTCGTGAGCTATAATATAACAGCTTAAACGCGATTCATGCCTTAATTTTTGGGGGAAGCAGAGTCTTGCTTACAAGCAACACACATACATAATGGAAACCCCCCCATGATAAAGGGATCATTAACATTAGCATAAGAATATTTTCTTTTGTTATTTGTTTCCTTTTCATTTTCCCCATTTCTTTGCTTTAAAATGACATATGTTAAAAAAAATAATAATGGGAAGACTTAGACAAATTAATTAAGAGGAATTTTTTATCCAAAATTAATGACTTTAAGACACGTTTTTTAAGATTTTTTTTTTTTTTTGGAGGGTATGATTAACACTTTTTAAAGCTTCACATACAACTTTTTTTTTTTTGATAACCGGGGTGTCTGGGCCAGCTTACGCGCACCTCGACTAATCCCCAGGATCTATGCCCCGTGTCCTCAGAAGTTTCCCAACACAGATCGGGGTAAGTCGTTGGCTTTTCACACCATGGGGCATGGCCTCAAGGAAATGCATCTAGTGTGATTCAAACCTTGAAACCTGAGAGAGAACAAACCACTCAAACCCAAAACCTTTACCAAGCAACCCCTTGTGTTTCTTTACATACAACTTTGCTAACCTTTCACAAACCCTCATACAAATTTTAGCTGAGAAAGGAAACAATTTATGCTCATTATTGTTAATTAATATAATAATATTGTTTTAGATATAACATAATATACAAATATTTCTTACCACATAAGTTTCTTATTTTTTGATGACATATATTAAGTCTATAACATCTATTTTTAGGGGTGATTTTGGGAATAGTCCACACAAGCGATCAGTTGGAGTTCCTAAATATAAGCCAAAATTAGAGATCCCAATGTAAGTGCTGAGTTCTTGACTTTTTGTAAATTAATTTGTTATCGTGAAGAACATATTTGATTATATTAAATATATGTTTACTTGATGATAATGGAAATTGAAAAATAAGAATCATTTCCATTGAAATTATTTACTTTCTAAAATTGAATGAAAAATGAGAATGAGGTACGGCCACACATTCGGGAGTCTCATTCCCACCGCACCCATTGTGCGAACCTTTTTTTTTAAAAAAAAAATCGAAAATAAATTAAAATAAATTAGATTAATTTAATAAATAAATAAAATTATTAAATTGAAGAGCTTAAACTTAAATTTTAAAAAATTTAAGTTGCCTACGTATCCTCTAGGGGTGAGAGGAATCAAAGCTCACGTAATTCCATTACAATTTTAATATGTTTCCCCTTTGGAATTTACAATTTTGTCATTATCAATCATCATTATCAGTTGATCAGTCAGCCGCGGTTCCGCTTGCACTTGTTGTTGCAGATGCATTATCAAACAAGTCTTCAAAATCATCGGGGGCATCTTCTTGTTGTCTTAGATCAGCTCGAGTCCAATCATCCACACAAGATGTTGCTTCTAGAGTGCTTGGATGTAATGAAGATCGTCTAGCTTCCAATATATTGCCTCCCAAGCTGAAGGCTTGCTCAACCGCAACGGTGGAAATAAGTGCTGCTAATATCTCTTTAGCAATAATTGATAAAATATAATATATATTTTGATGTCGGTTCTACCATTCAAGGATTTTAAAATTTTTACTAACTAAACTTTCAGTGGGAAACTTGAAATTTGTAGATAAATAATTATCTAATTCGGGGTTATTAATTATCGTATCCCTATTTTTTTTATTTCGTTACAGTAACCAATGATCCATTGCGCTAAGTCTTGTTTGAATTACTGGTTCGCTACTACTAGATTCACCTAATGTTCCTAAGTTATATCTTACAATATAATCATTAAATAACTCAATTAAATCATTTCTTAATCTCACTATTATTCTTGTAATATCAATTTCATTTAATATTCCTAAATAACCATAGATTCACCTAATGTTCCACTGCGCTAAGTCTTGTTTGAATTACTGGTTCGCTACTACTAGATTCACCTAATGTTCCTAAGTTATATCTTACAATATAATCATTAAATAACTCAATTAAATCATTTCTTAATCTCACTATTATTCTTGTAATATCAATTTCATTTAATATTCCTAAATAACCATAGTAAGCTTGTAAAGCACTATTCAAACCTTCTTATTTAAATTTAAGATCAAAAACAGCAGTAATAAAATAAAGTAAAGAAATATCTCTAAAATAATTCAACAATTTTACCTTCATAGCAGTAATGACTTCGAACAAAATAATATCATTAGGATCGCTACTTTCAACATGTTCATCGAGAGTACCAATAATATTCAAACTTTCAAGAAGAAATAAATGTGTTGTAGGATAATAAACTCCGCTAAAAATTAAAGTAGCATCATTAAAAAGTTTTAAAATTTCAAAAAAAAAATTTCACAAATATCCCATTGACTAGGAAAAAGTGTGATATTTTGTACATGTTGAGAAAAAAAAACTACATAATGCATCTTTGTATTGTAATGCTTGACATAAAAGAAAATAAGTTGAATTCCAACGTGTTGGAACATCTCTTGAAAATTTAATCGGTTTAATACCATTTATTTTACAAAACTTGGCTCATTCTCTCATAACTTGAGAATATGACCAAATACAATTAAATGCCGTCTTAATAGGATTAATGAAAGGTGATAATAATTTCAGACCATCTTGAACACATAAGTTAAGGACATGACATGTGCAATGAATATGAAAAAACCGACCCTCTAAATTTGGTTGACATATTCTTTAAAATAATTGATGAATGCAGTATTTGCAGATGCATTATCAAATCCAATTGTTAAAATTTTATCTACTAAACCATATTCATCAAAAATTACCTTCATCATTCTATAAATATTTTGTGCAGTATGTTGGTCATCAAAAAATCTAAATACAATAAGTCGTTTTTGCATGGTAAATGATGCATCAATCCAATGACAAGTCCCACCCATGTATGAGTGTGTTTGTCAATGGTCACTCCTAATAAGATAAAATAAAGGAATTTCTCTAAAATAATTCAATAATTTTACCTTCATAGCAATAATGACTTCGAACAAAACAATATCATTAGGATCGCTACTTTCAACATGTTCATCGAGAGTACCAACAATATTTAAACTTTCAAGAAGAAATAAATGTGTTGTAGGATAATAAACTCCGCTAAAAATTAAAGTAGCATCATTAAAAACTTTTAAAATTTCAAAAAAAAAATTTCACAAATATCTCATTGACAAGGAAAAAGTGTGATATTTTGTACATGTTGAGAAAAAAAAACTACATAATGCATCTTTGTATTGTAATGCTTGACATAAAAGAAAATAAGTTGAATTCCAACGTGTTGGAACATCTCTTGAAAATTTAATCGGTTTAATACCATTTATTTTACAAAACTTGGCTCATTCTCTCATAACTTGAGAATATGACCAAATACAATTAAATGCCGTCTTAATAGGATTAATGAAAGGTGATAATAATTTCAGACCATCTTGAACACATAAGTTAAGGACATGACATGTGCAATGAATATGAAAAAACCGACCCTCTAAATTTGGTTGACATATTTCTTTAAAATAATTGATGAATGCAGTATTTGCAGATGCATTATCAAATCCAATTGTTAAAATTTTATCTACTAAACCATATTCATCAAAAATTACCTTCATCATTCTATAAATATTTTGTGCAGTATGTTGGTCATCAAAAAATCTAAATACAATAAGTCGTTTTTGCATGGTAAATGATGCATCAATCCAATGACAAGTCCCACCCATGTATGAGTGTGTTTGTCAATGGTCACTCCTAATAAGATAAAATAAAGGAATTTCTCTAAAATAATTCAATAATTTTACCTTCATAGCAATAATGACTTCGAACAAAACAATATCATTAGGATCGCTACTTTCAACATGTTCATCGAGAGTACCAACAATATTTAAACTTTCAAGAAGAAATAAATGTGTTGTAGGATAATAAACTCCGCTAAAAATTAAAGTAGCATCATTAAAAACTTTTAAAATTTCTAAATTTTTTTCACAAATATCCCATTCATGTTCATCGAGAGTACCAACAATATTTAAACTTTCAAGAAGAAATAAATGTGTTGTAGGATAATAAACTCCGCTAAAAATTAAAGTAGCATCATTAAAAACTTTTAAAATTTCTAAATTTTTTTCACAAATATCCCATTGACTAGGAAAAAGTGTGATATTTTGAACATGTTGAGAAAAAAACTACATAATGCATCTTTATATTGTAATGCTTGACATAAAAGAAAATAAGTTGAATTACAACGTGTTGGAACATCTCTTGAAAATTTAATCGGTTTAATACCATTTATTTTACAAAACTTGGCTCATTCTCTCATAACTTGAGAATATGACCAAATACAATTAAATGCCGTCTTAATAGGATCAATGAAAGGTGATAATAATTTCAGAACATCTTGAACACATAAGTTTAGGACATAACATGTGCAATAAATATGAAAAAACCGACCCCCTAAATTTGATTGACATATTTCTTTTAAATCATTGATGGATGCAGTATTTGCAGATGCATTATCAAATCCAATTGTTAAAATTTTATCTACTAAACCATATTCATAAAAAATTACCTTCATCATTCTATAAATATTTTGTGCAGTATGTTGGTCATCAAAAAATCTAAATGCAATAAGTCGTTTTTGCATGGTAAATGATGCATCAATCCAATGACAAGTCACACCCATGTATGCGTGTGTTTGCCAATGGTCACTCCAAATATCAGAACATATAGAAATATGACATTTAATCTCTTTAAATATTTCATTTAAAATTTTTTTTCCATCTTTGTATAATTTAAAAATATACGTTTTGTTGGGTTTCGAGTCATTCTACATGCAAAAGGATTTAAAGCATTATGCACGTAATTATTAAAATGAAGTTTTTCACCAAAGCTTAAAGAAAGATGTGTCATACAAGTTAATTTTGTAAATTCTTCTCTATTTTTTGCATCAGAATATTTAAATAAATTTACAGTACTCGTACCTCTACTAGATGACGCGTACCTGGCCATTTGAGTTTGCATCGTATCAATTTCAAGTTCAACTGCATGATGTCTTTCCAAATGCTTGATCATATTGCTGTATCCACCAGAAAATTTGTAGGAAACCCCACAATGGTTGCAAACTACTCTTGAACTTTCATCGTCTTGGTGGTCTAAATGAAAGTGAATTTTGAAAACATCCGAGGAACGAGCCTTAACTTCTATTTTCCGTGATTGTGAACCGACACTAAAATCGCTCTCTTGGGTTGGCATATTTGACATTATGTTCTCAGATGAGCTTGCCATTTTTTTTTTAAGAAATAAGTAAGAAGAATAAGAAAATTGACTAATTGAGAATGATAATAACTAATTGAGATTGAGAATAAGAGAATTGTACGAATTGAGAGAGTAGAGAAATTGGTATGTTGAAATAATGAAAAATGACCCTTATTTATAGAGTTTTAGAATTTTTTTGATACCAAAAATGGCCATAAATATAATCGTTTTATTACCGTTATTATGGGTATATTAGGTATTAACTATTTCATTTTTTTATGGCCGTTAAGGCCTTTTTTTGGTATTAAGGGGCTGGGAGCCAACCAACGGCTAGTAGCCGTTGGGGAAGAAATGGTTCATGTTGGAACCCTACGGTTCCGGTTGGAATCGTTGGAACCAAGGTTCCGGCGATTCCAACTGGTTCGGTCGGGGGTGGAACCCCAACTGAATCGGTTAATCACGGTTCCGATTCCAGAATCGGAACCGTCTGGTTCTAACCGGTTCGGTTCCGGTTCCGAACCGGAACTGTGGTCGGGTCTAATTCCAACTCATTCTGATTCTATTACATTACGATTTCATCACATTTCGATTATGAGATATTTGGACTTAATCTTTGATCAGATCATAAAATCATATGAATTATATATATATATATATATTATCTTATATCGATAGGGAACAAATATTTTAAAAACTCGTGTAAATCTCTCAAAACTCATAATCGCCCCTCTCTCTAATGCATTGCATTCATACTTTACTATTTCTATTTTTTTATCAACCACATTATATTCCTTAAAAACAAACAAACAAACCGTTAGCAAAGGTATATTATTAAAAGAATCCAATTTTTTTTTATTACCATTTTAATATTAAGTGGGGGGACATTTGAACCCACCAAAAAAAAAAAAAAAACACTCTCTACACTCCTTTGGTAACTAAACCTACCACTAAAATTTGAAAATGAAGTTTTTACTCAATAAACTTATCTAAATACCAAATATGCCCTATGATAACTAAGTTCTTATTCGGCCCTTTTTTCTGTTCAACTATAAATAATCATATGTGACAAGAAACTCACTTGGATTCGAAAACCAAGCAAACCCCAAGTATTCTTCTTAAGCCCCAAGAATCTTAATCAATGATTTTGTAAAACACAACTCATCCAAGATCAGCCTTAAACCACCATGAAACGTTGCCCATGATAACTCAAAACATGAAATCAATGTATTTTACTAGCAGATGGAGACACCACTAAGTTTGCTAAACTTAGATAAGTCGATTCAAACTTGAAAATGGGAATCCATCCCTTACAGGAGATTCGGCCATAGCCAAAAGCACAAGCTTAAGAGTTTTCTTACTGTTGATGGTGTTTTTTAGGCACTATGATATTTAAGCAGTACGACAAGGGTAAAAGGGTAACTCCCTTCTTGATCGAGATCATTAATACCGACCCGACCACATGAGTTAGGAGCCGAGCACTTATGATCTGTAACCCGACCACATAAGATCGGATGACTGGGCATTATAAGATCTACAACAGCATTCTCAGCTCAAAGGACTATTATGACCGACCACATGAAGACCGACCTCGTGAAAACCGAGCATAGAGCAAGACGAGTTCGGGAAGATAAGGCATTCTATCCATACAAGATAAGATAATAAGTTATCCTACTTTCATGGGGTAAACTAGTAAGTCAATGTCCTAGTATGATAAAAGAAGTAAATGTAGTTTTTTAGGAATCATTATGGGAAAATGGAATAGTTTTGACTAGGAATCCTTATGGGAAAAGAGAATAGTTTCAACTAGGAAAATCTTATAGGAGAAGGAATCTGATTTCTACACTATTATAAATAGGAGGGTAGAGCATAGGTAAATGGGGATAAGTTGAAGGTAAAAAATGGGCATCAGAATCATCAAGCTCTGACTTGTAAACACAAAAAAGATCCGAGAAGCATATTTCAGTAATAAAAAGTATCATCATGTTTGTGCCCGTGGACGTAGGTCGGACCAAGATCCGCCGAACCACGTTAAATCTCCTTGTCGATTGGTGCATTTATCTGTCTTTTGCTAAGTTTGCTTTTGGTCCCCCATAACCAAACAAATTCACTATTGAGGGAGGATTAGTCTCGGGAGTGATATTCCCATATTGCCCCTGAGACCAAAATCAGCCGTCAACAGTTGGCGCCGTCTGTGGGGAATGTTACAAAAAGCAGCTCGCGTAGTAAGACGATGGCAGAAGATGGAAATCACCGGTAGTCAGGGAGTTCAACAGCAGATTGGATGGAGAAGATGGAGGAAAATCAAATCCTTCTAAAATCCATGATGGACAAACTGGAGAGGATGGAAGAGACGAATAATGAGGGGTGTGAAGCCGGAGCCAGTCGGAGAAGAGGCGAAAAAGCGGAATGCAACGGATCCCAAAAATGTGAGTAAGACCTCTTCTGTTTTTAGGCTGACATTTGATTATACTTGTTTGTTATGGCTCACACAATGGTTTTGATATTTGTTTTACGGCTCGGGTCTGCTCTTGTACCGCCGAGACCGATGTTTATTTCTGGCTCGGGTACCGCCGAGACCGATGTTTCTTTCCGGCTTGGGTCTGCTCTTGTACCGCCGAGACCGATGTTTCTTTCCGGCTCGGGTCTGCTCTTGTACCGCCGAGACCGATGTTTCTTTCCGGCTCGGGTCTGCTCTTGTACCGCCGAGACCGATGTTTCTTTCCGGCTCGGGTCTGCTCTTGTACCGCCGAGATCGATGTTTCTTTCCGGCTCGGGTCTGCTCTTGTACCGCCGAGACCGATGTTTGTTTCGGCTAGGGGCTGGATTTCGTTCCGCCGAGGTCACTTGTTTATTCGGCTCGGGGCTGGATTTCGTTCCGCCGAGGCCGCTTGGTTAATCGGCTCAGATCTGGATTTTATTCCATCGAGGCCCTATGGTTTATTCAGCTCGGGGTCGGGTTACGTCCCACCGAGTCGGCTTCTTTGGACTGGGGATGTAACATTCCCCAGAGCCAAGTCTTTCTTTTAGCTCGGGGTCGGGTTACGTCCCACCGAGTCGGCTTCTTTGGACTGGGGATGTAATATTCCCCCAGAGCCAAGTCTTTCTTTCAGCTCGGGGTCGGGTTACGTCCCACCGAGTCGGCCTCTATTGGTCTGGGGAGGTAATATTCCCCCAGAGCCAAATGTTCTTCTCAGCTCGGGATCGGGTTACGTCCCACCGAGTCGATCGTCATCAGCATAAGGGCAAAGCATTTTCTCCACAGGTAGATATCGGGATCCTCGTTGACTGAGCACATGAAAGTGGCAGGAATGACCAGATTTGCAGCCAATGCATTTTTCTCTGCGGTTCCGGGAGTGACCCCCGACGGATTCATCGACACACCAACTTTTTTATAGTTCCCGACATCAACTCACAAACTCGTTGTTACCGAGAACTAGGGGATAGATGTTGATGGTGTTTTTTAGGCACTATGATATTTAAGCAGTACGACAGGGGTAAAAGGGTAACTCCCTTCTTGATCGAGATCATTAATACCGACCCGACCACATGAGTTAGGAGCCGAGCACTTATGATCTGTAACCCGACCACATAAGATCGGATGACCGGGCATTATAAGATCTACAACAGCATTCTCAGCTCAAAGGACTATTATGACCGACCACATGAAGACCGACCTCGTGAAAACCGAGCATAGGGCAAGACGAGTTCGGGAAGATAAGGCATTCTATCCATACAAGATAAGATAATAAGTTATCCTACTTTCATGGGGTAAACTAGTAAGTCAATGTCCTAGTATGATAAAAGAAGTAAATGTAGTTTTTTAGGAATCCTTATGGGAAAAGGGAATAGTTTTGACTAGGAATCCTTATGGGAAAAGAGAATAGTTTCAACTAGGAAAATCTTATAGGAGAAGGAATCTGATTTCTACACTATTATAAATAGGAGGGTAGAGCATAGGTAAAGGGGGACAAGTTGAAGGTAAAAAGTGGGCATCAGAATCATCAAGCTCTGACTTGTAAACACAAAAAAGATCCGAGAAGCATATTTCAGTAATAAAAAGTATCATCATGTTTGTGCCCGTGGACGTAGGTCGGACCAAGATCCGCCGAACCACGTTAAATCTCCTTGTCGATTGGTGCATTTATCTGTCTTTTGCTAAGTTTGCTTTTGGTCCCCCATAACCAAACAAATTCACTATTGAGGGAGGATTAGTCTCGGGAGTGATATTCCCATATTGCCCCTGAGACCAAAATCAGCCGTCAACACTTACAATTTCGTGATTAACCTAAAAATGAAGAAGAAGGCAAGCGTAATAGTGTTACAAAAAGAAACCCTAAAGGCATAAAGTCAACAATGCCCCTAAATACGAAATTACAAAAATACCAAAGTCTTTAAGTCTTCAAAGGCCTATGAAGCTTCATTCAGAACTGATTTGTGCCAAGTGAAGTGGCTTTGGGCCCTCTCCATTGAAGCCCACATGCGTCTCTATTTATCTGTTGCAATCGGCCATAAAACTCTGAACTAATCCTGCCATTGTTTCTCCGATTCTTTTGGCCTTTTGTCTTGTGATTAGCCATTCTGGTACTTGCAATGGCTCCATTGTGTTGTTGGTCATGTCATCTGATGCTTCATGTGTGGCCTGGATCATGTCAATACGACTTCTTTCTCTTGTTTTTATTAATTTGCAAATGATACCAAAATCAAAGTAAAGTTTTTTTTTAGTTAAACTATTTTGCACATTATAGTAATTTATAATATGTTCATTTTAGCAACATAAATATTCATATATACATACATACATACATACATACATACATACATACATACATACATACATACATACATACATACATACATACATACATACATACATATATATATATATATATATATGTATGTATATGTATAAGTTTAGTGTTGTTCTTCTTAAAATGACATAAGATTTGGTTTTTCTTCCACATTTGATTTTTATTTTATTTTAAAAGATATAAATCCTACTTGTAATTAAATTCATCCTCGAATCTTTTATTTATTATAAAAAAAACATTTAAATTTTACTCAACAATATATAAAGAACGGCTCACACTAATTATATTTAAAAGATGGGCTTAGATAGTATTTTATTGGGTCCATCTAAATAGTGTCATCTAATGTTAATCATATAATGGGTAATTGTCTCCAACGGCGTGGTTTGATGGTATATGGTTCAGAATCTCACATTGATGTATTGGATTCGAATCCAAAGAGTGCATTTCTTGTAAGAGCCTAGGACAACCGGAGATTTTACTTGCTCCGCTTAAGCCCAAAATTCAAATATATATATATATATAATGGGTAATTAAAAAAAAGTACTTAAATGGTAAAAGTGAATCATACGAAGGATCAAAAGTGTTATTTTCCTAATATCATGGGCATGCAATTTTAGTTATATTGTCATGAGTCTTTGACGGTTTCATTTGATTTTATGACTTGTAAATGTGATTGTTGTTGACATGTTCATTTATAAGTCCATATACATTTGTCCAAAATAATGCAATTAGCTTGGTAATTGGCTGTGGCTGCTATTGAAATTTCCTTCTTCTTTTTGTAACAATTTTGACCCACGAGTCCTTTGGGAATTGGGATTTTAAAACAAATAACTTTGCAAAACACTTTCCAAAACAATCACGTTTTGGACTTTTAATGAATATTTATATGGATATCTTTAATTAAGAGTTTAGAGATTAACTTATATTTTAATAAATTACAAATATTCAATTAGGATTTTAAAAATTATTTAAAATCTTATTATGTTTAATTAAGATTCTAAAATACCCATTAAATTATAGGATATTTAAAAGACAATTATTTTTAAGGATTTTATTAAAGGTTGGATTGCGGAGGATTTTTGAAATTCTTGACATAAATAGTAAGTCAATATGAAATCATATAGCTAGTGACGATTTCAAAGAGGTTTAATCTGCTCTTTACCAGAAAAAGTGTTTTATAATTATCTTTGTGAATTCTTCACTGTTTACTTAGTGCATATTCGTTTAGACTTATCATATCTTGAAAGTAATTTGTTAAAATATCTCAAAAGTAAATCACAATCGAGAGGGGATAACAACATATTTTTAAGTGAGCGTATTTTTTGAATACATTATAATATATAGATATTACAATCTAATGTCTATTGTAAATTTAAATTCATACATTTGTAATTAATCCTTAGAGGTCTATCGAATCCAAGTTCGGAAATCTACTCCTACAAATATTGAGGAGAAATATGATTCCAATCCCAACACCAAACTATGAAAGAGATAATTGAACCCCGTTGTAGTAGTGGGGGTTCTAGCCATGGACTATTAGCCAATTGGCGGAAAACATATTTGATGTGTTTCAGATCTCCAATTATAAAGATTTAACAGCATTCTCGACTAAACCAATGCTTTCAAACGGTAAAATTAAAACAATTAGAAACTAAATTCGATTTGGGCTTTTTCCATCTTAAAAAGAGGATTTAGATTCGGTGATCAATTGAGACTTTTTATAAATTATGATTGTAATTATTAAATAAATTGATAATATAAATATAAATAAATATTAACTATGTATTGCTATTAAAACACGCATAATATAATTCAAAACTAGATCCAAAATCCTTAAAAGAGATAACACAATTAATTCAAAATCATAAACAAAATTAGAAGGAAAAAGGAGAGAGAAAAAGAAAGAGAGAGAGAGAGCCTAAATCAACAAGCTATCCTCTTGGGGCAGTTTGGCAACTTGGCAAAGAAGCCATACCATTACCATATTCCTTCACTTTTCTAATAATAATAATAATTAATAATTAATAATTAATTGATAATTGATAATTTTTCATTTTAATTTATTATTCAAAAAGAGAGATTTTATTAAGCCTACTAAATATATACATAAAAACTCTCGTAAAATAACCAACCACAAGTATAATAAAAACAATAATCTCAACCCAACCAACGTTTCTCTTCAATCGAAAGAAGGTCAGTCTAATTTTTCTTTTTTTTTTTTTTTTTTTTGGTTTCATAATTCAGTTATTTTTTCTCATCATTTACGATTTAATTTTTTTTATTTCTTTGGATTAATATTTACTGCACACAAGTTTAAATTTTGTTTGTTTATTCCTTGTTGATTTTTTTTAAAAAATTCTGTTTGGTTGCAGAGGAAAAAAGGAAGAACACTGAAAGAATTTTAAGAATTTATTTATTTATTAAAAATTATAAAATTTGAACTTAGTAAAACACTTATTTGAAGCTTTGTTTATTTAAGAATTGTGATTCTTGTTTTTGTTTTTTCTGCATTTTCTGTTCGACTAATCAGAGGATGAAGTGTATGTATTTCTGTTTGTTTTGTAAAATGAGAAATTAAAGACCTTCACATTACTAAATGCCGCTGCCTTGTTGCTTGGTTGATTTGATTTTGATTTTGATAATCTAAATCTCAATCATATAGGATTAATATCAATGTCTTTCAATTGATTCATGTTTGTTGAATCTTGTTAAATAAATTTTTTTTTTTTTTATGCTATCTACTTTGTTCTATTTTGTTTCTTATTTCAATCACTTTGTTTTGCAATAGATTTGGAAACATTATATCTGGTGATATAACAGCATTAATGAGGTTTAACAAAGGGGATAAAGTGGAAGTTTTAAGCCGAATGGAGGTGCCCTCGGGCTCCTGGCGTTGTGGGGAGATAGTTTGTGGTAAAGGCCACAGCTATACTGTTAGGTATGATGGGGATGCAGCTTCTACTGATGAACCCGTCTTGGAGAGACTGTCTACGAAGGCCATCAGGCCTTGCCCTCCTTCACTGGATGTTTCTGAATATTGGGTTCCTGGTGATGTAGTGGAAGTTTTTAATAATTATTCTTGGAAAATGGCAACAATTTCGAAGATTCTAGGGAAAATGTACTTTCTGGTTAGGCTACTGGGATCTTCTTTGGAATTCAAAGTCAGCAAATTTGACATTCGGGTGAGACAATCTTGGCAAGACAACAAATGGGTCGTGATTGGAGAGGTATTTTAAATATAACTAGGTTTCTTGTATTAAGTGATCTATTTATTTTTTATTTTTCAATTCCAATGTTCTTCTCATTTTCATTTTATTTTGGTTTAACTTCCATGTTCTGTTCGGTTGACATTTGATGTTGATTGGTGATGGATTAAATTTTTTGTTTTTCATAGAGTGAACTTGAAGTTGAGTTCCTAGATAAATGTTTGAAGTGGCAATTAATCTAGGGTTGTAGAGATATGGATCATCTTGTAATTTTCAACTGCTAGACAAGTGACTAAGTAATATGTATAGTATAATTTCCCTATGTTAAAATAATTAATCAAAGATTTAATTTATTTTGGTTCTGTGTTCAGGGTCGTGAGGATGGGAACTACTATAAAAATTTAACTTTGAAGTACTGTCAAAATTCAAGCTTCCAAATCAAGAAGTCAAACACAAGGTTAAATTTTCACATAAAAGATGAAAGCTTTCCTGCTAAGAACAAGATGAATATCCAGGGCTGCCTTATTGCTTCATCCAGAACTTTGAAAAGAGGGTTTCCTTATTATTCTAAGGTCGAAGGAACTGGAGCTGTGGAGAAATTTAGAGCAATTGACAGAGATGGCAGGTTGCACCGGGTGATTGCTGCAAATCAATCCTTGTTACCTGAACAGGTGGATGCTGTTGCTTTTCCAAGAGAAATGCTGGGAGAAAATAACCTGCATCCTTTTCTTAATGATGGAACGACTGGATTTTCTGATGTGGAAGCTGAGTGGAAAAGATCAACTGGAGCTGTTGGATGTTCATCAGCAATGAACTTAGATTCAAATGATGCTCATAGTGTTGCATGCTCTGTTGGTAGTTGTAGTATCAGTAGCGATAAATATAATTCCTATAAGTTGCCTCGTCATGTTTCTGCAGGTCCTATGGAGGATAGTGATGGTAATTTTAGTGATGCTGAATCTTTTTGTCAGTTGGGATATGAGGAAGGAAATTGTCACCTTCCAACAAAAGAGGATGTGGCGGCTGAAATCCATAGGTTAGAATTGCATGCCTACCGTTGCACTATGGAGGCATTGCATGCATCAGGTCCATTAAGTTGGGAACAAGAAGCAATGGTTACAAATCTTCGTCTCTCTCTCCATATATCAAATGATGAACATTTAATGGAGTTAAGAAGCTTAGTTTCTGCTGATAATTGCATTCCCATTAGATGACAGAAAAATCTGGATTTTAATTTCCTTTCAAATTATTCTGTCCTAGCTGTAGAACCTGATAAAAATTTCTTTTGATGGCCCCTCTTCATTGTAAGAAGCAGGATAAAAGAAAAATATTGTTACCTTGTTTTTTGGTTTTACACATATAGTGGTCTAGTTTGAAATTAATGTAACATAAACGTTGCAAATAATATTTCTAAGCCCATCAATGTGCATCTATTATGTTTTCTCTCTCTCTCTCCCGTTTTCTATAAATTTTTATTTTTGGTCTGTATGGTAAATGTCCATCATCTTTTTCAGTTAGAAAATAAAGATTGAAATATATAAGGATTGAAATTTCTGATCATGTTGTAATTTGAGATGTATATTCAGATACATAGATGTATACTCTACCATGTTATTTTTCTGCCAACAATTGAACCCCTCTATTATATTGAGGGATTCATTGTTTCTCTAAAGGCCAGTGGACATTGTCCTTGTGATTCTCTCTCGTTTGAATTTGATTATCATTTGATCTCTGTAACCAGGGTTCATTAGGTTGGAATTAACAAGGACTTGTTACATGCTTTCTCATGGATATGAATGTTCTATGGAACTTATACATTGAATACTGATATTTTTTATTCCACTTGGTACTGTAATTGTTTTCATACGAGGAAATTATTGATGCTTCCCCTGCATTTTCCAGGGCCAAAATTGGAGTCTTGCACACCTCACTTCCCAATGTCAGAAGATGAGTTGGGGTCTGACTCTGACACCTTTTCTCTTGGTTTAAAATGGGGAACTTTTATAAGATTTATGAGGAGTCTCTGATGTTGCTAATTCATGTGGTGGCTGGATTCTTCCATTTCAGGTGACCTGTTAGCCTTAGATATATGTGTTGCTGAATGATTTAAGACCAGCATATTGTGGCTGCTCAGGATAACCTGATATGCGGAGGCTTGAAAGGTTTTATTTCAAACCTTTACTGCAGATCATCTTGCAAAACAACCCTTTGCTTTCTGATCATTGTTTTAAAGCCTCTCTGATTCAAGGTTGGCACTTAGAAGTAATGATTTTGCTTCCTTTCTGGTTGCGTTCATATTGCTCTTCATATTTGTGGTTGGATGCTTTTTGTTTCATACTGGAAAGTTTGAGATCATTGAAGCTTAGATGATATGGATGGAAATTTTGGAAGTATGTAGAAACATGTATACATGAACTCAGGGCACTATCATATCCACTAAAGTTAGTCTTGATGCATGCAAATTGCAATCTTTGGATGGTTGTGAATGCGCATAAGCTCCTAGTGAAGCCTGGCAACCCTTTCTGTTTAGTGTTTTCATATCCAAAAACTAGGTCAACATTGTTCACCTGTGATTTCATTTGACTATTGATTATGAGGTTTTAGGATTTTATGTTAAGGTAACACTCTCTGTCTATGTTTCTCTTGGCTCACCGACTAAAGAAGCCTATAGTCTCCATTTTCTCATGTTCTTATCCAGTAGGATCAAGTTTTGGGAATGAACAGTGATTTATGTTTCAATTATTTGCATTTCCATGCTTTCTCACATGATCATCTGATGAGTGATTGGAAACTGTGTCATATTTAATCAGTGGCAATAATCGATCCTTGTTACCTGAACAGGATCAAGTTTTGTGAATGAACAGTATGATTTGTGTATAAAGCTTCCGCTATATTGAGGGTAACTCATACCCCTCAATATGTTGAGGAGCATGAGTTTGAACCCTCCCAATAGTAGTTTTCTCTTGAATATTTATGTGAGTAGGTTTTCAAATTTTATTTCGGTAGACTTTTGAGGATTCATTATCGTAGGTGCTCAGAAGTAGGCTTACAGCCAGGGACACATGTCAATGCAAAGAAGAATCTTCCTCATCACACTTCTTTAGTGGAACTGCGGTAAACAGTCAGAGGTCCACCAGAAAAATGACACCTATCATTGTACAATCGTACTAGTAGACAAGAGAAGTTAGGGATCACCCCTAAAATTTAAGTGATTTTGGAGAACTTGATTCCGGAGTAAACTAACCCGGAAGTCTGAAAGCCTCCAGAGTAAATTGAGGCTTAATTTCGGAATGACTTGACTTCGGACCGAACCCACATCGGAATTGCTTCACACCGGAAATTCTAGAAGCATACCAGAAGTACTTCAGACTTAAGCTGGAATGCTCCTGAATGCTCCGGAGTAACTCAGAATACTCCAAAAAGCATGATGTCATGTATATCTGCCAAGATTTCCATGGTGTCATACATATCTTTGCTTGAGATTAGTGAACTATAATAGTAATCCAATTACCTGAGCATGAGAGATTAATTTAGCATGCATACTAACAAGTATAATGCCGCATAATGTTCCAAAATACACTATGAGAGGTGTAAATCATGCAAACACAGTAACTATCCCATCAAATCTCTTAAATAAGCCAATGAGCTTGGAGGAAAAATGGTCTTCTTTTTTGGAAATTCATAGAGAAAACTCTGGAAAAATTAAGAGAGCACGTGCACAAAAAACACTACATCACAATTAAGAATTTAAAAATACAAATACAAAGAAAGAGAGGAAAGATTCTGATAAAAAAAACACAATATTGTACCTGCCCCAAATGATAGAACAACAACCAACGTAAAATCCAGAATACGATTGCAAGGCCCAACGAATTGAAGGTAACCAATACTATTCTTCTTGAACACTACTTTTACCTCATACAATTATAAATATATATATTTAGACTCTCAGTAGACTTTAGATTCTAATATCTATAGATTGAAATATATTCAAAAAAAAAAAAAAAAAGTTCCAAGTGGTCATTCCATGATCTGAATGTGCAGCAAGTTTAAATAGACAAACGCACAGTGTAAATAATGTGGGTGTCAACATGTTGTCTTCATTTTTACTTGTGAGATTGATCGAGTTTCTTCTTCTTCTTCTTCTATTTCTTTCTATATTTCTTCTTCTTCTTTTTACAAAGAATTTAATTAAAGAAAGAAAAGGGATGATGGATCAAAAGGCTAGCTACAAATGAGTTGTGCATTTAAATGGCTTCACCAAATCCCTTGCCATTGTCTCATCTGCATCTCTTCTTGATTGTTACTCCCATGTGATGATTCCTCGGCTCTATATATGAGTATGATTTCTCTAGCTTAGTAATGGCCCCGGCTTCATATGTCTTTTCATCTATTTTATTATTTTTTTTTTACCTCACTTTCAATCAAAATATTTGTCTCTTAATGTTACGTTAGAATTTAGATCCAATGATGAGCTTAAATTGAATTGTGATAAATTTTTCATAATATCATATCACACATTCTTTAATAATAATTCACGATTAATATTAAGTTATATTTAAATTATTATTCAATAATTACCAATTATAATTTATAAAAAAAAAACTCATTATAAAACTTAGGTCAACATCGTATCTAAGTTTGTTATGACAATTACATGCTACTTTTTATACCTTATTTGAATGAAGTGCACCATGATTTAATAATGTATGATGTGGTATGATATTGTATGGTATTATACTGTAATTACCGTTACAATATTTGGGAAGATGTTATAGTATGATATGGTTAAATAATATGTTTTTATTTAGTTTGATGGTATGGTATGGTTCCAAAAATGATAAAATGACTATAATGCCATCAAACACACAAATGCATTAAAAATCATATTGAATTCATTTTTTTGTCCAGGAATTAGATTCAATGAAAGACATAAAAAATTCTTATTAAAATATCAATAAACACATATCAAATTATTACCCATTAATCTACCATCAATAAATTATAATAAAAATTAATGTACAAAATGGATAACAAATATGAAAAATCATATTCTTAATAAAAAAAATATTTGAAAAAACAATCCATAATAAATAAAAATGTCATCGAAATTAAATACAATTCTATACCACTTCAACTTCTTATTAAAACCCATGTCATTAACCAAAAATTAAAAAAAATACAAATGGTATAAACAGTTGTAATTTGTGATGATCTCAACTACTTAATCTTATCTTGTAATTTATTGTTATTTTATTATTTTGTAACTTATCCCACCATAACTCCTCCCTATAAATATAGAGGAACACCATTTGTATTTTGATATCAAAAATCAATTCATTCAGAATCAATAAGAAAAGCCTACAGCTTTCAAGGTACTCTCTTCTTCTATTTCTCTTTACTTTTATAACACATTATCAGCACGATTAGCTATAATAAAAAACGAATCATCATATGCGAATGCCTGAAGCCAATTCACTATAATTAGAAGCCATAAATATGACTTATGATTTATATGCAGCTTTTGTTCATAATCAAAGCCAAAAGAAAAATCATTATGATTTATGATTGATATGAGGCTTGTGATTGTAATCAAATCGAAAGTCAAATCATGGTGGCTTATGATTTATATGCGATTTTTGATTTGCATGGTTAAATTTTATGTTGCCTGAATCCAAATTCTTATTATTTTTTTAATATTGCAACTTGAAGTTTTGAATCTCAATAATAAAATTAGAATTCGTAGTTGTAATTCAGAACCTCAAGTTCTGAATCTCAATATTAAAATTTGAACACTTAGTTCTAATTCAGAACTTGAAGTTTCTGAATCTCAATATTAAAATTCAAACTTGTAGTTCTAATTCAGAACCTGAAGTTCTGAATCTCAATAATAAAATTAGATCCCGTAGTTCTAATTTAGAACCTGAAGTTCTGAATCTCAATATTAAAATTTGAACACTTAGTTCTAATTCAGAACCTGAAGTTATGAATCTCAATATTAAAATTAGAACCTGTAGTTCTAATTCAGAATCTGAAGTTTTGAATCTCGATATTAAAAAAAATTAAAACCCGTATTTCTAATTCATTATATTATGTTTTATGTATTTTATTATTGTTTTTATGAATATGCTCTGTGGTTGCTATTAATTTGGATCCTCCACATCAGAAAATAAAAACCGTATTTTTATTTTTATTTTATAAATTTATTTTAGTTTCTTTCATAATTATGATTAACTATAAGAGGTAAATTAGAACCCGAAGTTTTAAATTAATTAATTAATTATTAGATTAGAACCTGCAGTTCTAAATCTATAAAATAATTATAGAACCCGAAGTTCTATAATTACACGATAATTAAAGAACCTGAAGTTCTAACCTCAATTAATTAGACTTTAGAATAAAACCTGCAGTTTTAAATTTACCATAGAACCTGAAGTTCTGAATTTATAAATTATGAACTTGAAGTTCTAAATATTAATATTATAAATCGGAAATAAAATTTTTGAAATATAATTCCATTTTAGGATCTTATGTCCTAAATAATAATGTAAGATTAGAACTTGAAGTTCTAGGTCAACAAATTATTTTTTAAGAGAACCTGAAGCTCCAAATATGCGTGTGTAATTTTTGGTTCATACATATTTATGTGATTTTTTTTCGATTTTTTTTTTATATTATATCTTAATTCTTTTAAGTTAAATTATATATATTATTATTATTGCTGCCAGAAGTTTGCAATAATAAAGAGCTAATCAGATCTGAAGTTCAAATTAGCTTTTAATATCAGGATCTGTAGCTCTGAACTATAATTTAAATAAAACTTGATGTTCTTATAGAATACGAAAATCAGTTTCTTAATATTCCCAGTAGTGAATATTAATTCCAACTACGTATAGATATAATAGAGAAACTCCACTGCAGTAAAGGAATAAGACTCTGGTAAGTGAAATCATAACACACTTGTGAATACAATTTATAATTTTGCATTACTCTCCTTATATTCATTTGTTTATGATAAAATGTTAGATTTTTCAAATATCCAGAAGATATTTAATATTTTCAAATATCTTGAAGATATTACTTCGACTGATACAAAAATACAATGATTATGTACTTGATATACATAAAATTTATATCTTATTTGTAGATATCATTAATAAACTTTTATGAAGATTTTTAGAAATCATATAGAACCTGAAGTTCAAAGATATCCGCTGAAATGGTTATCAAATCAAGACACAAATATATATATATATATATTTTTACTATTGGCAATTACAAATAAATTAGAACCATAAGTTCTTAGTTGTAACTCTTAAAACCAAAATTTCTACATCCATCATTTTCATATATGAACCTGAAGTTCGGAAAATTAATCATATAAATTTGAACTGGAAGTTCTACCATAATTTTTAAATCTAAACCTGAAGTTTAGAGTTACGAATTCTAAAAGAGAATTCGAAATTTTAAGGAACAAAATAAAATTTGAAATTATAAGTTACAACTTTAAACATTTAGAACCTAAAATTCTAAAGTTTACTGTATCATATATATGAACCTGGAGTTCTATACATGAATTTGAAATTTTTGTTATGAATGTCTTATTATACCATTTTATTTCATGGGGTATAGATATTGAAATGTGAATCCAAGCTATATACTTGGAATGTACCACTAAGGAAAATAAATATCTTTGAAGGATGTATATTTTCCTCTGACATATTTTACAAGAGAGCTTGAAGTTGTGTCTACTTTAGTAGAACATATTTGGTCTCCTATTATTGAGTTTAACTCAACTTTATCTAATATTACTTCACAGCTGAAATTGTGAATTGAATTTTTTTTTTGATTGGAAATATGATATTTACTATTCCTTGAAAGTGAAGGTAAAATACATATCATAATGAATATGTAAATGTAAAAGAATGGCATGATTAATGTCCTAACAATAATCACGAATCCTCATGATGATAAAGTAATAAAAATGGATATAACCAACAGATTATCTTTTACATAATGTCATTTAAATGAGACAATTTCTTCTCTTTAAAAGAAATGAAGCTTCCTGAAGTAAGCCACACATTTTCTTAGAATTAGTTTATTATGTCTCATTTAGATTTTCACTCCAATCATTGTGAAAATGAAGTGCGAATGATAGTTCATTTGCAGCAAATTATAAATCAATTACGTGATGTATTTATACATGCATCAAATGTTACCAAGTCACATATACTAGTTGTTAATACACTAACCCGGGTGATTGTTCCTGTTAAACAATCTAGTGTAAAAACAACTAATGAATCATCTATTGCACGTTAGAAACGTGGTAGACCACTTGGTTCTAAAGATACTATTCCCCGAAAGAGAAAAATGAGAGATTCAGATCCTGTTGAAAATAATGTTCGAGCATTGACTATACCCACATCTTCTCAATCACCAGTTCCAGAAGAACTGATAGTCCCTGAAGAGATACCAACCCTTGAAGAGGCTCAAAATTCCAAAAATGTGGAAAAGTCTACAAATTATACTTATATAAGAGAATTGTGGGATCGAAAGGAAATAACCATCGATAATGTGTTTTCATATACAGTAGCTACTGAAATTGCAAATGATTTTGAACCTCAAATTGTCAATGAATGTAGACAAAGACACGATTGACCTAAATGGAAAGAAGCAATTCAAGCAGAATTGACTTCTTTAGCCAAACGTGAAGTATTTGGACCAGTAGTCTAGAAACCTGAAGATGTCAAACCCGTTGGTTACAAATGGGTGTTTGTACGAAAACGTAATGAACATAATGAAATCATTATATATAAAGCGCGACTAGTTGCACAAGGTTTCTCACAGAGACCAGGTATTGACTATGAGGATATGTATTCTACAGTGATGGATACCATTACGTTTCGATTTTTAATCAGTTTGGAAGTCTCTGAAAGATTGGACATGCGTCTTATGGACGTAGTGACATCATATTTGTATGGGTCACTTGACACTGATATTTACATGAAAATCCCCGAAGGATTAAAGATGCCTGAAGCATATAAATCAAAGGATTGTAAATTGTGTTCAATCAAGTTACAACGATCTTTATACGGATTGAAACAATCTGGACGCATGTGGTATAATCGTTTGAGTGAATATTTGATGAAAGAAGAATATATAAATGATCATATCTGTCAATGCGTATTTATTAGAAAGTCTGAAATTTGATTTTCCATTATAGTAGTATATGTCGATGATATGAACTTAATTGGAACTCTTGAAGAGCTTCTAAAAAACTGCTGAATATTTGAAAAGAGAATTTGAGATGAAAGGCTTGGAAAAAATGAAATATTGTCTCGGTTTGCAGATCAAGCATAAAACTAACGAAGTATTTATCCATCAGTCTGCATATATTGAAAAAATTCTCAAACGTTTCAACATGGATAATGCTAATTCATTAAGTAATCTCATGGTAGTCCGATCTCTCGATCCTAAAAATGATCAATTTCATCCTAAAGAAGATAATGAAGAGATACTTGGTCCAAAATTACCATATCTTAGTGCAATTGGTGCCTTGCTGTATTTAGCTCAATGCACCAGACTTGATATTGTATTTTCTGTTAATTTATTGGCAAGATTTAGTTCTGCGCCAACTTGAAGACATTGGAATGGCGTCAAACATATCTTTCGTTATCTTCACGGCACTAAAGACTTGGGATTGTTTTATTCAAATGAGCTAACATAAAAATCAGGCATTGTTGGTTAAGCTGATGCATGATATCTCTCTGACCTTCATAAGGCACATTCACAAACAGGGTAAGTTTTTACCTATAATAATACAATAATTTCAAGACGATCTACAAAACAGTCTTTTGTTGCTACGTCATCCAATCACTCAGAGATATTTGCACTACATGAAGCAAGTAGAGAATGTATATGGTTAAGTTCACTTATCCATCACATTCAGAGCACATGCAACTTAAATTATGCCACATATATTCCAACAGTGATATAAGAAAATAATGATGCATGTATTGCACAAATCAGAGGAGGGTACATAAAGGGAGACAAAACTAAGCACATCTCACCTATATTCTTTTATACTCATGAGCTCCAGCAGAGCAAGCAAATTGATGTCAAGCAAATAAGATCAACCGATAATTTTACAGACTTATTTAAAAAATCTTTACCAACATCAACATTTGAGAAGCTTGTTTATAGTATTGGCATGCGTCGACTTAGTAAATTATCTTGATGATATCTCTCATCAGGGGGAGCATATTCCACTGGGTTTTACTGGTAAGTTTTTAATGAGTCAATGTTATTCCGCTCAGAAGTCAAACAAATTATGTAGGACTAAAGTAGTCGGGCTCAAGGGGGAGTGTTGTAATTTGTGATGATCCCAACTACTTAATCTTATCTTGTAATTTATTATTATTTTATTATTTTGTAATTTATCCCACCTTCTTCCCTATAAATATAGCGGAACACCCTTTATATTTTGATATCAAAAATCAATTCATTCAGAATCAATAAGAAAAGCTTGCAGCTTTCAAGGTACTATCTTGTTATATTTCTCTTTACTTTTATAACATAAACTATTATTATAAGCACAAACATAAAATTTATATAAACATGAAAAAAAATATTATCAAGGAAAAATAGTCATTAAAGCTTACTCAGTGAAAGAGTCAAAATAGAAATGAAAATTAAAAAAATATTATCAAGGCAAAATAATCAATTCATGTGCTGACTTAGTAAATTATCTTAATTAAAGCTTACTCACGGATTATTATTCCGTCACTAATTTAAATTAGAAATGAAATTTTTTTCGTCACTAATTAGAAACAAAATTAATATTTTGTCGCTAAATAGAAACGAAATCTCTATTCCGTCGCTAATTTTAAATTTTAATTTTGATTTTAATTTTAATTTCTAATTGGTAAAACTATTGTTTATTAGAAATGAATTTTTCCGTCGCTAATCCGTGATTAATTTTTAAAATTTTCAATTCCCCCAAAATTTTATTCATTCGGATTTTCCTTCGCTAAATAGAAACGGAATAATATTCCGTCGTTAATTTTTAAAATTTTCAATCCTTCCAAAATTTTATTCCTTCAGCGCCACTTTTTTTTTTAAAAAAATTAGAGATGTGAAAATACGCGATTAGCCTAGGTTCTGACCCTATGCGGAATTTAACGCAATAAACAAGACAAGTCATGATTACTGCTACTATGGATAAATTAACAGGCAACCACAATATCCAACAATTAATTATGCTACAAATATAAAAACAATAATAATAAATTAAAGCAGCAAATTAAATCAATCACACAAAATCAACACAATAATTTTGGTGACGAAGTGGAAAACTCTTGCGAGTAAAAAACCACTCCGGGTATAGGCTACTACCCGAATCCACTATATAGTGAAAAACTTACAGCGATGGTCAAGACCTATGGTGGCAACTCCACCGACTCAAGTACCTCAATACTGTAAGAACTCAAGGCAACTCCTCAAGCCCGCGACCCACGGTTTTCTTCAGAACCTCTGAAGTCTCTGAGTAGATTGTATAACCTTTGACGCCAGAACTCCGACTACTAAAACTCCTCCTAAAGAACTCTAAAGGATTGTAGATTTTTGGTTAAGTTGTGTTGAAGGTTTAACAAAGATGGAATCTCACCATTAACAAAGAAGACAGGAAGATAAGAAGTCTTCAATGGTGGATTCAAAGTAAGTTGAAAGCTTAGAGAGGTTTTGGCTCAAGGGAAATCTGTTTCAACTATTGGGGGAATGTGGCTCAATGTTTGTTTATATAGGTAGGGCAAAGGAAAAAGGTTTCCTAGTGTTATTTTGGCTTAAAAACGTGTCTAAGATAACCTACTTACACAGGGCCATTCGAACTCACTTCAAACGCAACTCAAACGCAAAGTTTCTGTCTCGAAAACGTTCGAACTCACTACGAACGCTACATGAACGCGGATCGCGGACTGGTTTTCAGGTGCAACTTAAAACGCTTGTAACTTTCTCGTCTCTTGACCAAATCATGAGTTATTTATATTTACGCGATCGTCTTCGAGTCTAATTTCCAATGAAACTGACCTCATATCAATTTGATCTCTAAATCTTCTGGAATATTCAAAAGAGGAAACATCGCTCGGATAACTTCATCATATTTTGTCCAAATACTTGTCAAATTGCTCCGAGATCTTCAAGACTCATTACAACTCAATTGAACTTGTTTTGTTACGGACATTGCCAATAAAAATGGAACTAACAATCTCCTCTTTGGTATTCCATGACAAAACACTACCTAATACAAAAACTACGGTAATAGACCCAAAAAGAAAATAGCCAACTGTCAACCATCAAAACAATGACTAATTACAATAAGACTCGATCTAACACCTAACCAAGTAGTCTTGAAATCAATACCGCCTCAGCAACAAACTTACTTACCTGAAACATCCACAAACAATAATATACAGTGAAAAGCATTAGGATTATCAAGAATAAAATAAACAGGTATAAAACTCATGCATGTACAAGTATATATCCATCTCCCCCTTAATTTGAACTCTCTCTAAAATGGAGATATCTAAAGGATAATCTATGAATCCCTCTCATATATTAAGGCTCACCCCCTTAATATATTACTCTCCCCCTTTTTTTCATGAAATGACAAAGGGCGAAGGAAACATGAAAAACAACAGGAGACAAACACATGTAAGAACATAAACAAACATGCCTTACTCCCCCTCACTAACAGGCTAACTCTGTTAGTAAATGAATAATCAAAAGGGAAGTAAACACTCAATGATATGCATAATAAATGATATGCAGTGATATGAAGCATATACAAGCACACAATGAGATAAACAAAAATCCTGTCAAAGCTGACTGAAACAGCATTTCAAGCAGATACTATGATATCCAGTCAGTATTTAGCCGTTTATGACATGAAACAATATGCATTATTTGAAAATTAGCTAAATAAAACATTTATGCATATGACATAAACACCAAAGTATATCAAGCACTTGCGTGAAAAATAAAGTGCACAACGAATCAAGGCTTAAGACCTTATTTTATGAGCTGGACACGGCCAAAGAAATCCATCTCTAAACAAATCAAGTCCACAAAATAGGTGTTCAAACCCAGCACCACTAGGACCTGAAAATAAGCAACATTGGTTGCATGCTGTATTGTTTACCCCATAAATATCATGAGCTCATATTTAACAACTCTTTCGAGTGAATGGTTTTTGCCCTTATCTTTTGAATTTGGCCACATTGGCTCTTTTGCACTTGAGTCTCATTTTTTTAAATATATTTCTTTTTACCTTTGCAAAAGGGGATATCACAAGGTCAACTAGTCAAAGGTCACACTATTGAGCAAACAAAGCATGAAAGAGATTATATTGCCATTCCAAAAACTCATACATGCTACCAAGCATTGATAAAATAAAATCGTGTATGTGAATTGCAAGCACAAGATATACCAAGAGTTTTTATCACACACATATGCATATAGAGCATCAACAAAAATAACAGCATATCATACATGCATAATCATATATCCTACATACGAGGATCACATGCACATGCTATTCATGCTCTAACAAGTCATAGAAAAATATTTTTGGTCCTTTTCAAATTTTATATATATATATATATTTTGATTTTTCGGTTTTAATACCCAAAAAATAAAGACACAACATGGCTTGACAATATCCAATGGTACGTGGAGTTGTATCCCGAGTGCAGATCATACTACTGTCCATTCAGAATCGGCTATGAAATTTATGTCCGGGTTTCCATCATATATACCAGTGAATATATAACAAAACAAGACACACACACTCATATGTAGTGAAACAAAAAAAAATAAACGTGCAAAAATAGAAAACACACGCACACGCACACACACATGCAATGAGAAAATAAAAAGCAACTTCTAAGAAGAGTTACACCGAAGTGCACTCTCATCATGTCCATCAGGATATGCAGAAGTAGATGGGAAGTCAAATTGCTTCCTCACCCAAACCTTTCTAGGAACCTCATCCACTTGAGAATTCCCAGTCAACAAATAAAGTTTCTCACTAAGAAATTGTGTCTGTTTAGTTAGTGCAGAAACTTGAGAAGCTAGATTTGAAGAATCAAATCTAGACGACACACTCTTAGGCCTCTTCTTTTGCTTGTGCAGTATGAATCACTTAGGCCTAATATGTCATGCCTTGCCACAGTGATGGCATACATGCACAAACCTCGGATGAGAGCGAGGTTTATCCACAACACCTCTAGATCGAGGTTGGGTCAGATGACGAGGAACAAATGGAGGAATCACATGACTATACTCAACATGCTTCTTAACTAAGTCATGTTTAGAAGGTTTAGGCACTGCTCTAGATGTTGACGTCTTATCACAGTTAGGGTCAAAACTAATACCTAACATATGGTCCATTTTCTTATTCCCACTAGAAAATGCAGACAACTCAGTTCTAGTATCTTCAAGTTCAGTCTCTAAAGTTTGGACCCTATCAACTAGGCCTATATTCCTCTCCTCTAGGTCATCAATCATCAAAAGGCTTTGCTCAAATTTAGCTTGAGCTTCATTCTTTTCTAGCTCCACAGCTTTCAGCCTTTTACTGACCTCTATATTAGTCTTCTTAATAGCTAAACTCTCATTAAACAGTTCAATATAAGCTACCTGAAGACTTTCCTCATCAACAGACTCATTGAGAGAGACTTTGAATCAACATCATTAACTTCATTCTCTCTTTCATCAGGCACATTGTGGACGCTGGATTTCGCCCGAGGTCCACAATCGAGAATTTGTAGTTGGGGGCGCTAGCGATCCTGCAAAACAAAGATGTAGAGTAAGCAGGAGTACTGCCCACCGGTGTGGTGGGTGCCGGGGGCACTCCGACGCTCAAGTCAGTATGGAAACTGAGGAAGTAGTAGAAGGAAGGTCAAAGTAAGATACTACCTTGAGCTTCGTAAGGTGCCGTGAGGGCGGTAGATAGCAGGTATGGTGACCTTTGTGAAAGTCCCAGAGCTATGAGTAGGAGAACTAGAAATTCGATCCCCCTTTCTTCTGGACCCTCTTATCTTATATACACGCCTTTGTGTGCATTTACTGCTCTTTGATTGCTTGTCCGTTGGGCGTCGATAACGGTTGACTTCATGAGGGGGGTTTTATTATGTTTTGCCCGTTGTAGGCTGGCAACTGTTGAGTTTATGAACTTAGACGTCGCGTGGGCGGGCCTCTGGATGGTTCTTCGGTTACGGGTGTTGGTGCTCATCGGGCCTGGGCCGACATTATGTCTTTGGGGTTTGATTAGGAAGCTTCAGGGGTGCGTCCAGTATTGGGCCTGAAGCAAAATGACGAAACTACCCTTGGACCAAATTTGGCCCATACAGTTTGTCCCCTACTCTTTAAGTCAAGAGTCCTTGGCTTGGAGAGTACTTGACGCATGTGTCGCCTGGGACGAGGCCATATTATGTAGGTGTACTCGAGCGTTGATGTTGCCAAACGAATATCAAGTTATGAGCTTTACTCTTCAAGAGCCATTGGGGAAGTACCCAATCGATTGAACCAGATGAAGGTCAGGATATAAGTCGTACGACATGTGTATTTCATGTCTACAACTTGACTCGATATGAGTCCGTGGGGGATGTCCCCGGTCGACTGAACCAGATGAGGTTCATGAGTTATTTCATTCGACAAGTCTATGTCTTCATTTGACTCGACAAGAGTCATCTGGGAAAGTCCCCGGTCGACTGAACCAGATGAGGTTCAGGATATAAGTCATACGACATGTGTATGTCTACAACTTGACTCTACATGAGTCCATGGGGGATGTCCCCGTCGACTGAACCAGATGAGGTTCAAGATATAAGTCATACGACATGTGTATGTCTACGACTTGACTCTACATGAGTCCATGGGGGATGTCCCCGGTCGACTGAACCAGATGAGGTTCAGGATATAAGTCATACGACATGTGTATGTCTACAACTTGACTCTACATGAGTCCGTGGGGGATGTCCCCGGTCGACTGAACCATATGAGGGTTCAGGAGTTTATTTGACTTGACATGAGTCCGTGGGGGATGTCCCCGGTCGACTGAACCAGATGAGGTTCAGGATATAAGTCATACGACATGTGTATGTCTACAACTTGACTCTACATGAGTCCGTGGGGGATGTCCCCGGTCGACTGAACCAGATGAGGGTTCAGGAGTTTATTTTACTCGACACGAGTCCGTGGGGGATGCCCCCGGTCGACTGAACCATATGAGGGTTCATGAGTTTATTTGACTCGACATGAGTCCGTGGGGGATGTCCCCGGTCGACTGAACCAGATGAGGTTCATGAGTTATTTCATTCGACAAGTCTATGAACTGAAAGAAGTCCATGTCTTCATTTGACTCGACAAGAGTCATCTGGGAATGTCCCCGGTCGACTGAACCAGATGAGGTTCAGGATATAAGTCATACGACATGTGTATGTCTACAACTTGACTCTAGATGAGTCCATGGGGGATGTCCCCGGTCGACTAAACCAGATGAGGTTCAGGATATAAGTCATACGACATGTGTATGTCTACGACTTGACTCTACATGAGTCCATGAGGGATGTCCACGGTCGACTGAACCATATGAGGTTCAGGATATAAGTCATACGACATGTGTATGTCTACAACTTGACTCTACATGAGTCCGTGGGGGATGTCCCCGGTCGACTGAACCAGATGAGGGTTCAGGAGTTTATTTGACTCGACACGAGTCCGTGGGGGATGCCCCCAGTCGACTGAACCATATGAGGGTTCAGGAGTTTATTTGACTCGACATGAGTCCGTGGGGGATGTCCCCGGTCGACTGAACCAGATGAAGGTCAGGATAATCCCCATACTACGGGTCGAAGAACCATGAGAGTCTTCAATGTCTTTTGGACCAAATGAAGGTATATGAAAGTCTTCACTCTACATACCTGACGAAGGTCCAAAACTTTTTCCTTATCATACTACTAAACCTGATGAAGGTCATCACACATTCTATTGATGAGGGTCCATGTGACTACTGTCGTGTGGACCTGTCGAATGGACTTGATAAAAGTCCAAGAAAGTTATTATTTCTCACCCTACTAGACCTGAAGAAGGTCAATTAGGGTTCTCATTCCTCATTCTTCAAGACTGACAAAGGTCAATGAGGGTATAATTCCTCATTCTACAAGACTTGTAGTCTGAGACCATGTCGTCTGAAGACCATGAGTCTACGGTCGAATGAACCTGATGAAGGTCTATGAGGGTTCTCATTCCTCATTCTACAAGACCTGACAAATGTCTATGAGGATATAATTCCTCATTCTACAGGACTTGTAGTCTGAGACCATGTCGTCTGAAGACCATGAGACTACGGTCGAATGAACCTGATGAAGGTCCATGAGGGTTCTCATTCCTCATTCTACAGGACCTGACAAAGGTCTATGAGGATATAATTCCTCATACTACAGGACTTGTAGTCTGAGACCATGTCGTCTGAAGACCATGAGACTACGGTCGAATGAACCTGATGAAGGTCCATGAGGGTTCTCATTCCTCATTCTACATGACCTGACAAAGCCATTGGGGGTCTTCATTCCTCATTCTACAATCCTCATTCTACAAGACCTGATAAAGGTTAGTGAGGGTTTTCATTCCTCATTCTACAAGACCATATATGCAGTGTCGAATGAGATCTTTAATGAGTGCCAAGCTTCACATGGTAGTGTCGACTGAGATTCTTAACAAGTGCCAATCTTCACATGTGTAGTGCCGAATGAGATCCTTAACAAGTGCTAAGCTTCATACGTGTAGTGTCGAATGAGACATCTTCCTCATGCTGAGTCTCCATACATGTAGTGTCGAGTGGGATATCATTGCCAAGTCTGGTAATGTCGACTGGGATATTATCACCCCATACATGTAGTGTCGAGTGGGATATCCTAATACCGATTCTCCATACATGTAGTGTCGAATGGGATACTCAACAAGTGTCAAGTCACATATTATATTGTCGACTGAGACACCAATAACAATTACCAAGCTATATGTTGTAATGTCGACTGGGACAGCCATAACAAGTCCCAAACTATAAATTGTAATGTCAACTATAAAAAGTGCAAGCCATACCTGGTAATGTCGACTGGGATATTATCACCCCATACATGTAGTGTCGAGTGGGGTAGCATCCTCATGATGTGTATCCGTGTAATGTCTATTGGAACCTTAGGCAACTCAGCCTACTTATTTATCATGTCGTATGAAACTTCAGCCAATAACTGATCTTTCCTTCATGTCGTGTCGACTGGAACCTTAGCCCATAACTAAGACATGTTCATTGTCGTGTCGAGAGGTGTTTCAGCCCCTAGCTAGGAGTTCTTCCTTGTCGTGTGGAGTGGAACCTCAGCTTCCAGCCAAGACTTCTTCCTTGTCGTGTCGAGTGGACTCTCTATCAGATACTAAGCCTTCTTCCATCTGGTAATGTCGACTGGGATGTTCATGCCAAGTCTTCATTTGTGTATTGTCGTATGGGATATCATCACTCCAATTCCTAATACATGTAGTGTCGAGTGGGAGTTTAATGAATGATAATTTTTTTTTTAAAGTAACCAATGAATACTTATTTGGGAAGCTATGATGTCCCCAAGGCGACAATGGGTGGCCATCTAGCCCCATTTTTTATAGACTAATTACATCAAGTATCACTTTATTGAAGTACATTGCTAGCACATCAGTTGTAGGGTCGCTTGGGCGGATTTGAGGTTCTCTCATTGTGATGGCTGGTGGAATTCTCTCTTTTATTGTTTCTCTTATCCTCCTCCTATCTAATCTCAAATTGTGCCTGGGCCATGGCATGATCCATAGTGTAGCATCGAAATTTAGTGAGCTTTTTGTAGAGTCCACTTTCCGAAAGTAATCCATTTCTGAATGCTTCCACCGCAGTAGGCTGATAGAGATCTGGGATTTTTATCCTCTCTCTATTGAAGCGAGCCACGTAGCTTCGCAAGGACTCCCCTCTCTGTTGTTGGATTGCATTAAGGTCATTGGTGGTCTTTTCAAGCTTGCAGGAACTTGCAAAATGCTCCACAAATTTATTAGCTAGTTCCTGATATGACCCAATAGTCCTGAAAGGTAGATTGAGGAACCAATTGAGGGCTGGGCCTGCCAATGTTTCTCCGAATCCTCTACACATTCCAGCTTCCCATTGATGAGGAGACAGATCAGTCGACATCATCTTGTATTTGTAATGGATCACATGATCATTCGGGTCTGTGGATCCGTCATACAGCTTCATATCTAGAGAACTCCTTGGTAGTTCAGTGGAAGTGATGGTGTCCAAAAATGGGGTATCTGAGATCGTGCCGGCTCGGCTTCTTCTCACTGGTAGTCTGACACCAGGTAGGCTAGAGAGAATTGCATCTTTGAACTCCTGCATTTCCTTGCGCATAGTGGAGGTAACTTGCCGTGCTTGGTCGATTGAGGAGACATGTTGACTTTTTTCTTGATTTGGTGGATGGTTGTCTGATGGCGGATTGTCACTTGTCACATTGTTGAATGCCCCCAAGAGATTGGTGGGGATTGTGGGATTACCGGGAAGGTCTGTAGTATCAGGTTGTCGGGAGGTTGAAGAGATTTGCTCCAGTTACTTCTGGAGGGTTATATTGGAGATTCGCATGGCTGAATTTTCCTCCTCTAAGACTCGTAATCGTTCTTGTAGAGTGGCCAATTGAGAGGCCATAGGGTGAAATGTCTGATCGCTGCTAGAAGCCATGTATAGCTGTGTTGAAGGGATCATAGACTGAGAGATCTTCATCTGCTATGAATCGCTAAGTCCCCACAGACGGCGCCAAATTGTGGACGCTGGATTTCGCCCGAGGTCCACAATCGAGAATTTATAGTTGGGGGCGCTAGCGATCCTGCAAAACAAAGATGTAGAGTGAGCGGGAGTACTGCCCACCGGTGTGGTGGGTGCCGGGGGCACTCCGACGCTCAAGTCAGTATGGAAACTGAGGAAGTAGTAGAAGGAAGGTCAAAGTAAGATACTACCTTGAGCTTCGTAAGGTGCCGTGAGGGCGGTAGATAGCAGGTATGGTGACCTTTGTGAAAGTCCCAGAGCTATGAGTAGGAGAGCTAGAAATTCGATCCCCCTTTCTTCTGGACCCTCTTATCTTATATACACGCCTTTGTGTGCATTTACTGCTCTTTGATTGCTTGTCCGTTGGGCGTCGATAACGGTTGACTTCATGAGGGGGGTTTTATTATGTTTTGCCCGTTGTAGGCTGGCAACTGTTGAGTTTATGAACTTAGACGTCGCGTGGGCGGGCCTCTGGATGGTTCTTCGGTTACGGGTGTTGGTGCTCATCGGGCCTGGGCCAAAATTATGTCTTTGGGGTTTGATTAGGAAGCTTCAGGGGTGCGTCCAGTATTGGGCCTGAAGCAAAATGACGAAACTACCCTTGGACCAAATTTGGCCCATACACACATTAGCAGTAAATGCTATATAATTGCCTTTAAGAGAATCATCACCTTCAGAATCACTAAGGGATGCTGACATGGCTTTCTTGCTTTTAGCCCTAAGGTATGTGGGACACTCAGATCTAACGTGCCCATATCCTTCAAATTCATAGCATTGGGCACCACGTGATCTACTATCCATATCCTCTCCAGACTCACTTCTGTATGCCTACTCTCTCTAGGCATATCATCTCTATCCCTGTCACTATTATGCCCACTCTTCTTCAGCTTAAGAAATTTCCTAAACTTCTTTGCAAACAAGGCCAAATCATGATCCGTGAGGGTATCCTTATCATTAGGCGAACCATGAACAACTTCCTTCGCGATCTTCATCGCTATATTTTTGGGCTTTAGATGCCCATGAAGTTTCTGCTCATAAACCTGCAGTTTTCCTACGAGGTCTTCTAAATTAAGCTGATCAAGGTCATTGTTTTCCTCGATGGCGGTGATTTTGGGTAGGAACTTATCAGAAAGAGATCTAAGGATTTTCCTAACTATCATACTGGTAGGAATAGTCTCACCTAGGTTCAAGCTTGAGTTAACGATATCGTTAATCTCAGCATAAAATTGATCAAATGTCTCATTATCCTTCATTCTAGCGACCTCAAACCTAGTAGCAAGATCCTGAAGTCTATTATTTTTAACAGACAATGTGCCCTCATGCACAGTCTGCAGGATGTCCCAAGCATCCTTGGTTATCTCACACATTGAGATTCTCCTAAATTCAGCAGAACAAACAACACCATGTATGACATTAATAGCCTTGTTGTCCCTATTGCTAGCATCAAATCCGTCCTTGGTCCAGGTCAATTTGTCTTTAGGGGAAGATACCTCATCAACAATAATAACGGGAGGTTTCCACCCGTGTTCATCAGTCATCCAGACCCTCTCATCTAAGGACTTAAGGAACGCTTTCATGCGAACATTCCAATGTAAATATTCAGTGCCATTAAAAAATAACGGACAATTCAAGGGTTGACTACGCTCCATAGCTAATGGGTCAAGGATCGAGTTCAGGCTCTGATACCAATTGAAAATACGCGATTAGCCTAGGTTCCACCCTATACGGAATTTAACGCAATAAACAAGACAAGTCCTGATTACTGCTACTATGGATAAATTAACAGGCAACCACAATATCCAACAATTAATTATGCTGTAAACATAAAAACAATAATAATAAATTAAAGCAGCAAATTAAATCAATCACACAAAATCAACACAATAATTTTGGTGATGAAGTGGAAAACTCTTGCGAGTAAAAAACCACTCCGGGTATAAGCTACCACCCGAATCCACTATATAGAGAAAACTTACAACGATGGTCAAGACCTATGGTGACAACTCCACCGACTCAAGTATCTCAATACTGCAAGAACTCAAGGCAACTCCTCAAGCCCGCGACCCATAGTTTTCTTCATAAACCTCTGAAGTCTCTGAGTAGATTGTATCACCTTTGACGCCAAAACTCCGACTACCAAAACTCCTACTAAAGAACTCTAAATGATTAGAGATTTTAGGTTAAGTTGTGTTGAAGGTTTAACAAAGATGGAATCTCACCATTAACAAAGAAGGCAGGAAGATAAGAAGTCTTCAATGGTGGATTCAAAGTAAGTTGAAAGCTTAGTGAGGTTTTGGCTCAAGGGAAATCTGTTTCAACTATTGGGGAAGGTGGCTCAATGTTTGTTTATATAGGTAGGGCAAAGGAAAAAGGTTTCCTAGTGTTATTTGGACTTAAAACGTGTCTAAGATAACCTACTTATGCAGGGACGTTCAAACTCACTTCAAAAGCAAGTTAAACGCAAAGTTTCTGCCTTGAAAACGTTCGAACTCACTACGAACGCCACACGAATGCGGATCGCGGACTGGTTTTCAGGTGCAATTTAAAATGCTTGTAACTTTCTCGTCTCTTGGCCAAATCACGAGTTCTTTATATGTACGCCATCGTATTCGAGTCTACTTTCCAATGCAACTGACTTCATATCAATTTGATCTCTAAATATTCTGGAATATTCAAAAGAGTAAACATCACTTGGATAACTCCATCAGATTTTGTCCAAATACTTGTCCAATTGCTCTGAGATCTTCAAGACTCATTATAACTCAATTGAACTTGTTTTGTTACGGACATTACCAATAAAAATGGAACTAACAAGATGGATTTTTCGTCGCTAAATAAAAACAAAATCTTTATTTTGAAGCTAAGTTTCGTCAAATTTCAAAAAGTTCCCGCCTTACGAAAATTTCAAATGTCTCAAAAATTTATAAATCTTCCTGTTTCTCTTATTTTCTTCCTCTATATATATACCACAATCTTTTTAACTCTCAACTCCAACACACCATCAAAAAATTTCTTATTCAATTCCATAAACCATCAAAATTTTTCATACCTCAACTCCCATTATTAATTTCTCATTTTCTTGTCTCCTCTTTTAAATTTTCCTGAGAAACAAACACTAATATATTTTTTTTTCTTAAGGTGGCGCAAATGGATGGAGGTGTCTCGAAACTTGTGGTGGACATTACGGTGTCTTGTGGAATTAAAGATGTACATACAATAATTACAAAAATTCACTTCTTTAAAAATTTTCACCATTCAAAATTTTTTAAAATTTCCCCTATCTAAAATTTAAAAATTTCCTCTCTCTACAATTTAAAAATTTCTCAGATCTCTATAATTATAAAATTTTACGCCTCTCTAAAATTTTAAAACTTTTCCCTTTCTAAAATTTGAAACTTTTCCCTTTCTAAAATTTAAAACTTTTCCTTATAAAATTAAAAGTTTCATGCATCTTTAAAATTTTAAATTTTCCGCCTTTCTAAAATTTTAAAATTTCCGCTTTTTAAAATTTTTTAGCTACGGAATAGCTACGGAAATTCCGTCACCATTTAGCTATGAATAATTTTTCCGTCGCTAATTAGTTATAGAAATTTTCGTCGCTATTTAGTAACAGAATTCTATTCCATTACAAATGAACTATGAGATTTTTGTCGCTATATAGAGACGCAATAAAATTATGTTGCTAATTTTAACGATAAATTTTATATCTCTGTCGCTATTTTTTTCGACTAACAAAATAGAGACGGAATTTTTCCGTCTCTAATTAACCATTAGCGACGTAATAGTTACGGATTTTTCCGCTTGGAGTGTTTTCTTATAGTGTAATCGAGAGACGAGTTTGAAAATGTATTGAAAAACTTGTAATTATTTGAACATAATAAGGTCAAGTATCTAGAATGATGAGACGTTATGAAATAATTTAGTTGACAACTACTAGAGAATCTTTCAATCCAGCTAAGTGTTTTTGCAATTAATACCTAAGAAATTCTTCAAAAAAAAAATATCCCTTGATAATCAATCATTTGGCATGTAGTATTAGATGATAATTAAAAATAGAGAAGTGCCCTGCTCGTGGGACATTATAGTTATAATTAGTCCGATCACCCAAAAAGAAAATTTTCAAATATATATAAACACACACACAGAGAAAAATTTAAGTAATGATGAGATATTACTTAGATAAGAACACAAGAAAGCAAATATTCTTATGCACTATATTTTGTTTTTAAATGTATTAGGTTTTTTTTTTTTTTTTTTTTTTCTTTTAGTACTGGACGATGTTAATAACCTTTATATCTATATTTGTGTAGAGTAATTTTATAATATGAAATTTTCATGCGAACTCAGGAAATGGTACATGTGAAATCTCAAATAATATTTAGACGGACGAAATAATACATACATATACTATTTTACATGTTTACATGAAAATTTCATATCCACACCTGGAGGCTGGAGAATTTCCATGTATATTTATATGTAACTGTTATATGTATATAAAAGAGACAGGAAGGTCGCATTAATCAAAGGGCAGACATGAGCCAGCTAAAATGCTTTAGCATAAGTGCCGATATAGGAGGCATATGTGATTAAATTAATATGCAAGTTTTAATTACAAGTAATTAATAATTAATCATGTTACAAAGACTACAAACATGCATTTATTAGGGATCGATAAAATCCATTTCTTTTTGCCAACTTGGATATGATTTCCTGTTGCAATTGTCTCAAATTTTGTATAATATAAGGCATCTCAACTGCCAACTTAATATTTTGAACATTAATTTTGAAGAAATTTATTAAAATAGCCCAAGATTTTTTTTTTTTTTTTTAAAATGATGAAATGAATCAATTTTTTTTATTTTTTTTTATATTTTATTTATCAAATATACCGTTTTGTCCTTATTATCGGTGCGTAAAGTTGGCCTTACCATGGAAGACACGTGTCGGTAATACAAATAAAGCTTCCTCCACAAAATATTGCAAGTGAACCTGCCACAAATAGAAATTTGACCAATTGGGAAGTGACACTTGTCGCAATATAGCTGTGACATATGACAGTTCGAAACATCTTCTAGTGTCCATACACTCCGGAGTCCACTCACTCTGGAGGGGCATCTCGCATCTCTTCGAAGTGTGGAATAATTCCGGAGTGGAGATGGCAACCCTTCGAGGTGTATCCACCCTAGAGGAAATATCATTACGGAGTCTGGAGGACCATTTCAAATCCACTCCGATCTCCGAGACAATGGTTTTTTATGACAACACACTTACTTTGATATAAAAATACAATTTGACATGTATAATTACAAGTGTTAATACACTTAATCTGTATTACAACATGTCATTTGTCATGTGCACATCGTGCAAGTGGACAAGTGTCAACCGAGAGGTGACACTTCAACACCATTCACTGTATAAATATCATAAACCTTGTAGTAAGGGGGGTTCGGTTGGACGAGAAAAGTAATCATTAATTACAAGCATAAGTCTTTATTGTAAATCATTGAGAGTTAAGAAGAGAGAGACTCTAATTAATGAGGTTTTGTCCACATTTGCAAGAGGAATTATCTGTTGGACACGAGGAAGCATAGCCCATACAACTGCTGATACTTGGGTTCTTGAGCGAGACCCAATTACAACAAGTAAAGTTTATGACTTTCCTCATATTTTACTTTAGATCACACTTTTATCGCCTACATTTATAATACTCACATTTTTTTCAAAAACTCATAGGTACAGTTTGGTATAGAGTATTGATTGTGAGTGAAAATTCACGATTAGCCTAGGTTCTGACCCTATGCGGAATTACAAACAATAAACAGGACAAGTCATGTTACTGTTACTATGAATGAATAACAGGCAACCACAATAACCAACAAATAAAATATGATGCAAATACTAAATAAATAACAGAAAGTAAAACAGCAAATAAATCAAACACACAAAATCAACACAATAATTTTGGTGACGAAGTGGAAAACTCTTGCGAGTAAAAAACCACTCCGGGTATAGGCTACCACATGAATCCAGTATATAGAGAAAAACTTACAGCGATGATTAGGGGTGTTCATAGGGTCGGGTCAACCCGCGACCCGACCCGACCCGCGCGGGTCCAACAAAAAAATTTGCAAAATTTCGACCCGACCCGAACCGAAATTTCGGATCGGGTCACGGGTTTAGGTCAGAAAAGTCGGGTCTGACCTGACCCGATATAATTATAATATATATTTGTTATGATATAATTTGAACAAGAAACAATTGTAGTTGGAATGACAAAGTAGTTACTTGGCATCAAAGGGCCCCAAGTTCGAATCCCACCATGCCTAAATCCGAAATTTTTTTTATTTTCTTTAAAAATAAAATGTTGTTAGTGGGAATTGAACCTGAGATTAAGAAGATATTAACTAAAGACTTTACCATTGCAACTACACACATATCTTGTAAAACTTGTATCAAAAAAATATATATTATATTTATAATATATTATGGTGACCCGACCCGAGCCGCGATTTTTTGACCCGACCCGTTGCGACCCGACCCGCGCGGGTCAGCTGCTTAAATTTCGGGTTTCGGGTCAAATGACCCGAACCGATCGGGTAAAAAAAAAAACCAAAAAAACCCGACCCGACCCGTGAACACCCATAGCGATGGTCAAGACCTATGGTGGCAACTCCACCGACTCAAGTACCTCAATACTGTAAGAACTCAAGGCAACTCCTCAAGCCCGCGACCCACAGTTTTCTTCAGACTGAGTAGATTGTTTCACCAATGACGCCGGAACTCCGACTACCAAAACTCCTCCTAAAGAACTCTAAAGGATTAGGGATTTTGGGTTAAGTTGTGTTGAAGGTTTATCAAAGAAGGAATCACACATTTAACAAAGAAGACAAGAAGATGAAGAGTCTTCAATGTGGATTCAATAAAGGTTGAAAGCTTTGAGAGATTTTGGCTCAAAGGAAAAGTGTTTCAACTGATGGGGATGGCGGCTACATGTTTGTTTATATAGGTAGGGTGAAAAGTTAGGGTTTTGCAGGCCAAAAACGCGTTCGAACGCATACTAGAACGTTCCACGAACGCACCCTTTCTGTGAAGATTCGTTCGAACGCCAATCGAACGCACAATGAACAGATGCTCTCCGGAATGATCCCGTTCGAACCCAACAAGAATGTGACTTGAACCTTTGCTATCTGGAATGCTCCCGTTCGAACCCAATAAAGAACGTGCCACTAACGCCACACGTTCGAACCCAATAACGAACGCAGCACCAACACCAATCGTTCGAACACTGCAACGAACGCACCACGAACGCATGTGTGATGCACAACAGCCAAAGACCAGTCCAATTGCACAAAGATCTTCACGACAGATTACAACTCAATTGAACTTGTTTTGTCACAGACACATGCCAATAAAAATGGAACTAACAATCTCCCCCTTTGGCATTCCGTGACAAAACACTACCTAATATAAAGACTACGGTAATAGACTCGAAAAGAAAAATAGCCAACTGTTAACCATCAAAATAGTGGCTTATTACATTAGGACTCGATCTAATACTTACCAAGTAGTCTTTAAAATAAATGCCACCACAGCAACAAAACCTGCTTACCTGAAACATCCACATACAACAATATACCGTGAAAAAGCATTGGGATTATCAAGAAAAACATTAAGCAGGTATAAAACTCATGCATGTACATGTAGATATCCTTTTCCCCCTTAATTTAAACTCTCGGTAAAATGGAGATATCAAAAGGATAATCTACGACTCCCTATCATATATTAAGGCTCTCCCCCTTAATATATTACTCTCCCCATTTTTGTCATGAAATGACAAAGGCGAAGGAAACAGGAAAAACACAGGAGACAAACACATGCAAGAGCATAAACAAACAGGACTTACTCCCCCTCACTAAGAGGATAACTAAGTTAGTAAATAAAAATCAAATGGGAAGTAAACACTCAATGATATGCAAAATAAATGATATGCAGTGATATGAAGCATATACAAGCACACAAAGAGATAAATAGAAAATCATGTCAAAACTGACTAAAACAGCATTTCAAGCAGATACAATGATACCCAGTCAGTATTCAGCTGTTTATGACATGAAACAATATGCATCATTTTAAAATTGGCTAGATACAACACTTATGCATATGACATAAACACCAAAACATAACAAGCACTTGCGTGAAAAATAAAGTGCACAACGAATAAAGGCTTAAAACCTTATTTTATGATCTGGACACGGCCAAAGAAATCCATCTCTAAACAAATCAAGTCCACAAATATAGGTGTTCAAACCCAGCACTACTAGGACCTGAAAATAAGCAACATTGGTTGCATGCTGTATTGTTTACCCCATAAATATCATGGGCTCATATTTAACAACTCTTTCGAGTAAAATGTTTTTGCCCTTATCTTTTGAATTTAGCCACATTGGCTCTTTTGCACTTGAGTCTCATTTTTTTTTTAAAATATATTTCTTTTTACTTTTGCAAAAGGGGATAGCACAAGATCAACTAGTCAAAGGTCACACTATTGAGCAAATAAAACATGGAAGAGATTATATTGCCATTCCAAAAACTCATACATGCGACCAAGCATTGATAAAATAAAATCGTGTATGTGAACTGCAAGCACAAGATATACCAAGAGTTTTTATCACACACACATATGCATATAGAGCATCAACAAAAATAACAGCATATCATACATGTATAATCATATATCCTACATACGAGGATCACATGCACATGATATTCATGCTCTAACAAGCCATAGAAAAATATTTTTGGTCTTTTTCAAATTTTTTTTTTTTGGGTTTTAACACCCAAAAAAATAAAGACACAAACAGGCTTGTCAAACATCCAATGGTATGTGGAGTTGTATCCTGAGTGCAGATCATACTACCGTCCATTCAGAATCGACTATGAAATTTATGTCCGGATTTCCATCATATATACCAAGGGATATATGAAAAAAATACAACACACACACTCATATGCTGTGAAAACAAAATAAACGTGTAAACACATAAAACACACGTGCACACACATGCAATGAGAAACTAAAATGCAACTTCTATGAAGAGTTACACCGTAGTGCACTCTTATCATATCCATCAGGACATGCAGAAGTAGATGGAAGTCAACTTGTTTTCTCACCCAAACCTTTCTAGGAACCTCATCCACTTGAGAATTCCTAGTCAACAAATTAAGTTTCTCACTAAAAAATTTTGTCTGTTTAGTTAGTGCATAAACTTAAGAAACTAGATTTGAAGAGTCAAATCTAGAGGACATCTTCTTAGGCCTCTTCTTTTGCTTGTGAAGCATGAAAAACTTAGGCCTAATGTGTCATGCCTTGCCACAATGATGGCACACAGGCACAAACCTCGAATGAGAGCGAGATTTACCCACAACACCTCTAGATCGAGGTTAAGAAACAATATGAGGTACAACATGAGGAATATCATGACTATACACATCAGGTTTCTTACCTAAGTCACGTTTAACTGAAGCAGGCACAACTCTGGATGAAGAAGCCTTATCAAAATTAGGCTCAACAATACCTAGCATACGGTCCACCTTTTTATTCCCACTAGAAAATGCAGACAACTGAGTTCTAGCATCTTCAAGTTCAGTCTCTAAGATTTGAACTCTATGAACTAGGACTTTATTCCTCTCCTCTAGGTCATCAACCATCAAAAGACTTTGCTCAAATTTAGCTTGAGTTTCATTCTTTTATAGCTCCAAAGCTTTCAGCCTTTTATTGACCTCTATATTAATCTTCTTAATAGCTAAACTCTCATTAAACAGTTCAATATAAGCTACCTGAAGACTTTCCTCATCAACAGACTCATCGAGAGAGACTTCTGAATCAATATCATTAACTTCATTCTCTGTCTCATCAGTCACACTAGCAGTAAAGGCTATATAATTGCCTTTAGGAGAAACATCACCTTCAGAATCACTAAGGGATGTTGCCATGGCTTTCTTGCCTTTATCCCTAATGTATGTGGGATACTCAGATCTAACGTACCCATATCCTTCACATTCATAACACTGGGCACCATGGGATCTACTATCCCTATCCTCTCCAGACTCACTCCTGCTATGCCTACTCTCTCTAGGCATATCCTCCATATCCCTGTCACTATTATGGCCACTCTTCTTCGGCTTAAGAAATTTCCTAAACTTCTTTGCAAACAAGGCCAAATCATGATCTGTGAGGGTATCCTCATCACTAGACGAACCATGAACAACTTCCTTCGCGATCTTCATCGCTATATTTTTGGGCTTTAGATGCCCATGAAGTTTCTGCTCATAAACCTGCAGTTTTCCTACGAGGTCTTATAAATTAAGCTGATCAAGGTCATTGCTTTCCTCGATGGCGGTGATTTTGGGTATGAACTTATCAGATATGGATCTAAGGATTTTCCTACCCATCCTACTGGTAGGAATAGTCTCACCTAGGTTAAAGCTTGAGTTAACGATATCGTTAATCTCAGCATAAAATTGATCAAATGTCTCATCATCCTTCATTCTAGCGACCTCAAACCTAGTAGCAAGATCCTGGAGTCTATTATTTTTAACAGACAATGTGCCCTCATGCACAGTCTGCAGGATGTCCCAAGCATCCTTGGTTATCTCAAACATTGAGATTCTCCTAAACTCAGCAGAACAAACAACACCATGTATGGCATTAACAGTCTTCCTGTTCCTATTGCTAGCATCAAATTCGTCCTTGGTCCAGATCAATTTATCTTTAGGGGAAGAGACCCCATCAACAACAACAACGGGAGGTTTCCACCCGTGTTCAACAGTCATCCAGACCCTCTCATTTAAGGACTTAAGGAACGCTTTCATGCGAACCTTCCAATGTAAATATTCAGTGCCATTATTAATGGCGGACAATTTAAGGGTTGACTACGCTCCATAGCTAATGGGTCAATGATCGAGTTCAGGCTCTGATACCAATTGAAAATTCACGATTAGCCTAGGTTCTGACCATATGCGGAATTATAAACAATAAACAGGAAAAATCCTGCTACAGTTACTATGGATAAATAACAGGTAACCACAATAACCAACAAATAAAATATGCTGCAAATACTAAATAAATAACAGAAAGTAAAACAGCAAATAAATCAAAACACAAAATCAACACAATAATTTTGGTGACAAAGTGGAAAACTCTTGCGAGTAAAAAACCACTACGGGTATATGCTACCACCCAAATACACTATATAGAGAAAAACTTACAGCGATGGTCAAGACTTATGGTGGAAACTCCACCGACTCAAGTACCTCAATACTGCAAGAACTCAAGGCAACTCCTCAAGCCCGCGACCCACAGTTTTCTTCAGAACCTCTGAAGTCTCTGAGTAGATTGTATCACCAATGACGCCGGAACTCCGACTACCAAAACTCATCCTAAATAACTCTAAATGATTAAGGATTTTGGGTTAAGTTGTGTTGAAGGTTTATCAAAGAAGGAATCACACCTTTAACAAAGAAGACAAGAAGATGAAAAAAGTCTTCAAGGTGGATTCAATAAAGGTTGAAAGCTTTGAGATATTTTGGCTCAAAGGAAAAGTGTTTCAACTGATGGGGATGGCGGCTACATGTTTGTTTATATAGGTAGGGTGAAAAGCTAGGGTTTTGCAGGCCAAAAACGCGTTCAGATCGCAGTCGCGTTCGAACGCATACTAGAACGCTCCACGAACGCGCCCTTTTCTGTGAAGACTCGTTCGAACGCCAATCGAACGCACAAGGAACATATGCTCTCCGGAATGATCCCGTTCGAACCCAACAAGAACGTGACTTGAACCTTTGCTCTCTGGAATGCTCCCGTTCGAACCCAATAAAGAACGTGCCACTAACGCCACACGTTCAAACCCAATAACGAACGCAGCACCAATGCCAATCGTTCGAAAACTGCAACGAACGCACCATGAACGCATGTCTGATGCACAGCAGCCAAATACCAGTCCAATTGCACAAAGATCTTCACGATAAATTACAACTGAATTGAACTTATTTTGTCACGGACACATGCCAATAAAAATGGAACTAACAGTGAGTATAAGCTAATTTATAAGTATTTTCGTAAGAATATAAGCTAACTTATAAGCTCACCGAACTCTACATCAAACAGTACATAACTATCTCAAATGTTCCCAACTCTTTCACACACCTCTCACACATCTATGTCATTTTCTCAACTGGCGGCCGCAGCTACATCTAGTAGAGGTGAAAATGAAGGAAGATCAGTGGCGGTTGGGTTGACAGAAGATCGGTAGCGACAGTGTAAGGTGGTGGTGGCGAGGCATGTTTATGCTCATTTCTTATCAACTTATCTCAAATCCATCTTTCTCAATCCCATAGAAAATCATTAGCTTGTATTGTCTTAAAACATAAATGAAATGTTCTTTAAATCTTTTGAAAAATAATGACACGTTATATGTTCGATGCAATTGCAATGTTCGTGTGAAATTCTTTTGTGAAATTTTTCTAAATAATTTTTATTTCGTGATTGTATATTTGTGATGCATTCGTCCAAAATGACTGTGAACCATTTTATGCACAATTGCAAGTTCCCGGGACTTGAAATACCAACTACAAATCTTCTTCGGGGGACGTGTGTCACCAAAATAAAAAAGGGTTATTAGAACTATAAGGAATCAATTGATTGAGCAACAACTGAGATTGTTCCGAAACTCAATCTTAAAATATTTCTTAGATATCGATATAGATTTTAAGGTAATGATAATACATAATGTGTTGCTCGGACAAGTTGTGCAATTAGAGAATGATGTCCTGAATTAGTTATGGTTGTATATCAGTGATAACTTGATATGATTATCGATTCTAGAGTGGTGTTTAATCATGGGTCCTCAATTTACTCGTTCAAATTCAAAGAGATACGTATGAGATGGGAGATAAGTATTTCCTCGATGTGCAGTACGCTAAACTCAGTTAAAATCGACCCAAAATGTATAAAATATTCTTTTACTGAACTCTTTTTTTTTTATAAACAGGATGTCTGGGTCAGCTTACGCGTACCTCGACTAATCATCGGGATTTGTACTCCGTGTCCTAAGAAGTTTTCCAGCACAAATTAAGGTAAGTCGCTGGCTTTTTACACCGGAAGACATGACCTCATGGAAATACATCTAGTGAAATTCGAACCTTAAATCTGAGAGGGAGGAAATCACTCAAGTCCTACCTTTACCACTGAAGCAACATATTGGGGTTGATTTTACTGAACTTTCAAACCCGATGCGATCAATTTCAATAATTATAAGGTGTATATTACTTTACCAATAAGGCATTGCTTGTGATGCGGTCAATATAAATCACATCTTGTGAGGCCTAACGACTAACGAGAGGGCGAGTTAATACATATAACTCATGAACGCACTTGAAGATTTGGATTATTTTAACAACATAAAAAATCTCTGTGTACTTCATGACACCTCAACACCATGTACTTCATGCATGTGGAAAAAGCTCAGTATTTGATAATTTTCAATTTGAGGAATGCAACCTCGACTCATAGAACAAACACAAAGCTATATAATTCAGTTAAAAACTCTGAGATAAAGGTTTCTAAAAAATGGAGAATAAAAAATACTTTAAAAGAAAACTCATAAAGATTTTTTTTTTTTTTTAAAAAGAAGATTCTAACTAACGAAAGACACTTGTTCATGAGGTTGCTACTAGATCGAAATAAAGTCCAATTACAATTGAACTCTACAAGATCCGGCCCATGACTTTTAAAGATATGAGTTCTCACTATTTTTTTTCTCACGTCTTCAGTTATTAAATAAGATTTTATTAATAATTAAATTTTAATTGTCTTGTTGTTATACATGTGATACAAGATTTAAAAAAGAAAAAAAAATTGATCACAAAAGATCTAAATTCCTTAGAAATAGGTGTTTGTTATGTTTACGCAAATATTTTTGAAACGCAAAAATTGGGTCCTAAAATCTTCCTGTATAAACCAATCCACATATTCACATAACGTGTAAGATTCATCATTTGGATATATGCAGGGTTGGCAATGAGCCAGACTGGTCAAATATATTAAAGTCCAAGCCCTCAAAAATTTTATCCATTTATGAGAGGGCCGGATTCGGCCCTAGTCCGTTTGATATGGGGCGGAATTGGTGTAGGAAACGATTTTCCTTAACACAGCGGAAGTTGCTAATGTGGGCACTGGCTCCGGTATGAACCTTTAAAATTTTCTTAGCCTTCTCCTTTTGTTGTAGCCGAATTCCTCCAACTTTTGGAGAATGGATTTTTCTCATTTGATGTAGATGTGTTTCCTTTTAAGTCCAACGCTTCGATAAATCACCCGATCTTCCGAGCTATATCTCGAAACAAACAACCCGAAGTGTGGGCTTCACTCACAAAGATGAACTCTAAAGTTTTTAGAGAATTATATAATCAAACTCTAAACAATTTAGAGAATGAAAATGTCATCAATTAGTGTTTGGCTTTTTAGAATTTTCTTTCAAACACTCTCACAACAATTGTGAATGCTTGAACTCTCTCTCTTTTCTCTCCTTAACACTTGTGTGAATGAATGAAAAATGCTAACTCTTTCAAATGAGTGGAGATGATAGAGATTATATTCTCTTACACAAGCCAACCACCTTTGTCATTAAGCATATAATGCTTTCTTGCAATGGTAAACACATTAATGTGAATGTCATATCAAACCATAAGAAATGTTAAGCTAAAGACAAAGCCTTTGTCATTAAGCATCTAATGCTTTCTTGCAATAGCAAACAAATTAATGTGAAGGTCATACCAAAACATAAGAAATGTTTAGCTAATGACAAAATCATTAGGTGTATACATGCCACCTAATAGACATAATAAGTTAGAGAGCATGGTAAGTCATATGACTTTGTCTCCAAGGTAAATAAAAAATCATTATCTTAATAATGATTTAATTACCTAAATTATGGTGTAGTAATTATCTTATAATTATTACTAACTTGATTATCTCATAATCATGATTTGATTATCTCATAATCAAAGAATTTTAGAAAATATTAAGTTAAACTAATTTAACATAGATTTCATTTGTGACAAAATATATTATTAATCTTATTAATAATATATAAATATAATGTGAACATATTATTAGAAAATCTAATTATATTAGATTTTCTATAATTAATTGAGCTAGCACGGGGACCAAATGGACCTACGGTTCCGAGCTCCAATAATCCAGAAATATAAATTAAACTCTTTTAATCAAATATTACGAATTATTAACTTCGCATTATTCACTAAAAATTTGAAGTTGAACTCTCGTTACCGTAGATGGAAAGTATAAACTGAACAATTTTGGTGTCCATCGATATAGTCACTACATATGAATATAGCCCTTCACGAATATCTCATAAATAGAGCCGGGTCATAAGTCCGTTAAACCCCTCTAAATATTTTGTCTCTTAAGCACCATTGATTCTATAATGAACAATTAATTCATAACAATTATGAATATAAAATTTTCTATTCGTAATAGAAAAGTTGAGCGCTCAAATTGTTCAAGTCCCGAATCAACTTTTAAAATAGATATTTTTCTACTTCTTGTAAGAATGAGTGAATTCCATATATATGTAAAACGTTCCTAGCTATATACCAAACCATATCCCCAAAATATGTAGTTATTGATCGAGAATGCAATATCAACCTCACCTTAGTAAATCAAATGACATAGCTGCCATGTAGGAGTTTGTAGTACACTCAGGATTAAGATCGATCCATATATGACCATCTAGTAGATAAAATGAATTCTTCGGTTAACGGATATTAAAAAAAATTCATATTTATATGAGTCCAATCCTATATGATCTCATCATACAAGATGCCTACATTCACATGTCACTACATGAACGATCCTGGATCAAGGTCGTCATACAAGTATAGAATGGACCGTAGCTATAGATAAACCACAAACAAAGTACCATTTTTATTTGCTCTCTATGAACTATTTAGATTACTAACTTCAGACCTAAATTTTTTTGTGCATCAAACATACACTAAGTCTGAAAATACAAGAGTAATCAAGGTAAACAAGATAATTGGATAATATGTGATTTAAATCAAACAACTTTGATAGAAAGAATAATGCGTTTATTATTACAATAATCAATTCTGTTTACAATACATGAAGTTTTAGGGCATATATCCCAATAATTGGGGCCAAGCCTGGCCCTAATTTTTTTAAAAATTATTAATTAAATAGTAGTATTTTTTTTTAAAAAAAAAAATTTGACACGTCCTCGCTATTAAATGAAATTTCCAAAAATTTACACTATGTAAAATACATTATAAGTTCTAAATATTAAAAAAATAACGAGTAATAATAATATAACTTAAACAAGTTTAAGAAATAATAATAAACCATAAAATACTATAATAGTACAATACTAATAATAAATAATTCTAAACTACAAACATATAATTTTACAGACATATATAATTTTTTTTAAAAAAAAATTATATGTAATAAAGGGTCGGGCTAAAGTTTTTATTATAGAAACTTTCTCATTATTTAAGGTCCTAACCCCAATCATTTTCTTAAGGGCTGGACTAAAACCTTACGAGCCAGGATGAGCAGGACCAAGCCGGACCTAATGGCCAAGCCTATTTGAATGATTCTCCTCAAATATTAAAAAAAAAAGGATCAGATAATAAGCACATGAAATCTGAATTCTTCACACATGAGATCTTCATAATATTCTAAACGTTTTGTGAATTATAGAAACACAATATGACCAAATGATCATCATCAATGATACATTGGTTGGTCTAATGATGTTCCCATTATCCCATAAGCATCGATTTCTCTCTCTCTCTATAAATATATATCATTCATTGTATTAAATTGTATTGAAATCTATATTTTAATCATCTTTTTGGTCATTATCTTATATATATATATATATATGAATAGGAATAGTAATTCTTTGTCAAAAATTACATTGATAAATCAATCTCCACACGAACTTCCTTTACCATACTATTATGCTCGTCAACTAACTGGGACGAAGGTAATCCTTCCTTGTACGCTTTACTTTGATGACAAATTTATCCATTGATAGACAAATCAATTCGGTATTTCAGTTTTTACCTAAATAAGATTTCATGGATAATTAAAAAGCAAACACACTCAAAGTAATTCCAACAATTTTTCCTCCATTTTTTTACGAATCAAAATAAAAAAGTAACCTATTTAATTTCTCAGCCTATCATGAAAAAAATAATATACACATTTATTAATTTAAATGTCATTGTTTGCCTATTTATGCCTAGTTAATGATTGTGACCATGACAAATAGACTTTTTTTTTTTAATCATCTGATTAGAAAAATAATACTCATGAAGCATTGTGATGTAACTATTTACCTGAAATGAAATGGTTGCAGCTCATCAAGCTCGTAAGAAAGTCGTTGACGTGGGCTATTGATGCACTGAAGAAATCTATCATCTATTATTGACTTAAAACAAACCCTAAAATTAGACTCTAAGTTAATTTTAAAAACAAACAAAAAAATGGGTTGGGCCATTATTAACGATCATTTTAATAATTTATGTCCAATAAATGTTGTTTGATATTTTGCTTAAATTTTAAATATTCATGATCTAAGTAATTTAGGTTCTACTTATATATTCATTGTTAGTTGTGTAGTTGGTAGTTGTGTAGTTATATATTTAATATGGTAGTTATATAATGCCTATATAAAAGTCTCTCATTGTAAGTTTTAAATCAAGTAAATATGGATACACAATTTCTTCATAAATTCTCACATGGTATCAGATGTGAAAGTTCCGATCTCTGGATATCTTCATGTCTCTGTTTCCAAACAGGTGATATTGTTTCCTTATCTCTGTCTCCAAAAAGGGTCTTATCTCCTTATCTCTGTCTCCAAACAGGTCTTATCTCATTGTCTCTGTCTCCAAACAGATCTTATCTCATTGTCCACTGATCAATTAGCTGATGTCTTCACCAAATCCTTTCTTTCGGGACGTTACACTACACTTGTTTCCAAACTCAATTTGGTTTTGTCTAAACCACCTTGAGTTTGAGGGGGGATATTAGTTGTGTAGTTGATAGTTGATAGTTATGTAGTTGAGTATTTAATATGATAGTTATGTATTTAATATGATAGTTGTATAATATCTATATAAAAGTCTCTCATTGTAAGTTTTAAATCAAGTAAATATGGATACACAATTTCTTCATAAATTCTCACATGGTATCAGATGTGAAAGTTCCGATCTCTGGATATCTTCATGTCTCTGTTTCCAAACAGGTGATATTGTTTCCTTATCTCTGTCTCCAAAAAGGGTCTTATCTCCTTATCTCTGTCTCCAAACAGGTCTTATCTCATTGTCTCTGTCTCCAAACAGGTCTTATCTCATTGTCCACTGATCAATTAGCTGATGTCTTCACCAAATCCTTTCTTTCGACGTTACACTACACTTGTTTCCAAACTCAATTTGGTTTTGTCTAAACCACCTTGAGTTTGAGGGGGGATGTTAGTTGTGTAGTTGATAGTTGTTAGTTATGTAGTTGAGTATTTAATATGGTAGTTATGTATTTAATATGATAGTTGTATAATATCTATATAAAGGTCTCTGATTGTAAGTTTTAAATCAAGTAAATGTGGATACACATTTTCTTCAAAAATTCTCACATTAATAAATCATGTTATTTGTAACTCAAGGGCTAAGGCATATTCACAAAGAATGAGAGGATCAAGAGAGGGAATTTTTCAATTTTTAGGGGTATAATTTATAAATTCAGGGTGATATCTATATTATTTATTTAGTAGTAATCGTTAGAAAAAAATAATCGAGGGGCTACAAGAGGCTTCTACAAGTGAAAACTGTATTTTTTTTTTTTTAACATCTTGCAATACGTATTTTTTATTTTTTTAGCTTGGTTGTGATTCAGTTAGGATGTCTTGAGCTGATTAATATATATATATATATATATATATACAAAAGAGGGAAGGAAGGGACCATAAACATTGGAATGGAAAATAAATGTATAATTTTGATTTGGGTCCATTGGAATGTTGAATTTGTCGCATAGCAAAGTGAGGAGACAAAGCTTAGATGTTAATGTGGAGGCATGCTCAAGACAAAGCAAGAAAATGAACAGAAGCCCTTTATAATAATATTTAATTTTGATAAAGATTAAGATTAGAGACATGGATTACTGTTAATCAGGGAAAGCTAAGCACGTACGACATGCAATTTTTTTAAAAGAAAGCAGACACTTTATCGAGATTAAGAGTATGTCCAAATCACATTAAAAAAATAATAATCACAATGTTCGAGATTAACACGTCGTGATTATAAAGAATAAACATGGTTTTGTATTAGTGAAGATGGTAATTAATGTGCACAAGGGGGTGCATGTTTAAAAGCTGAAGAGGAGATCAATGAGGAATTGAAAATTAGTTTTAATGAGGGGTAATTATAGATGGGATCACATGCTTGCTTAGGCATGCATGCTTTTGATTCCTTTAACCCAAAAAAAAAAAAAAACACAATCACATAATCGCAGAGCCACTCGGTAGGAATTAAACGAGGGCAATCGCTTCAATTTATTTTAAAAATAGTTTACAAATATTATAATTTTGATTTATCATCGTTAAAATAAAAAATATCTAAGATGAAATTCTTAGAATTGAGAAGAGAGATTTTTTGGCGAAGCCACATGCTTCCAGCCTGGGGACCATCAATTAAACTGTAAATGAATGAAAGAGCATGAGATGATGAGAAGATCCCAAAAAGTAAATACAAAAAAAGAAAGGGCTTGTAGTGTTGCTCTTGCCATCTAATATTATTACTTGTGAATTACTACATTACAACTCAAAGCCCTAAACCCTATAAAGGAGAATCAATATATATAAAAAGGTGCATTTGCATGCTGGAATATTTCAGTCACCTTTACTTTTAAAACAACATTTTCATGCATTGGGTGCTGCAAGTGTCTTTGCTTTTCAACTTGTAGTAACACTAAGTTCACAGATTCTAGTGCTGCTCTTTGCATAATTGCATTTTCCTTTTTTTTTTTATATATATATTTTTATTTTTATAATTGGAGAGGCCACCATCCCTCCTTAGATCCCCCCTTCTTTTATTTTTTTGAACAAAGAAAAAATTTATCATTACTTTAAAGAGATGAAAATACACCTAATGTTTGAAGGAAAGTTGTCTTTCCAAATAATAGGGTAACAAATGTCGGTTGCTACTTTCGCTAGAGCGTGGGCAATAACGTTGCAAAAACGGGAAACATAGCAAACAAAATGTTTATCTAACCTAGCTAGCTTATCAATTATATCATTAATGATCCATACAGTTTCTGTCAACGTGTCATTCCTGTTAAATCCCCCTTCTAAAAAATGGGAGAAATTTATATATATATATCAAAGAATGTTTTGAAACACAATTGTAGAAATGAGGAAATAAAAGACTTGCTCTTGAAAAATGAGTTATTTTGTTAATATTTCCCAAGGGGATTGCCTGATTTGTTGGTAATTGAGCAGAGTGCACATCAATGCCATAAATGTTGGTATAAACTAACACTAAGAAACTTAGAAACCAGACAACTTCTACTCGGTTTTGCTCAATCTTAGCTGGTTACCATTTGACAAATTTGAACAATATAATATATGGACCCATGAGATTAAAGTATAGTTTAATTTTAAGCAGCTTTCAATTTTGCTAAAGTGGGATTTCATGAAAATTTTCACCTATGCTGAAAGTTTGAGAGTGAGAAAGAGAAGTGGATATGTGAAAGAGAAGTAGATATGTGAGATCCCATATTATTCGGGAAAGATGATGATATAAGTGATCATTATCTTAATTAATTATTTAAGATTTTTTTTGGATTGGATTGAAATTATGTTAAGAATAAAACCATTATCAGGTCAATTCCTGAGTTGTTAAAACGGATAATATGTTACTAATAAGCCATATTATCACAAATGATATTAAAGCTTTTCCCCGGAAAATAGCCCCTCAAGTAGATCTTTTGTCGTAATATATATAGATCATAAAAAATTGGAAAAAAAAAACAAACAAACAGGTGAAGAATGCATAATAAAAGTAAAAAACTGTGTAAAAATGGAGCAAAATATACATTAAATACATGATATGAGAGAGTGACAAACGAGGGGATTAAGCTACCTAATTTGTTAGCCATTTACTAAATCCTACAACAACTCATACAAAAGCTTACAAGCCAAGGTAAATAATACAATTCACTTAATGCCAAGGTAAAATATGTTGGTTAAAAAAAAAACCCATGAGCATTTTGAGGAGGGGTCAGTACTCTATCCAAATGGGTTCAATATATAATGATATATCTTGCAAAATATCTGTTGCTAAAAATTTCCATGCAAGCCAACAATGGGGGGGCATTTTGGTCACTCCAACACAAAGGATATGCACGTATAGAGAGTAATGGGGATCATTGATCTGGCAATTGTTGAAAGATGATGGGTGCACCGTATTGTGGGTACAGTAGCATCAGGACCGTTGGTGCATGTTGATACGATGGGGCCAGACGAAATGAGAAGCGTTGAAGGATGATGGCAAGGGCTAGCTTGGTTTGCAAGATGGCTAGGTTTTGCCCCACGCAGGTGCGGACCCCAAGCCCAAATGGTATGAACCCCACTGGATGCTTCGCTGCTCTGGCCACACCTTCTGAGAATCTATCTGGATTGAATTCATTTACATCACTGCCCCATATTGCTTGATCATGATGAACGGCTAGGATTGGTATTAGTAACTCGGTCCCACGCGGTATCTTGTATCCACCCAACTCCACATCCGCCTTCGCCCGTCTGATCGTCGCTATTATCGGCGGGTACAATCGAAGGGATTCATTTAGTATCATGCTCAGCTGCACATCAGATTATTTTTATTTTAAAAAAATAAAAATAAAAATAAAAATATTCTAACGTAAAGGAAAGTGTTTTCAGTTATGTTATGTAAGAAAACAAACAAAGTACGTAGTAAGAGACAAAACATGGTTTTTGTCTTTGAATAAAAAGGCTTTATGAGTTTAGGTAGGGGGGAGGGGGGGCTTACCGTCTTAAGCTTTACAACATCATCTTTAGTGGGTAAGTCACGTGCTCCACACACCCTTAGCACCTCCTCACGTGCTAGCACCTGCCATTGTGGGTGCATTGCTAGAAGAACGGTTGTCCACGTCAGCAAATTTGATGTGGTCTGTTTGCCAGCAAAGAAAAAGCTCTTGCACTCTTCAATTATGTCATAATCTGTAATGTGTGGAGTTGAATTTGATGCTTGAATCATTAGCCCTAACAAATCTTTTGGTCCCTTATTTTCTTGCCTTTCTGAATTTTCTTTTCTTTTCTCGATCAACTTCTTTAACGATTTCTTGATCTGCTTGTCCAGCTTCCACGAATTTATGTTCCTTTTTGTGGGCAAAAATCTGAAACAGTAGTCATTAATTATTATTAAAAACATTTAACACTTTTAACATATCTATCTATTCTTCCGGAATGACGTGCAGGTATTAATTAGAAAATACCTGTAACCAGGGATAAAGACTTTACTGAAAGTCTCAGCAGCAAGCTCCATTTGCTGGGCTTGTAAACGGAAAATGGCCTTCCCATCTTCATAGCTGCTACCGAATGCTGTTCTTGTAATCACATCTTCTGAAAGAAGCTGAAACCATTCAGAAACTTCAACTTCTACATTGCCTGATTTTGACTTTGCTACCCATTTATCCAACATATCTGTCACACTTTTTGCTACCACTGGCACCAGCAACTACCAGCCCACCCATATTAGAGAGAGTGAAATTTTTTATATTGAGGAAGTTTTGGTGAGAAGATTAAAAAAAAATGAAATTTTGAGGGACTTACTTTGAGATTTTCCATGTGGAAAGTTGGGGTGATGATTTTACGATGGTGAGCCCATTTCTCGCCTTTGAGGCTGAGAAGGCCATCGCCTTCGAGCTGTTTAACAAGTGGGTTTGCTTCATTTTTCTCATAGAATTCGGACTTGGATGTGAACACTTCACGAATCAGGTCCGGATCGGAGACGGCGAGCCGGACGGTCGGTCCAAACCACACAAGAAATGTGGAACCTACAATGAATTGAATAGCCCCAATGTCAGAAAAAAAAAATATTATTTTGGTGGGCATTAAGTGGTTAAGTTCTAAAACAAGATACAAGGGGATAAAAAAAGAAAAGCTTTTACATTATTACAAATAAACAACCTCAAGTAGTAAAAATGGAGTTAGCTGAAAGAGAAATGAACACAACCCCATTAATTTCAAAAATAGTGTAAGACCCTACAAAGAGAAGAAGATGATGATGATGAAGAAGAAGAAAGTTTCATCATCAAAATTTCAAGATCCCATAAAACAAATGAAAGTGGATGTATATAATAATAACTGCAAGCAAAAAACCAAAAGGGAGTGCAAAAACAGAATTACCAAAGAGAATTTTGATTAAGGAAAATTTAGTCTTTTGGGTTTAATTTAATCTCTTCATTAGGAGGAAGCAAGAAAAGTAAAAATGAAAAGAGAGAGTTGAAAGCATGAGTGGACAGTGTCCAAAAACTCTGAACTTGAACTTCAACATCAAGCACCAGAGCTTCAGAAAAGTTCTGAAAAATGGTTTAAAAGAAAGTAGCTGAACTCCAATTTTTTTTAAAAAAAACAAAGCTTTCAAAAGCCACAATTTTGAAGAACATGATCATCAAACCAAAGACAAAAGAAACTTTAATCATGAATATCAAAACTAACTTTGTTTTTGGTTTGCACTCAATATAAGGACTGAAATGCAAAGCATGTAAAAATGTGAGTACCATAAATTTTCTTCCAGTGATGGTAAAAGGAGAGGACTCTAGGGAGAATGTTGTGAGAAAAAGGCATCATAGGTTGAGAAGAAGCCTTAAGCATCATGCCCACAAGTTCCTTAACATTTCCAATGAAGAAATGATAAGGAGGGCCTCTGATCCCTTGCTTTGAGAAATGGTCTTCAATTCTTCTGGGTGTCCACCAAAGGCCCTTTGCTACTTTCAACACAAAAAACAACACCATCAAACAAATCACAAGTAGCTTCATGAACAAGAACAAAAGCTCCTCCAGCTCCATGTTTAATAGCTAGAGTAGCAAGAGAGTGTTAATTTGTTTGTGGGAGCAGCTTTTTTTTTTTTTTTTTTTTTTATGTTCTTTGCTTTTCTTCTTTTGCTTATGTTTCTGTACTTGTTAGTGTGTTTGCCTTTTAATACTATCAAGTGAGAAAGATCAAAATTAAATTAAATTAAATTTTAAATAAATAAAAAGAGAGAGATGAAAGGAATGCAAAGCAAGGCCAACGGCGTAGGGGCCGGCATTGGAATTCCAAGGGTCAACGACTAAGTTGTTTTTAAAATCTTTTTAGGACAATTTTACCCTTTATCTTTTCCTATTAGTACTATTATATCCCCTTTCAAGTTTTTGTCTTTTAATATATGCTTTGTTTTTATCTTTTATTAGGGATTCTGCTTTATGGGGAAAAATGACATTCCCTTAAATAACAAGTAAAAATAGAAATGTGTGATATAATAATTAAAAGGTGAAAGGATTAAAGAATGTTATTTTTTAAGAAGGGGTTTATTAATTATCTTAGAAATAAAATGATTGATCCTTAATTAAAGTAGCTAATCTGCTTTTGTTTGCAATCTTTAATCAATTTCCTTGAAATTAAATACATGTAGCCAAATAGGTGTGAGATGGTTTAAATTTTAATTGGAATTCGAAATTTTGTATTATTTGATAAGGATTTGAGGATGATTTTTTATTTTTAATAAATAAATAGGTCGGGATTCGGAATAATTTTTTGTCCAAAGTAAACAAGAAATTAGTTGTGATTCGAGATGATTTTTTTTTTTTGTCAAGAATCCCGAATTTTTGGTTAAAAATCTCAAATCTCGATCGAGATTTAGAATCCTAAACCGTTCGATATAAGATTTATGACGATTTGTTGTCCCTATTTAAAAATCAGTATGCGATTTGGGACAATGTTTCTCCTCAAATTCATAATTAGGACGGGACTAGAATTGATAAATCTCAACCCATCATGTTGATCGATTGTCATCCCTACTTGATGTTTTTTTTTTTTTTTTGTTTCTAGAAAAAAGCAAAAATAACTTAATACTACATATAGGCATGGGTGTAATTTATATGTATAAAATGTTGGGCCAAATAGAGCGGAAGTGCGTCGGCGGGCGAAATCGATTTTTAAAATATTTTTAATCTAGATAAATTAATCGACATCATATATATCTAATTTATCTGTATTTCATCCTAATCACTCATTAATATCAACTATTAGGAGTTATTACGCAAAAAGACTCATGATGAAATTTTTGGAAATATTTTTCGCGGTTACACGTACTAGTTTACCGAACCGGGCGATCGGGATAACCGGACAACCAGTTCATTGTGGAACTGGACCAGCTTACTACTACAACAATCCAATTACTGTAGCAGTGGCTAATCACTATAATTTCAGTAAATTATCATTTTCCTTAATGCGATTTTCTGCCGAAAATTCCCAAAACGCTTTTGGAACGATTCTGAAAATTTTGAGAATTTTTCTACGATACACACTGCTAAAATATTCTAAGTACTGTAGCTATGACCAAGTAATCGTAATTTCAATAAATTATGATTTTTTCCCTAATGCGATATTTATGGAAAATTCTCAAAACGCTTCCGGAATGATTCCGAAAATTCCAAAAAAGGTTTCTACGCATTATTATACATCCAATTTCATCCACAATATCTCAATTTCATAAATCAATAACAATTGAATGAAGTACACAGTTAATTAAATTAATCACTTAATCAATTCAAAATCATGCAAATCTAAATATCTAATTACGAATTGAGAGTCAACCATCATAAAGCAACTCAAGAATAATTTTAAATCACAAAAGAGTGGCTTAAGCAACCATATATTAAGAATAATTCTGGTGAGTCGTTCAGTGCATATCAAATAAACACCTACATGTCTATACTAGTCTCCCAAGACTCATGATTCATTAGGACAAACTATCAGACCCAATATTGATATACGATATGTATTGGTCTCAACGGATTTTATTAACCGACCCGTATCAGCAAATCTCAACCAGAAACCTTATTTGAGAATATGCTACAAGCAGTGACACCTTTTAATATCAATTACAAGTCTCGTTGTAACTCTACTGTATATTTTTGGATTTTTATCTAATATATACATCACTAAATCTCAATTAGTTTCAATCTAAACTAAATTGGATTGAATATGTATATAAAAGACAAAATGTGCTACTATTAAATGAATAATATTATTAAAAAAAGTGATTATTTGTATTCATGGATATGTCATAAGTACGATACGGATTGATGCTCAAAGCACCAACCCCAACATAGAAATGTTTTTCATAAATATCTATATTTGAAACTAAAAACCATTAAACATCATTTTTTTAACGATAAAAAAATGCTACGTAATCTAATTTTTTTTTAGTTAAGTTAATATGAATAGAGATTATTTCGATAGTACAAATAGAATAATTTATCCTTATTAATGAAAATGTAATAGATTAAGGATATTGGTATTATTATCTCAGTTATAATTTATTTCAATCGAAGTATATTCTCATTCATTTTTTTTATCATTTCTAATGGAATTATTCTTTTTTTTTATACATACAAAAAATCATTAATGAAAACACTTAAAAAATTGAAAAATTAAAATCAAATAATTTTTGGGAAATCATAAATTAAAAATCGGCCGATTAATTAGTCAAAATCGCCTAAAAACCATTGTCAATTTAAAACAATCAAAATTAATCTAATTAAATTGCTCAAATAATAATTTATGATTAATCGACGTTTAAATAGCATAACTTCAAACTTTATAGATAACTAATAAGCCTGACTAAGGTTTCATCCAGTACTCTGGTGGTGTAGTGGCTTTTAAGCTAAATCTTTTGTGAAAAAATTAAAAAAATTAATTAATTGTAAAATAAAAGTTGTTAAATTTGTTAAATATGACTTTTAATTAATTTTTTATGAGATAAAATTACATAAACTGCTCCCAACAACAGTATATATAAAATGAGCCATAAATATCTATAGTCAACATGTAAATATCTCCAACATTGTAAATATGATTTTAGAAAATTTGAATCCTGTTTTGCAAAACAATAATAATGTGATTATGCAAAAGCAATGATGTGAATATTTTCCATTTCTTTTATTTACTAAATCATTTACCCACACTGCAAGATCATTGAAATGTGCTTTGAATAGAGATGCCATAAAAACAATGTAAAAGTTTCATTTTGTTTTATGCATTCCTTAAGAATGATTAAATCTCTTATGGAGCCCTCCACTCTTTTGAGGATTGTACTTTAAATTTTGTATATAGGATTAAACTGATAATTATAGATATCTAAACGTCAAGAGAAATTATTATTAATATTATCTCATAAATCTATTGTTATTTATAATAGGAAAAAAAATTATATGCACCACTAAAGTTTGAGAAAAATGGAAAAATGCATCTCTTTAGTTTAAGGGGAAAAAAGACTTCCCCACTCTAAAACTTTTGTGATGTATAATTGAAAAAAATAATAATAATAATCTACCAAAACTTCCTAAATAAATTCAATGGTGGTATATATGTGTGTGTCAGAACAAGAGAATCAAACCTGTTCTACATTTTTTTTTAAAAATCGTTGAAAACCCAACAGTCAAATCATCATTTCCGAACTTAAACGGAGCAGGTAAAACCTCCGGCTGTCTCAGGCTCTTATAAGAAACACACTCACTGGATTCAAACTCAGAACCTTAAGGTGAGATCCTGAGTCATACACCACCAAGTCACGCACGCCCATTGGGGACAAACCTATTCTACATGGATAGAAAAGAAGGTGATTTTCACTATTTTATTTCATCTCTGATTTAAAAATAGTAAAAGATAAAAATACATTGTTAAAAAACATAAGATAAGGGTTAATTAATTAATTAATTATATAATAATTTTTTATTAAAAATAACTTGTTAAAGTTTCAATGAAAAGGGTATACAGAAATTATAGAACATGGAAAGAATTAGAACTGAAAAACAAAAGTCCTTGTTCCCTAAAAGATTGATTTGGGGAGTTGAAGAAAAGAAAGATGAAAGAAAGGGGAGAACACAAAGGAGGAGGAGGATGTTATTTTGGAATGTTGCTCTTAAATTTGATCACATGGGACACAAGGCTGTCTATTTTCTTTGCTCTTGGTGGGGAAATATGCTCTTGCTGACCCATACAATGGAGCCCCCACCTTCTCCTAATCTTGTCCTAATACTCCCAAAACATATTGGCTCCATTTGCCCTTCTTGGGTCCCTTCCTATTTAAAACTCTTGCATTACTTAATTACTTTAGATTTTAGTGCCACATTATTGCCTAATTACTCTCTCCATAGCACGCAATTCTTGAGATTATACCACTCGGTTTAGTATAATTTTTCAAATAGAGTAAAGTTTTTACAAAAAAATATATATATATATAAAAAAAAAAATCAATTGTTTAGTAATTAATTGGAGTTTTTATTGAAAGTTGTAAAATCATTTTAGGGTTATTATTCTTCCACTACTTCAAAATTTGAGAAATAATAAATAGGCACAAGAAGTATTGAGATGTAATATTTTACTATTATATATTTTTTAAAAAATATATTTTATTATAAAATATTACATTTTACTACAATAAGTATTGAAAAATAACAAATAGATATAAGAAGTATTGGAGTGTAATATTTTATTACTGTAGTAAACTGTAAGGTTTTGTAAAGATATGGTTGTAAAATATCAGTTGGTAAAGATATAGTTGTAAAATATTACAATCCAATACTTCTTATACGCATTTGTTATTTCTCAATTTCTGAAGTAGTGAAATGATAATAACTCATTTTTATTATATATAAAAACTCGGTGTTTTTCTTCCTAAAATACTACATGAGATCTTTCTTTTATTTTTAAAGATATAAATCACTAAGGGTGGTAAAAAAACTTGGGCTCAGCCCGAGGGCCTTTTTTAGGGTCTGGGTCGAGCTAGGACAAAAAAGTTCGAGTCCGCTTTTTATTAATTAAAATTAATTTTTTTAATTATATAAAATAATTTTTAATTCTAATTAAACACATACATTTATAACTGAATTTTGAAAGTTTAATACAAAAACACTAAAAACATTGAAATTCTTTTTTTTTTTTTTTTCATTTTTAAGTATTAAAATAATTAAAAAATTATTTTGTAAAAAAACCTGACCTGGCCCGACATCTTTTTGGCCCCACCGGGCATGGCAAAACCAGGACCCGACCCGAGATGTTGCCACACTTACAAATCATATTCATTATTAAATTCCTCCATAAATCTTATATTATTATAAGAAAATGAAATTTAAATTTTACTCAACCTGGGCAAAGAGCGGGTCACAGCTAGTGATTTTAATAGATAAGTTTTTTAAAGTTATGTTATGATAGGAATGAAATAATAGTGAGAAATAAAATAAACGTATTTTAGATAATTTAACTCTTAAAAAATTTACAACCTATACTCCTAAAAGTCTCAAATTCCTAATATATAAAAGTAACTTAAGTTGCAGTCAAATATTTTTTTTTAAAAAAAGAAATTTAATAGAGATTTCGGCACTTAAAAAACTGACCAACATAGAAACTATACTAAAGACATTTCGTTCATTACTTCAATTTTTGACATATATATGAACTTTGGTAGAAGAAATAACACAATTTCTAGTTATTTTGGAATGAGTTCATATTGATAGATGTATAATGTATTGAAGTATACAACGTAAGCTTAAGGGAGTATACAATGTAAGAGTCTCAATGATGTGTGGTTTAGTGATAAAAGATTTAAAATTTGATTGTTAGGTCCTGAATTCGAGTTCAATGAATGCATTTCTTATAAGAGCCCGGGACAGTCGAGGTTTTACCTGCTTCGTTTAAGTTCGGATCAAGTGATTTAATAGCGGTGTTTCCAACGTTTCCATATATATATATATATATATATATATATATATATATATATATATATATATATATTATCTATATATATATATATATATATATATATATATTGTTGATGGTGATTTCTGCAACTAAGGTAATTGAACAGTTCGGCAAGGGCAGAGATAAAGTTTTCCTCATTGGGAGGACCAGTACTCGGAGGGTATTGGTTATTTCTCAACCAGACTTAGAGTTCAGACTCGGTTTCCTGGATCTGACCGACCAGAGCACACCGTATGGTATAGATTCAGATAGACCCGGCCGGCGGTTCGGTTCCGGTTCGGAACCGAACCGAACCGGCCGGTTTCCGGTTCCACACTTAAGTGGAACCGGAAGTCGAACCGAACCGGAACCGAACGGTTCGGTTCCGGTTCGGTTCGGTTCATTTTTTTTTAATTAATTAAAATAAAATAATGAGAGGAGTCAAATCATTAAATAAAAAAAAAATTTATTAATTAAAAAAATGAGATTAAATTTATAAATAAAAAAAAAATTACTACATTGAAGAGCTTGAGCTTAATTTTTTAAAATTAAGTTGCCTACGTATCCTCCAAGGGTGAGAGGAATCAAAGCTCACGTAGTTCCATTACAAGTTTAAGACATATCCCCTTGTAAATTATAATTTTACATTTATCAATCATCATTATCAGTTGATCCTTCGGCTCCGGGTCCGCAGCTTCCGCTTGCACTTGTTGCAGAAGCATTATCGAACAAATTTTGCATGGTAAATGATGCATCAATCCAATGACAAGTCACACCCATGTATGAGTGTGTTTGCCAATGGTCACTCCAAATATCAGAACATATAGAAATACGACCTCTCATTTCTTTAAATATTTCATTTAAAATAATTTTACCATCTTTATATAATTTGAAAATATGACGTTTTGTTGTGTTTCGAGTCATTCTACATGCAGCAGGGTTTAAAGCATTATGCACGTAATTAGTAAAATGAAGTTTTTCACCAAAGCTTAAAGAAAGATGTGCCATACATGTTAATTTCGCAAATTCTTCTCTATTTTTTGCATCAGAATATTTAAATAAATCTACACTACTCGTACCTCTACTAGATGATGCGTACCTGGCCATTTGAGTCTGCGTCGTATCAATGCCAAATTCAACCGGATGATGTTTCTCCATGTGCTTGATCATATTTCCGTATCCACCAGAAAATTTATAGATAACCCCACAATAGTTGCAAATTGCTCGTTGTGAACCATCGTCTAGGCGTTCCAAATTAAAATGAATTTTGAAAATATCGGAGGACCGAGCCTTAACTTCTCTTCTCCGTGATTGTGCACTGACACTGGGGCCGCTCTCTTGGGTCGGCATATTTGACATTATGTTCTCGGATGAGCTTGCCATTTGAATAATTGCGATGCGGATGCCGAATGTGATAACAAATTAATTAACAACTAAAATCTAAAATAAGAGAATTGTATTGAAGTAAGATTAAGAATAAGAGATTTATAGAAAATGAGAAAGTTGAGAAATTGGTGTGATGAATTATGAAAAATGAATCCTATTTATAGAATTTTAGAATTTTTTTGATACCAAAAATGCCCCTAAATATAACCGTTTTATTACCGTTATTAGGGGTACATTAGTAATTTTTTATTTTATATAATAAAAAAAAATTTATAATTTTTTTATAATTTTTTTTTTGGCAGGGAGCCGTTTGGCAGGGAGCCAAACGGCTCCCTGCATCCCCCAACGGCAGTAGCCGTTGGGGGAATAAGGCCCCCAACGGCTACTAGCCGTTTGGGGCCTTAGGGTTCCTGTTGGAACCCTACGGTTCCAACAGGAACCCGACGGTTCCAACCGGAACCGTTCGGTTCCGGTTGGAACCGTCCGAACCGGTGGAACCGTACGGTTCCACCGGTTCGGACCGGTTCGAGTTGGGGTGGAACCCCAACCGAACCGGTCCCATTCCGGTTCGGTTCCGGAACCGGAACCGGAACCGGTTGGAACCGGAACCTTCCGGTTCCAACCGGTTCGGTTCCGGTTCGGTTCCGGTTCCGAACCGGAACCGTGGCCGGGTCTAGATTCAGAGACCGACCGCATCAGTGCGGAGGCCGACCACAAGAGCCCGGTAGCTCAGCTCAGTTCTGTTTCACCTTCGGTACCACGGCAGATGGGTCGGACAGTCAGGGTCAGGACGGGGCGGTTTGGGCAGTTCGGTAGATCATTTGACCGACCTCAGGGAGAACTGACGAGTTATCAGGGTAATTCAGACTTTTCCCTCTGACACATGTGCCACTGTTCGAGGGCACTTTACAGGCTGGCTTCATTGTATTGCGTGTAGCAGAAGATGAGGCAGAGTGATGTGACAAGCCGTCAAATGGCAGACTCACTTTCGACGACGACAGTTTTGGGGCAGAGAACCCATCAATCAGCCGGGAATCCCACGGAAAACGTCATGAGATCATGAGAGCAATGTTGTAATCTCCGAGTATATTAAGAGAAATTAGATTTGTTTGTAAATGATGGTCATTTTGGATAGCAAAACTTGTAACAAAGAAAACACTACTTGTAAAAACACAAGAGAACAACCAGTTCGGTTTCCCTTTAGACCTGTCCCTAAACAGGTCGGTCGAGCTCGGTTTTATAATAAAACAACACCCCACTTTGTGCCCGTGGACGTAGGCTGGACTTGCTCCGCCGAACCACGTTAAATACTCTTTGTCGATCCTTGTGTTTTTCTTGCCTTTTTGCCACATTTGTTTTTGGTCTCCCATAACCAAACAAATTCAAGATTGAATGAGAGTTGTCTCGGGAGGATTATCTCGAAACTGCATCTGGAACGAAAATCACTCGTAAACATATATATATATATATGTGTGTGTGTGTTGTGCTAAGGCTAATGTAACGACCATGATGTGATATGATGTGCTTTGCTTCAGTAATTGTTACAGGTAAGCTTTTAAAAAAAAAAATTGATATGCTATTATATTATATATGACTGGTTGAATAAAAATATAAAATAATAAAAGTAAATCACGTTGTGAGTTATGTAATTGTAATTGTATTGTTGCATCCGTTTGTACAATTTTGTTTTATAATTGATACATTATCATATGGATTTGTCTATCCCAAAATAAAATTAAAAAGAAATGCAAATTATCTAATTAAAAAATAGAATAAATCTCTCATTAATTAGAAACTAGAAAGAAATCAACTCAACTGCTTACATCTCCTCTTTCCAATCCCAGGGCCTGATTTTATTTTCATTCTAGAAGATTTTTAGGATAATAAATATAGTTCTATTAATAATTTGTTAGGAAAAAGAATGGACCCTCTTTTACATAATGAATCCACGCTTTTGATGCTTCCGTACTAACCCCAACATTTTTTATTTAGTCACTCTCCTAATTCTCGAGACTTATCTAATTATAAAATCACGCTGAACATTTACAAATAAGCTAAATTTTTGAGTGTTCAATTAATGTTAGCATAAATAATACGTTTGGGGACGAGCGTTAACGTTGATCTTTTAGATCTCACACCCTAACTTGATTTTGATGATAACAAACTATGTTCAATGGTATAATGGTATATGTAGCTCTTCAAATCATTGGCATCAAAAATTAAAAGGAAGCTCAAGATCAAGGAAATCAAGTATTGGAGCTCAACAAGCTAAAAATATGAAAGAAACAAAAAACCTACATTAGGATATATATATCACTATATTCTTGTAATGCTTGGTTAGGTTAGATTATGCATAATAAGCATAAATGAGCTCAAATCTTTTTCATATACATAAATATTTCAAAATTACTTTTTTTCATCAAATGATAAAAGCTTGTTGTGATCTTAAATGTCAAAATTATTTTTAAGCTTTTCAATTTTAAAAGAATCATTTGATTTTGATGAAAAAAATTTATTTTTTGATTTCAAAATATTTGGGTTTTAGTTTTTATACTTTATGATTTTGAAATTAGGACTGACAATGTAAGTTTTTCAAAATTCTAACAAGACCGGACGTTTTACATGGGTCCCAGAGAGATCTGGTCCAAGATAGAATGTACAAGTGATTTCTTAATTTGCGAGCCTTCAGTATTCTGACCATAACTTTCTCATGCGATATCCTTTTAATGTGATTCAAGTTGCATTAGAAAAAAAACTCAAATATCTATAACGTTGTAATTTACGTTGAAGATTTAAGTCAAAATTCTTTAGGATGAAAATCGTGCTTGAATTTGAAGGTTCTACGTTGGTGCTCCAACAGAAGACTAAACTTATGATCCTTGGCACCAGACGTCTGAACCTAAAAAAATATTCATTATATATTGCAACAGTTATATTGACTGAAAGTCATATTCCCATGTCCCAGAGAAATCCGAATTATGCCAAAAAATCCATAATAGCTAGTTTTTATATCCAACTATAAATTAATTCCTTTAGGCCATTTTTCTGTTGATCGAATATTTTTAACTTCTCCGTATAACACATTTTGATCATCAAAAGAGCTTAATTTGCTCATCTTACTTAATTATGAATTTTTATGTTAGTTGGAGCTTTGTTCTCCACTTTCCTTATATCAAACACTTGGGAAATCTTCAAGCTCTTACAGAAGAATTTGTAAAAGGTTTGATCCACATCCGAAAGTTGAATTGGGTTATATTCGAGCTTGGTAAAGAAGAAATTTGTGTTGATTTCATTGACACCCTAGAAGTCAAGTCTTGTAGTGAATCCTCTTGCGGGTTGCTTGATGCGTGAACATAGGAGAGATTGTCGAACCACCTAAGAATCCTTGTGTGTACAATCTTTCTAACCTTATCTCTTTACTTTGTATTTGACCATTAATTTGTTGAGATAACGAGTTTGTATTGATTTAAATGATATTGAGTATTCATTAGATAAGTTGAATTGAATATCATTTGGTGAGATTATTGTTTGTGGATGGAGTTAGGGCTTAAGGTATTGAAGTATTGATTGATTGAATTTGGGAGTGTCAAGATTGAATTGATTAAAATTGAGTTTTGTTAGATAATGAAAGAAATTCTTAAATTCACTCTATATGAATTTACAATGGTAGAGGCCTATATATATAGGCTACATAGAAATCCAAAATAGAAAATGAATCCTATAGTAATGAGCAATAATAATGACTATAGGAAATATGCATCTAATAGGGAAATATAATAAAACCATAAATCCTAATGGTATAGGAATTCTATTTTAGATATTGATTCCATATTCCTTAACACCCCCCTCAAACTCAAGCTGGTAACGAAGTAGTAAGCTTGAGGTTGCATCTTGAAATCGGAGAGCGGAGTTCTGAAACTTGGAAATCTTGAAACTTGGACGCTGGAAACCTTGAGATAATGGATGAGCTTTAACCTACGAAGCCCGAAGGGGGGAGCCGAAGCCCAAATTGTTGTCGAAGCAGGAGAGCTTTAACCTACGAAGCCCAAGAGGATGCCGAAGCCCAAAATGATGCCGAAGCAGGAGAGCTTTAACCTATGAAGCCTGAAGGGGGAGCCGAAGCCCAAGAGGATGTCGAAGCCGAAGAGCTTTAACCTACGAAGCCCGAAGGGGGAGCCGAAGCCCAAAATGGTGCCGAAGCAGGAGAGCTTTAACCTATGAAGCCCGAAAGGTGAGCCGAAGCCCGAGAGGATGCCGAAGCCGGAGAGCTTTAACCTACGAAGCCCGAAGGGGGAGCCGAAGCCCAAAATGATGCCAAAGCATGAGAGCTTTAACCTACGAAGCCCGAAGGGGGAGCTGAAGCCCAAGAGGATGCCGAAGCCAGAGAAAGAGTGAAATCTCGAAATAAAGCCGAAGCTGAAAAGGGAGTCGAAGCCCAAGAGAATGCCGAAGCCAAAAAGGGAGTGAAATCCCGAAAGAGAGCCGAAGCCCGAGAGAACCGAAGCCAAAGAGGGAGCGAGATCCCGAAAGAGAGCCGAAACCTGAAAGTGTCGAAGCTAGAGAGGGAGCGAAATCCGAAAGAAAGCTGAAGCCCGAAAGTGCCGAAGCCAGAGAGAGCGGAAGCAAATTTGAAAGAGAGTTGAAACCAAAAAGGAGCCGGCCTAGAGCACACTTGTGAAGCGGTGGCGCATTGGAAAAGCAATGTGGTAGTTGACAATGGGGGCGCGTGATGGTCATGCAATTATGGTAGCCGTGATCCCCCACCCGCCGATGAGAATCAGAGAGAGTGAATTAACTAGAAAAAGGAGAACCTAGTGTCTGATACCATGTTAGATAATGAAAGAAAGTCTTGAATTCACTCTATATGAATTTACAATGGTAGAGGCCTATATATATAGGCTACATAGAAATCCAAAATAGAAAATGAATCCTATAGTAATGAGCAATAATAATGACTATAGAAAATATGCATCTAATAGGGAAATATAATAAAACCATAAATCCTAATGGTAATAGGAATTCTATTTTAGATATTGATTCCATATTCCTTAACATTTTAGTCTTAAGATTTTTAGTTACCAATGCACCATACCTCTTGGGTTATTTAGGTCCTACCTTAGCAAAATTTCAGATTCCTTTTCTGAACATCATCTAATTAGATTATCTACAACTTAACCCTTAATTCATGAGCAACTCTTTGCTCCAAATTCAAACTCAATTTGTTGTTATGATGAATTGAGAAGAATACTTTAGCAATACATTGCTCAAAGCACCAACAAACCATTGTTTATTACGTCAAATCATCATCATCAACCCTAGCTAACTCTTTATCTTCAATTTTAGCATGAATTTACTCAATGACAATAAAAAACCATTTCCTTATAATAAAAAGAATCCATTTAGTAAGAAATATTTGCTTGGTTAGAGAAGAAGACGATGAATAATGAAGCAAACTAACATTAGCAAGCTTCTCCCTTCCATCAATGGAAGGGATATGAGATAAGAGGAAGAAGACACTACAAAAATTATGCACTTTAGCGTCGAAACTAATCGACGCAAAAATCCACAGTTTCGACACAAATGTACATTAGCGTCGAATTAATTAGACGCAAAAATTGGACGCCGAAACATCGACGAGAATAATATTTAGCATCGAAACAAAGATATTCGACGCTAAAAACTACATTTTGCGTCCAATATATTTCGACGCTAAATTAAATTTTCTGACGCTATAGGTCAGATATTGCGACGAAATAATTCGACGCTAAAAGTTAGACTTTTAGCGTCGTTTAGTTTCGACGCTAAAGTATATTAAAAAAATAATATTTGTATACTTACAGCGGCGATTCTTTTATTATTAGCGTCGAATATTTCGACGCCAAAAACACATTTAACGTCGACTAGTTCGGCGAAAATAGTTAAAAAATGTGTTTTTTGTAAATTATTAATTTACTGCTTTTTGGTCTAAAATAATTAATTTAATTGAAAAAAATTCATGATTAATAACAGAATTATGAAATATTATAATAATTATTTTATTATTATATTGAATTTTTTTTTAGAAAAAATACATATTATATTAAAACTATTTGTTCAAAATGTTTATACAAATGGATATAAAATATATTGCTACTGTGATGGGGGGACGCTCGAGCCCGGTGCACCCTGACTGAGTGAGACCTCCAACATCTGGCGGAAAGCTAGCATTTGCTGTTCGAACTGCTTCATCTTCTTCTCGTGGTCCACCTTGACCTGTTGTAGCACCTCCTTAGTCTTCTTCAGCTCGTCTCGGGTGGTGACTAGCTGGTCTTCGGTGGTGGCTAGCCGGTCTTGGGTGGTGGCTAGCTGGTTTTGGGTGGTGACTAACTGGTCTCGAAGAGATGAGGTATTGTCCGAATTAACAGTATTGCGTGCAGATGACGTCGGCTTCTTACGAGTGCCAAGGCCAACGTTGTAAGCTGTCTGATTCTTGAAAACCAATTGTGACAACTGCTCATCTGGTATCGGGTCAGACCTTGTCTTCTGAGTTTGATGTTGGAGTTCCATCATTTCATTCTGTTTAAAAAAAGAAGTTAATGTTAGAATTTTTAAGAAAAAATTAACATATATAATAATAATTATTTTATTTTAAAAACTGAAACTTACATAGCAGTGTTCGGCTTCTTCATTTATCCATTTGTTTTCTCATTGTAATGCGTCACTCGAAAATATCTGGAAATGATTGCACCTCACATGTGTTACTCTGTTAAAAACATAAAATAAATTCAGTATTATTCCATATTAGTAAAAATAATGAACTGTTATATTTTACGTTAGGATATATTTACCTCAGAATATTCGGCACGATGTTGGATAAATGGCTTCGAACCTCCACGGTGGTTAAAACGCAAGTGACTTCGATTTTCCGCATTTGCGTGACATTTATCATGCATTTACCAACACTGTAAGTACCGAAAACAAAGACAATTATAAATTTCCGTTTATTTCAAAATTTACCTCGTGTTTTTTGCTAGAACAAAGCTCACATAAGAATGTTCAGTCTTACTCCTCTATAAAATCAGGCTTATGTTGTGGAGCCTCTGAAGGTCCATGTTCGTCGAATATTGGTTTCAAGACTTTTGTCCTATAATCCTTATAACATTTCCCCATGTGGTTGTCAATATACTGTTGGACATTCACTTTGGTCAGATCGAAGTCGAACCACTCCTACAGGAATAGCAACCGAGTAAAATTAAATATAAAATAAAAATATTAACTAACAAACAATTTCGAAAACTTAATACCGTACGGAAACTTACAATTAGCGAAGAGAATAGCTGGTTGATTTTCGTCTCCCACGGTATCTTTCTCCAGAAACGTAGTTTTGGGGAGCTTCAAATCAAGCTGTAGCTCTTATGGCTGCAGTAAACGCTGAATTATGTTGTCCAACTTGACTTTGTCCATCATCTGATATCTCAATCCGGATACGGCCGTGAGCCTTAACGTGCTTAGCCAGCCCCAGGCCACGGGTGCGTCTCGACCCTTCGCTGTACTGGACTCACCTGTGCTAGCAGAGACTCAATCAGGGCCAGTTGTCCTTGAGATGTAGATGGAGTCGCATTAGCCCGTCTGCAATTGTCCGGTGCCATCTGCAAAAACATACAAAGTTTCAGGTTTTGCATCAAAATAACTCACTTGTGGTGGCTTGGATCTAACCTATTATATGCATGAATCATGAATACATAGTATGAACTGCATAAATGAAAAGGTCCAAGCAAGACACACATTGTTAGTAGATAGAATCATCACATCCAAGATTAAAAACGAGTGATGAAAGAAATGTCCTATGGAAGTTGTGAGACAATGCAATGAAAGTGTATGAAAGAAATGTCCTATGGAAGTTATTTTCTTATAAATGTTATCAAAATCCAACCTAAACACAAGTCATAAGATCAAAATAATTTATTTTTCGCCGTTGGTTTTAGTATATATTTATGTACGAATAATGATTTATGTATTCTCTTAATTATCCAAAGTATCAAATGGTCTATATCTCTAAAATAGAACACAATGAAATCAAAAAATTCATTTAGTCAATCCCATTTAATAGAAAAAGACTTGTATTTAGTTATGATTTGCCATATTGGTTTAGCATGCAAGTATGATTCAATAAACCTGATAAGTTTTGTTGACCAAAGTGTTTCTATATATATGTCAATTATGTTACTATACATTAATATTATCTGTATGAATATGTCATTAATATTATCTGGTACCAGAACAGTAGCAAAATGCTACTGTTCTCATCTCTCTCGTCTCTCTCTCTCACCATGAACCAACAAAACACACAGACCACTCACCCTTTCGGCAGCAACAAACACACAGACCCTCAATATAAGCCACACACTCACGCCACTCAAAAAATGATTTTCTCTCTGATTGAGTTAGCACATAACTAGCAGGTGGCTTAATAAGACCTTGAGAAGTGACTTGTAAATGCAATTCACTGCGAATTCTAAGATCTTGTAGGTCCAATCTAGCATTTACAGTGTCTTTTATCTTACCCGGAATATTGAATAGTGTGCCCATTAAACTCTCACATATGTTTTTTTCTATATGCATTACATCCAGATTATGTCGCAAACTCAGAGTCCCCCAATATTCTAACTCAAAGAAAATACTCTTTCCTGTCCAATTCAACTCTTCAAGTTGACGTTTTCGATTTTTATCTCTATTATTAGAATGTTTACCTGGTGTGCTGTCTCTGAGATGTTGATGTTGGCAAAGTATGTTGAATCCAGACAATGGACTGGGTATACTTTGAGGTTAATGTTGACCGTTAAATAATTTACTTCTCCGTCAAGGATGACTCAACTCAAGAAATTTCATGTCCATGTGTATCCTATTTTATTCCGTAATCGTTGCGAATGTGTTTGACCCGCACAAACTGGACATGTCATGTATCCCTTAGTGCTCCATCCAGATAATGAACCATAAGCTGGAAAATCATTAATGGTCCATAATAATGCGGCATGCATCTGAAAATACTGCTCGAAAGCTGCATCATAGGTATGCACACCCACATTCCATAATGTTTGTAACTCCTAGATCAATGGTCTCAAGTAAATATTCATATCTTTACCATGGGAACGTGGATCAGGGATAAGCAATGACATAAACATGAACGGATCATTCATACATTTCCATGGAGGTAAGTTATATGGAATAACAATAACGGGCCACATGCTATAAGAGTTGTACATGTTCCCAAACGGGTTAAAACCATCAGAGGCAAGACCTAACCTGACATTACGGGGGTCCTCAGCGAAACGGGGGTACATGTCATCAAATTCCTTCCACTCGGTTCCATCCACAGGATGTCTAAGTATGCCCTCCGCACCGATTCTCTTTTCATGATGCCACATCATGTCAGTCGTTGTGTGTCGTGACATGAACAACCTCTGCAGCCTGGGCGTTAAAGGGAAATATCGCAATATCTTTTGAGGCACTTTCTTCCCCATACCACGGACTTTGTACCGACTTTCACCACATATCGGACAATATTCAAGTGATTCATACTCGGCACGAAATAATACACAGTCATACTTACAAGCATGAATGGATTCATACCCCATTCGCAGATCACGCAACATTTTCTTTGCCTCGTAGTATAACTTAGGCGCTTCCAACCGGTAACATTTGCCCAGTAATTCTAGCATCATATCAATACTTTTGTTGGTCATTCTGTTGATCACTTTAATGTGTAATAATTTCACAACGGAATTCAAGATCGACATTCCATCACCTTCAAAAGGAATTTTTTTTGCTTCATCAAGTAGTTCACTAAATAAATTTTGATCATTTCCACTTAACACTGGCATGTCACCACTAACATTATGACCAAGTTTTGGACCTTGTAAGTCATGCAAAGCATCTATTATCTCATCGTTTGCAGGTTGATTGTAACTACTGCTCCATTCACCGGAATCAATAAACCGTGACTGAGAATTATACTGCTCACCGTGATAAATCCACGTACGGTAAGTTGGTGATATTCCCGGCATGTATAAATGATTATGAACTTCATCTAACCGTTTCATTTTCCTATTCAAACAATTTATACATGGATACCGAACACGACCTTCTACATCAAAGTGTTGCTTTGCGACTTCCATAAACTCATACACTCCATTACGATATTCAACACTCAATCTATCCAGCGAGCTCATCCAATTTCTATCCATTTCAGCGAAATACCTAAATATAATAATATAATTATTAAACATCATATTACACTCATCAACATTACTAATTCATTAATTATTTATTTAAGCATATACATATATATTTAGTTGATAAATTAAATAGTTTACAGAAAAATTATATTTAGTTAATTAATTAACTAATCTACATATATAAATCATAAACCACTAACAAAAAGTATATAATAAACATAATCATAAAAAATGAAAATAATAAAGAAATATGAAAGAAGATTTACCTTATGGAAAATTGATTACAATTTTTTTGAAAATTTGTAGAAGAGTTGTGAGGTTGCAGAGGAGAGATTCTCAGATTTCAGAGGATGAAATTGAGGAGAATGAGAGAAAAAGCAGAGGGGGAGAAGAGTTGGTGGCATTCTGTATTTTAATCTATCTTTAGCGTCGAAACATTAAATTCGACGCTAATTATCTGATTTTTAGCGTCGAATCTCCTATTTCGACGCTAAATCTCTGATTTTTAGCGTCGATTTAAAATTTAGACGTTAAATATTAAAGGATTTTTGGTGGAATCTTCATAAACCTTTAGCGACGCTACTTCGTCGACGCTAAATGTCAAGTTTTTGGCGTCGAATATGATTTTTGACGCTAAAAGTATAACATTTAGCGTCGCAATTTTATGTCGACGCCAAAAATTATTGGAATAATTAAAACACGTTAGCGTCGAATAATTTTCGACGCTATAATTCGTACTTTTAGCGTCGATATGTGAATTCGACGAAAAAAGTTTAATATTTGGCGTCGAATATTAATTACGACGCTAAAAGTGATTATTTGCATCGAAAGTGGTTTCGACGCTAAATTATTGGACGCTAAAGGCCATAATTTTTGTAGTGAGATGAGAGAACAATGATCCAATCACTGCCTATGTTTTGTTGTCTCACATGTATCAACAATTGACACATATTTAATTTACACAAGATGGCTAACCAATGTGACTTAGTGGGCTATGTTATGGTCTCATTTGTTGATTGCTCATTGCATAAGCATTATGAATAAAACAATTTGATTCTAATGTCACTATAATTAAAATATCGGTATCATATAGCAATTTATTTATTCAACGTTATAAGCAACCATTGATTATGCCACCAAGTGCTCAACAAAACATTTGATCATATTGTGAGGTTCTCCAAGTTCGTATATGTTTGTTATATATAGAATATTTTTATATGTCCATAAAAATACCAAATTATAAATCATGACAACCACAGGTGATTCCGCTGAACCATACAGTCAAGATAACTACATATGTATAATCCCACCGTCATCGAATTTTCAAGTCAAATGAGAGATATAGAGAAGACCGTTAAGTCTCTCATATGGCCAATCCAATCATATCTACATATTCGTATTTCTATGTTAATAATTAGAAAATTATTTTATAATATCATCATGATTGATAAAATCTATTTTCGATGTCAATTCTGACCGAAAGATTTAGGGAACACAAACTCAAAGATCTAGAATATACAACTCATCCATATAAACTGACAAATACTATCTTGATTCACATCAATCTCCATATGCATTGGTCATACCTAATAAACATCCAGAGACCAAATCATAAAAGATTTATGTCATTTATGACATCAAAGTAAGGATGATCACACAAGATCATGTACATTATCCAACTCGAGAAGACCTCATATTGACAGATTTTTAGAATGACTACTATGATTTTTTCATGAGATTCAGCATCCATTCTCCATTAAATACTCATTTGTATATATGAGTTTCCTAAACTCATAACTCATTGAGCTAAACTATATGGATCATATCCATATATACGATATGTGTCAGTCTCACGTGTTTATAAGACCCATGTCAGTAAATCATCGATCATGAATACAAATTGAGGATATATTATATAATTATATTTCTCATGGTTAATTATAACTTTTGTAACTATGTCACTACAATACTCTCAAGTTTTTTCTTTCTCATTCATCTATCTAAAATCCTTTAGGTTAATCTAAACAATTTAGATTAACGATGTATGAATAATACAAGCAGTAATTACTATATAATAATTATATGTAAATGCATTCTTATATAAATAATCGTATTAGTTATACAAATCAGAATGGCGCATGGCATATTAGAACATTTACATGCACAAGTTATATATATATATTTGAAAAGTTTTATGAGTAAATCCCCTTGCTTACCGGCCACAAAATAATAATATATTTTAAGCATTCCGCAACCCAATAGAAATTATTCTGCATTTTAACTATAATGTGGGATCCATATATATATATATATATATATATATATATATAAAATCTCCCCTATTTTGTTGTTATTATATATGAACAATATTTCTTCTCTTTTTTGCAATTACATATATTTGTACATCATCAGTACATTCATTTGAAAGTACCAGTTTTTAAAAAAGAATGTCAACTTAATCTAAATAAAAATACACAAAAAAAAAAGATTCTTAAATTTTCATGATGGTGATCCAAACTACTAAAAAAAGGTGGAGAGAAATAAAAAGTGACAACTTTATGGGAACTAATAATTGAGATACAATTATAAATTTGGACTCATATGCTTAGAAAATAATTGATAATAATTGGAGCTAGCTAGCACATAAGATCAAATTGGTTGCTAGCACATAAGATCAAATTGGTTTTTTCCCCTCCTTTTTGATATTCTTTGAGATACATTTGAAAGTGATAAAGGAGATTTAGTTGGTGAAGTCAAGAGCAAAAGAAGGGATTTGCACATATGATTCGTTGGCAAATCCTTCTGCCACCACCATATCAAATCTTCTTCAAAATTATTATGAATCAACCAACACTGCCGTATTAAAAAAACAAACAAACAAACAAACAAACCAACACTACCCTAAATTTATCCCACAAACAAGGATTTGATGCAATCCCCAATTTTAATTTTTTTTTTTTTAATTACCCATTTTCATGCTGCTTGTCCTAATAATAATGACATTAGTATAATAATTTATTGAGAATTTAGGTCCAATATTTAGCTGAACTGTAATAAGATTTTCATAATCTTCAAATCACACATGTTTTAATATTAACCATAATTAAAATTTTATTATATTTAAATTATTATCCAATAATAATCGATAATATTTTATTAAAAAAAACTCACTACAAAACTCTGAGTTCAGTATCAATTTCAATGGAGTAATATTAATGCATAATTAGATAGATGGTCAAAAAAATTAAAATCGAAAGCTCAATTTACTTGCGTATGTGATGAGCATTTAATATCTCTATATTTTTCGCCATTTGTCTTAATATTTTGTTGGTGATATCGAGTTTTTATGATCTTTGATGTGTTTTAGGTGTATTTTTGCAGGTTAAAATCATATCACGACTCAATATAATTAACTAAAGATAAAAACGAAAAGATACGAAGTAAATCAGGGTTTAATTCGGAGTCGAAATGTGCATCCCGACGCAAGCCGCGCGTCAAACAGAATACAAAATTTCTCTTTAATGTTGAAAAAGTTGGCGCGTCGCGACTCCCATGCATGAGTGTTTTTGCGTTGCAACATGGCAATTTTGACCCTAATTCATCATGTATCCGATTTTTTAGTAGGAAACACACCATGAACCCCCTATATAAGCATAATTTATCCCCAAAACCTAAAAATCAAGCCCCGTAATATATTTTAGAGCCTCCAGAGCTTAGAAGAACGCCTAGAGTAAGGCAAGAATGAGTGCATCAATAAGAGTTGGAGTTTGAAATCGAAGACTGCAAACGAGAGTTTATTTCTTCCTTTTTTCTCTCTAACTTTATTTTTTATGAGTTCTTGCTTTATAATAATGATAAGCATATTTTTATTGAATATTATGAGTAGTTATTCATTAAATTTAGGATTGTAATGGATCCAAACATGTTTAATTAATTTATTTGCATATTTTTATTCTTTTGAGTTTGGTATTGATTATTTATTATTCTTTATGCTTAAATGCTTAATTTATTTGTTTAGTCAATAATATAATAGTCTTGGTAAATCTTTATGAACTCGACGGAGGAAATTTGGATTAGTCGTGGGATCAATAGCGTGTGATTTATTCATTGAATAGATTTCACTGTTTGATAGATATATACCTAAAGGGCATGCGTAGCCAATTTAAAAATTGACTTTAAAAAATTCGGTTTAATTTAATTAATATGCACATATAGTTAATTGATTTATTCTGAATATATTCACCTGACCATCGAGAGAGGCTTGTGAATAATTTAGTGTTCTAGGTTAATAATTAATAACAACAACCCAATTGAATGGAAAGTGTCTGAGCTTATTGTATACATGATTAGGTGAAGTTGCAACCCTAAGTTCTTATATCTTATAAGGTTTCTTCAAAAAATGTTATTTGATTTTAAATTAAATCATTAAATTAATTCTTTTTCTCAATAATTTAGTTTAAGTTAAGTAGGTTAGACTTGGTATTAATTGACAATCTTGAAGCATACATTGCGCAAATATCTGATGAAAAGCTAACGGAGAAATTCTAAAGTACATCTATGAGGAAGTGGTGGAACAAGGAGTTAGACAAGAGCATATGTATGAGCCTATTGAAAATCTTTGGAGACAAGAGGACACATCACAAATATGAGGAAGCTAACATCATTGACATCGCCTATGAGCTTGATAGAATGGAAAAACCATTCCAAGTCAAGCATCCTCTAAGACCTTCTGATGATATATTCTTTCATTCAAGACCTCATATAGCTAAAAGGTTGAAGAATGTGTCATGGGCATTAAGTAGAGAAGACCTTTATTTTCCATCATATTTGTGGAAGAGGAGCTTGCACAGTAGCACATGACGCTGACCAATATAGGACATCCATAACCACATTGAAGTCTCCTTGAAGGAAGATCTTCAAAGACCGTCTGGCTGAAGATGTTAAACTTAGCGCTAGCGGGGAGGCAACCCACACATTTATTTTTTATTTTAGTATTTTTTTTATTGTGTGCTATCTGCGTGGTTATTAGTTTACATGTTTATCTATACAGGTACTAGCACAACCCATACACCCCGTGCAATAAAATTCTAACCAGCAAGAGCCTGCTCAACTCCATACACGGTAGTGTTTTTCCTCACTCTTTGTTTCTTTACACTTATTTCACATTGTGGACAATGTAAATTTTAAGTTTGGAGGTGTGTGTGAATGTTAGTGTTAGTCATACTATTTATAAAAAAATAAAAAATAAATATTTTAGTCATGTTGTAGTGAACATAGTTCACATGATGAGTTTGTTTGCCTTAGAATAAAATCTTAGAAACGATAAGTGCCTAATTTACTTTGATCTGATGACTTGAGTAAGTGATCTAAGTTAGACTCGTATGTACTTAAAAGTAGATTTTTAGCTATAAGAACCTAGGGAGTTGGCAAAGTGACTAGTTGAGGAAATTATTTGAAGATGAATACACATTTTCTTAGATATTTGTATATGTTTGTAATTATTTATGATATATGATATGACTAGAGTAAGAAAAAAAGATATTTTGGAAAAAAAAAATTGAAGAGCATAAAAGAAAAAAATAATAGAAATAAAACAGAGAAATAAACTACATATAACCGATAAGCGTGAAACTACCCAATAGTGAGTGTTAGGATCACCATGAGGAGAAATGTTACCTTAAAGGGTAGGTGAGTCAAAAGATAAAGAAAAAAGAAGCCATGTCATATCGAGCTTAATGGGCAAATACAGAGTCTTTTTGAGATATTTAGGTTGGTTTGATCATCGGATCCCAATTTTTGAGACGAAATCAATGAGTTGGCTTTCTTAGGATTCGAGTTGTGACTAAACCTTTACACACACATTGTGAGTCTGATTTAGATAATTTATTCAAGAATTTGGATTTGAGTTGTGTTTGGTACTTTGAAGGTTTTTTGGTTTCACTACTGAGCAATCTTTGAGGACAATGTTATGTATAACTACCAGGACTGTTTTATTTTTGTGTGAATACATGTGTGTGTGTGAATGACGTTTGTGGGTGGGTCGCTGTAAGCACTCATGAGACTATAACTCGTCCACTTGGCCGCCTAGGGGTTTAAAGACTTGTTGCATACGCTAAATGCAACTGTGATCCCTACTAAAGTGGCATAGGTTAATTTGTTGTAATTTTATTTTATTTTATTTCTTGTTATTTTGCTCGAGGACTGGCGGTATGCATTTAAACCTACTAAAGAGTTTTGTTATATTTGACTTTTTTACGAAAATGATTTTAGTGTTGAGCCTTGATTTTCTTTCAAATGGTAGGGATTTGAATTTATGCACTAACCTTATATTGCACGTGTTCACTTTTATAACAAATAGCAGTCGTTGCTGCCTGTTTTTAAGTGTAGTCTGTCTTAAACGAAACAAACACAAATAATAATTGGACTAATCAGAGGATGTGTTTTTCATGTTGGTTGAAGGTTCCTAATTCTTTGCCTAATTACTTTTCACATACGTTGTTCTGGGATTCAATCTCAGCTGGTGGGTGCCTTTTCTAAAGTAAATCTCTTTTATAAGAGCCTTGTAATTGTTAGATAGGGTCCTTAAGGTTCAGGTTCTCCTAGGATGCCCTGAATGCTCTAAAAGGTCGAGTTCTTATCGAGGAATGAATGCTTATATGTAGGTCTCGTATGAGAGAAAATCTACAATACAACAGGAATATCACGTCATCTATACAACAATCCAATAATTCATTATCATGCATGCTAAAATATTAAAAAACAACTAAAAATGAATATTAAATCATACATGTTATTTACTAATTTTTTGGTGATATTATATGACTTATGTCTCAGTTGCACCAAAGAATTACTCCTCGCAGTAAGACAATCCTTCTTATTTATATAACTTCTTTTTCTTATTGTGGATCAAATTTACTCATGAGACACACGTCAAGTCCTCATTGGACCATAAAATTGTCCTTTAATAACATCCTATAGGCTTCTGTAGCGATTGATGATGTGAAAGAGATTATACAAGTCATATCAAAGTCAGGTATCCCCTGACCCCTTGCACTACAAAAAAATATGGTCTTTAGCGTCGAAAAATATTGACGCTAAAAGAATGTCTATTGACGCTAAAGAATATTAGTGTTGAATATTTTCGACGTAAATTTTCAACGCTAAAACATGGACGAGAAAGACTATGAGCGTCGAAATATACTTTCGCGCTAAAGTACAGTATTTTAAGTCAAAATATTTTCGACACTAAATTTGAGACCTTTAGCGTCGAAAATATTTTTCGATGCTAAATCATGTTTTTTGCTATAAATTATTTTGACGTCAAATAATTTTTTACTTAATAAAAAACTTATTTATTTTTCCTTTTAGCGTCGAAAATTTCGACGCTAAATGTATTTTAAAATAAAAAATAAAGTTTATTTATTACCTTTAGCGTCGAATATTTCGACGCTAAATGTGAAATAATATTAAAATATAAATCTTATTTTTTTTACTTCGATGCTAAAGGGTATTGAAAAAATTATTATTTTATTACATTTAACGTTGAAATATTCGACACTAAATGTTTACATATTTTTTTGAAAAATATTATTATAATAAAAATAATTTTACTGAATAATAGTAAAATAATTTTTATTCTAATAATTTTTTTGTTCTTATAAATTTAAAAATAAATAAAAATAAAAAATAAATTAATTTTATAATTAATTTTTTTCTAAATAAAATAAATATATTGTCTATTAACAATCACTGCTGCTATGAATGTTTATACAAATAAAAATAACAATCACTGCTACTGTGATGGAAGGGCGGCCGAGACCAATGCAGACTGGTTGAGTGAGGCCTCCAACATCTGCCTAAAAGTCCTCATATGTTGGTCGAACTCCTGCATCTTCTTCTGGTTGTCCTCCTCGACCTGCTGCAGCTTCTTCTAGGTCTCATTCGGCTCTTTTTTGGTATTGTCCAACACTTCTTTGGTGCTGTCTAGCTGTTCTTGAAGGCATAGCTGAGTATGAGAAGAAACAGTAGTTCGTCCAGATGACGTCGGCTTTTTACGAGTGCCAAGTCCGACGTTGTACACTGTCTGATTCTTGAAAACCAATTGCAACAACTCCCCATCTAGTAGAGGGTCGGACCATATCTCCTGAGATTGTCGCTAGAACTTTACCTTTTCGTTCTGTTTAAAAAAAAATTGAAGTTAATGTTCGAACTTGAAAAGAAAAAAATTAAATTTTAAAAAAAAATTATTTTAAATATTAAAACTTACATAGTAGCGTTCGACATCTTCATTGACCCATTTCTTCTTCTCACTAGAGTGCGTCACTCATAAAAACTTCGGAAATGATTGCACCTCACATGTGCTACTCTGTAAGAAAAAAAACATAAAGTGGTTGTTAGTGTTAGTAAAATTAATGAAATGTTAAAAAACAGTTTATGGTATATTTACCTCGAAATGCTCGGCACGGTGTTAGGAAGATGGCTTAGAGCCTTTACGATGGTTGAAACGCAAGTGACTGCGATTCTCCGCGTTTGCTTAACATTTATTATGCATTTAACAATATTTTCATTAACAAAAACTAAAAGAATTATCAACTTTGTATTATTTTAAAAGTTACCTCGTGTTTCTCGCTAGACAAGAACTCATACAAGAATGTCCAGTCTTCCTCCTCTATATAACCAGATTTGTGTTGTGGAACCTTTGAAACCTCATGTTCGTCGAATATCGTTTTCAGGACTTTTATCCTAAAATCCATGTAACTCTTCCCCATGTGGTGGTCGAGATACTTCAAGACGTTTGATTTGTTTAGGTTCCTAATTTTTTAATAATAAAGATATAAAAATATAATTATTAGACATTATATTTATTTTATATATAATTATTAGACATTATAAAAATTATATCTTTATTTTTATATAATAAAAATATAATTATTAAAAATTATATTAAACTCATCAACATCACTCATTAATTAATTTAAGCATGCACATAATTAATTAATTTCAAAACAAACTAATTAATCTCACATATATGCATTATAATCAACTAACAATAAATTAATTACCTAACACAATGTATATAACAAATATAATTATAAAAAACTAGAACCCGAATTTCTGAGAGAGATTAAACTTAAATTAAGTGAGAGTGATTCAAATATAAAAAAAAAATAAAGAGTTATAGTTTAATAAAAGAGGAAATAAAATTTACCTTGTGAAAAATTGGAGTTTTGTTTGATGATTTGTAGGAAATTTTTGAGAAAAAATTGTAGAGAAGAGAAAGAGGAGAAGGAGAAGAGGAGAAAGAAGAATGAGGAGTGTCAGCGGTTTTGGGGTTATAACATCCCTTTTAGCGTCGAATTTGAAAATTTCGACACTAAATGCTACACTTTTAGCATCGAACAATTTATTTGACATAATTCTCTCCAGTGGTTGGGTGCTGACCAACTTTCTTTCTCTATCACTAGATTATTGGCTCTTGGGAGAATTCATTTGTATAGTGGGGTCGGGACCCTATGTCTGACTTCAATCTCTCTGGATTCTTAGACCATTATCATCATTCTTTGACCAAATACAAACCTCATTCTATCCATTCCCGATATTTAAACTTTTTCGGGAGTGAAAAACCATCATCATGAATGCTCTAAAGGGTCGGGTTCCTATCAAGGAATGAGTGCTTTCAGAGAAGCCTTGCTTGCAGGAAGACATCCCTCTTCTTTCATAGGATTTCATTTCCTTCGTGTGGATCATCCTTATTCAGGAGACACGTGTGAAGCCGCATTAGACCCCAAAATTATTCCATAATAGCAGCAATACTTATCTTAATTTTTTTTTCTTTTATTTTATTATAAAAGACAAAAAAAAGTGTGACGGGGGGATGGCATCTGACTTTGGGCTATCGTATCTGAAAAACCAATCTATTGTTAAATTTAGTTACACAAAGTGACAGAGAATAATATATCATCATCATCTAACAGTCACGAGCTTTCGTCCACGCAATCAACGGTGTGACGGGTCCTTCGCTGGCTTTTCACTGTCTTGTCTAATCAATCTCTGCCACGTGCCATCCAATCATTTACCTTTCTTCCTAATTTGTCCACTTCTTATTCCTTGCAGGTTTTGCTGCAGCAGCAGGCAGCCCTTCTTTTTCTTTTCCTTTACCTGTAAAATTACCACAATACCCTCGGCTAATTAATTATGAACTCTGGTGAGTTTCCAAGTTCCTAAGATAGTTCTGATTGGGTGGTCATTCCATTCTATACTATAATCTTGATAAGGCCTAAGGGACAAAGCTGACAAGGGGCAGATTTGGGAAAAGAATAAAAAAAACAAATTCACATGAATTTAATAAAGCTTTTCTAATTTAATTTACTTTAAGGATAAGAAAGAGAAATATAAATTTGTTTTGTACAAAGATAACAACCTCAGTCAGTGTTACAGGCCGAATCCGTACTTATTATTTATATTCCTCGTGAATCGGGAAAAAAATTTTCCCTCTCTTTATTTTTTTACTTTCCCTCATCACTGCCATCTATGATGACTATTTTAGTTTTTTTTTTTTTTTTTTTGTTGACACTCTAGTTTTCCGAAAATTATATTATGTGTCGGGTGTATATGTGTGAGAGAGATGTCATATACACCCGGCACATGATATGGTTTTCCATGATTTTGCTTGAATTGTAGAAAACAGTAAATAAGTCGTTCCTTTTTTTTTTTTTGGTTTAAAAAAACTAAAAATATATTTGAAAAGGAAACAAAGCACAAGGCACTACATTTCATGCCATGTGTTTTGTCCCTTTAAAACCATCCTTTTCCACTTTTGTCTCTCTTCAATGGCCATATGTCTTCAAGTTTAAAGTTGTATTTTATCCGACTAACATACACACACATATAGAGACACGATCAGTTTCAGTTCGAAACCGAAATCGAATAGGGATGAACTGTCCGATTTCGGTTCCTTCCGGTTCGGGAATAAGAATCGAAATCGGTTCTGTTAGGGTTCTCACTATAGCCGAATCGAATGAATCAGATGGTTCCAATTATTCCAACCAAAATCGTTGGAACCGTCCGGTTCCTCCGGTTCCAAATCATTAGGTTCCAAAGTTCCAAATCATTCCGGTTGGAACCGTTTAAGAGAGAGCCCATTTTTTTTAATTTTTTTTATATTAAATCTAAATTATCCTTTTTATATTAAATCTCTAAAATATTTTTAATAACATTAATTGATGAACACTAAAAAGTACATATTTATTAAAAGAAAAATTAATTATTTTACACTTGTAGTTTCATTAATCCTCTTAATTTAACATATTTGTAAAATAATAATTAAATTTATGTTTTATATATTTTTATTGTGATTTTTATTTCTTATGTAGGTGAAATAATACTTTGGATGCATAATTAGAAAAATGGACATGACATTTGGATTTTGAAAAGGCGTTCTAACAGTATACAAATTCAGAAATTCCAACCATGCGTAATTTTCATATTTTGACAATAAATTTTTACTCCGATATCGGATTGAGGTGATTCCAGTTTCAGATGAAAGAAGACTCAAAGATCTACAACTTTGTTGTTGACAAGATTTTCTAATTCGGAGGTTTTCAAGGCCGAAATTGATAAAAAAAATCCAAAGTGTATTATATATAATTATTAAAGCAAATAAAACAAGAAGAAAAAAACAAAACAAAAAAAAGGTGGATTGGCCCATTGTTGACAAATTTGCATTGCAATTATGCAATGCAAATTGTTGGAGGGTGCCGAGCCCTCCATAACTAGAGGTGCTCAGCTCCTCAGTTAGGCAGTCTGGATTCCATAATTTTTTCTGAAAATTTATGGATTTTCAGCTCTTATGTGTTTTATTTTTCTAAAGTTTTCTTGTAATTTTTTTCTTTTAGTAATAAAATTATGAGTAGCTAATTTCACCTTGTTGGGGTAATGGGTGAAGCTTTTAATATGAAAATTTAGATTAATCTTAATTATATTATAATATATAAATTGTAATCTAATGATTAATATTTAATTTAAATATGGATTAATTATTGACAAACTTTGTTACCGCTTATATGGCTAGTTTTATTTGACATAATTGAGTACCTAACTGGACTTGTTATAGACAAAAGCTATTATCGCCTTTATGGTTGATTTTTTGCATAATTAATTCCTAAAATAAATTAATTTGGTAATAATGATAATTTATATATTACAAAAAGTAAAATTTCTAAATTTAAAACATTAAAAGTTGATCCCATAGCCCCAACATTTATTTTATTGTTGCACTTTAATTTAAAATTCTCCAATCACTTCAAACAATACAATCTTTTTTCTTTTCACTCAAATTGTCATTTTATCATATTAAATATATTCCTTGTAGATGGATCCCGGTCTTACCGGGTTATTTTATTACTTCGACACTCTTATACTTGAGAGTAAATAACCACTTTTTGAGCGTGTCATTAATAAAACGGCTAATTTTAGGGGTAATTTAAGCATCACAAAATTTAATTTTTATATTAAATCTAAATACCCTTTTTATATTAAATCTCTAAAATATTTTTAATAACATTAATAAAACGGTAAGTTTTAGGGGTAATTTAAACATCACAAAATTTACCCCACACACTAAATTGTGAATGTCTTTACTAGAGATGCGCCAATGCAATATAATTAAAAAACATTTAATCGTTTCATGAACAAGTTTCTTGTATCAATATCTCGAAATTTGAATTCAATATGATTAGTAAAACAAGTGACATAGATTTAACCTATTTAATATTTGTGTAATTTTTATTGGAAAAATATCACATATTAATTCATAATAGCTATTGGGCTTATCATTTAAGTTTGAGAGAACTATCAACTCTCAAGCTAGTTAGCGTTTGAGTATAGGTAAGGATTATGAGTTTCTATATGATGTTAGAGTAAGACTCATGCACAAATAACCTTATACTAGTTTTTTATGTGATAAGAACTAGACAAAAAGGCCAACTTATACGTGACGGAGTTGATGGAAAAAAATATTTCAAAATAGATACTGGATTAATAACTTAAAATTAAAACAACCTTTTAACTTCTAAACCAACTTTAGGATATTAGTTAGATCCATGAACTAATATAATTTTTGCTAATTTGTGTCATATTGATATGAGTTGATTGATAGTGTCACAAATTCTCACCCCTAAGTTCAGCACAAGACAAAGCATGATAGACTTGAATGTTTTTGCACGACATGATTGACATCTCCACCTACTTAATGTCTCATTATATCCACAGGAAACTGTATTATTACAATGTTCTAGCCATAGATTTTAGGCATTTATTGCAACTCTTCTGAAGGTTTTCTAACTTTCGGAAGTAATTTTTTTTGTTACAATCAAGGTATGAATAAGTAAATGACTTGTGTAATTCAATTATCATTTATTTAATAATTTTTTAAAATATTAACATGTGTGGCGATATATAATCTGGTTGTTGCATGAGTGAATTTTTCCTTATTATGAGACACAAACTTTTGAAGCTTATAAACATATCAATCGCGTCATGAGTGATTCTTATTACTTGTTTTGGCTAAGCAAAAAGAGATTATCAAGTCTGTATGAAGGTTCATTTGATAAAGATATGATGGGATACAGCCACTAGCATCGACATTAAATATCAAACAAGCAAAATTTTTTGACATGCATATAAAGATGCAAAGAAAGACCAAGTAAACCGAAACCAATTTAATTGATTATATGTTACATTATTTTGGGTACATATCATCCCTAACATAAACATTATAACCTGGGAACATGGAGTTGTAAAATGATACAATTTAATTTTTTATTTTGTTGTAACAATATTGCAAAAATTTTGTTTTAGATATCGAAGTTTTTTTTTTTTAATTTATAGAAATTATAAAATCTATAAATGTGTCATTAAATAGGCTATGTATGACCTAATTAGTTACGAAAATGTAAAACAATTTGATAAGTTAATATTAAAATAACTAGAAAAATAATATGAATAAGGAACTTAAATTATAAGTTAACAACGCACCCTCAAACGCAATAGGGTATTGTAACTATTCAAAGAGAACTTGAGTTTTGAGACTCAATAAAAACATGAGTTTTGAGTAAACTAGAGACTTGAGAGGTGAGATTGTAAAAACATGAAGCTTGAGAGGTTTATTCACGCATACAAGCACACAAACACTTTATTCTAAGAGAAATTGTACATTACAAGTGTTGTTGCTTGTTTTTTGGCCTAATATGTTCTAAGAAAAACAAGATGCAACAGTAGAGGGTGAAAATTCGTATTACGTCTAAAGTTCTGATTTTATGCGAAATTGAACACAATAATTAAGATAAATTCTAATTATTATTTCTATGGATTTCCAACAAGCACCCTTAAGTTTATGCAATTATAATATAATGCAGAATAATAAAACAATAAACTAAATGAACTATGCAATTATAATATAATTACAGAATAATAAAATAATAAACAAAATCAACACAATAATTTTGGTGAAGAAATGGAAAATTCGTGCGAGTATAAAATCACTCCGAGTATCTCGGCTACCAGCCGAAAATCCACTATGAAGAGAAAAACTTACAGCGATGGTATAAGACCTATGCCAACAACTTTGCCGACTCTAATACCTCTAGACGGCAAGAACTCCTCCAGTCCATACCACACGGTTTTCTTCAAAACCTCTAAAGTCTCTAAGCGGATCAACACAACAAGTTCTGAATGCCGGAACTTCGACTACCAATCTTCCTCATTGAGAACTCTGAAGGTTTAGGAAATTAGGTTTGAATGGGTTGACGGTTTAACAAAGAAAGATTTCACCAAAACATAGAAGACAGTAAAGCAACGAAGTCTTCAAGGTGAACAAAGAGTATGTTGAAAAGCTAAGGATATTTTGGCTCAAGAAAATATGTTTTCAACACTTGTGAATGTAGTTTAATGTTCTTTATATAGGTATGACAAAAAGAAAAGATTTCCTAAGTGCAAAATAGGTTAAAAACGCGTCCAAAATAGGTCACTTACGCAAAGGCATTCGAACGCTACACGAACACGTGTCGAACGTGTGCTTGTTCCGCAAACTTATTCAAACATATTCTCGAATGCACCTCGAACGCGAAGCCATTGGAAGGTTTAATTCGAACGGCAAGTTGAACGCACTACGCAGGGGGACCTTCTGCCAAATTTCATTCGAACCCATATACGAATGTGACACTAACGGGACACTTTTGCAACTGTTTCATAACCAATCACTCTATGGTCATTTACGTCTTTACCATATAATAAAAGAATTTATATTATAGAAACTGTTTATTTTATTCAATAATAAAATATTTACAAAAGTATTTATAGAGAAATACACAAGAAATTAGTGCTCAGAGCACCAACCCTAACAAAATCTCTCACTTGCTCTAGTGCCAATATCGATTGTATCTAATACCCATCGACTCCACATGCTTATCAAATAACTTCGGAAGTATGGCCTTCGTGAGCGGGTCTGCTACATTATCTTCAGTAGGAACTTTGCACACGACAATGTCACATCGCGACACAATCTCTTGAATGATGTGGTACTTTCGTTCCACATGCTTCGATTTTTTATGCGCCTTCGGTTCATTTGCATACACAATGGCACCAGTATTATCACAGTATAACAGAATCAGATTCTATACTTGGGACAACTCTCAGTTCTGTGATAAAACATGGCTAATTAGAAACAGAATCTCAATTTTGTAGCTAATTTTAAATTTTTTTTTGACAATGACTTTTTTAGTTTCTAATTTGGAAAACTATTGTTCATTAGAAACATAATTTTTCCATTGCTAATTTTTAAAATTTCAATCCCACCAAAAATTTATTCCTTTCGGCGCCATTTTTTTTTTAAAAAAATATAGACGAGTTTTCCGTCGCTAAATAGAAATGGAATCTCTATTCCGTCGCTAATTTTTAAAATTTTCAATCCCTCCAACATTTTATTCGGTCGGCGCCAATTTTTTCCAAAAATAGAGATAAATTTTTCGTCGCTGATTCGTCGCTAAATAGAAACAGAATCTCTATTCTGTCGCTAAATTTCATCAAATTTCAAAAATTTTCCTCCTTGTGAAAATCTCAAATGTCTACAAAATTTATAAATCTTCCCGCTTCTCTTATTTTCTTCCTCTATATATACACCACAATTTTTTTAACTCTCAACTCCAATACACCATCCAAAATTTTCTTACTCAATTCCATATATCATTAAATTTTCTCATATCTCAACTCTCATTATCAATCTCTCATTTTTCTTATCTCCAATTTTAAATTTGCTCGAGAAACAAACACTAATATTTTTATTAGTTTAAGGTGGCGTAAATGGATGGTGGCGTGTCGAAACTTGCGGTGGACATTACGGTGTCTTGTGGAATTGAAGATGTATATATAACAATTAAAAAAAGTCACTTCTTTAAAAATTTCCACCATTCAAAAATTTTAAAATTTTCTATTTTTTAAAATTTTCTCTCTCTACAATTTAAAATTTTCTCATATCTCTATAATTATAAAATTTCCCGCTATTCTAAAATTTTAAAATTTTCCCCTCTCTAAAATTTACAAATTTCCCTTATTTATAAAATTTATAAGTTTCACACATCTCTAAAATTTTAAAATTTTCCGTCTCTCTAAAATTTTAAAATTTCCGCTCTAAAATTTTAAAATTTTCTCTCTACAATTTAAAATTTTCTCATATCTCTATAATTATAAAATTTCCCGCCACTCTAAAATTTTAAAATTTTCCCCTCTCTAAAATTTACAAATTTCACTTATTTATAAAATTTATAAGTTTCACACATTTTTAAAATTTTAAAATTTCCCGTCTCTCTAAAATTTTAAAATTTCCGCTTTTTAAAATTTTTGTAAAATAAATATTTACAGAATAGCTACAGAAATTTCATCTCTATTTAGTTATAGAAATTTATTCCATCACTAAATAGCTATGGAATTTACGTCTCTATTTAGCTACGAAAATTATTCTGTCGCTAAATAGCGACGGAAATTATTCCGTCTCTAAATAGCGACGGAAATTATTATATCTCTAAATAGCGATGGAATTCTATTTTGTCGCTATTTAGCGACGGAATTTCCGTCTCTATATAGAGATATGATAAAATTTCGTCGCTACGGATGTAATATTTTCGTTGCTATTTTTTTGCGACCAACAAAATAGAGATGAAATTTTCTCGTCGCTAAATAACCATTAGTGACGGAATAGCTAAGGATTTTTCCGTCGCTATTCCGCTGTTTTCTTGTAGTGTTTGGATTTTTCATCAATTTCGGTCTTGAAAACTCAAGAAGTAGAAAATCTTGTAAACATTAAAATTGTAGATAATTGAGTCTTCTTTCATCTAGAACTGGAATCTCCTCAATCCGATATCAGATTACAAAGTTAGGGCCAAAATACGAAAATTACGCAATGTTGGAATTTCCGAAATTGTACATTGTTAGAACACCCTTTTAAGTTTCTAACTTCCAAAATCCAATGTATTATTTCACCTGCATAAGAAATAAAATTTCACAATAAAAATATATAAAACATAAATTTAATTATTATTTCACAAATGTGCTAAATTGAGAGAATTAATGAAACTACAAATGTAAAATGATTTATTTTTCTTTTAATAAATATTTTTTTTTAGTATTCATCAATAACCAACCTGAATTAACATTAAGGAATAGGAGTATTCCAAAAAAAAAAAAAAATCCATAAATTTAATGGGGAAAATTGGGAGCTAGAGCCTTGAAAAGATGTAGGGTGCGAGAGAGAGAGAGAAATAAAGGTTTATGAATACGGTATAGACAATGACAGTTGCTTGGTATAGTGCTATTTATGCCTCTCCCACTCATGCTAAAGCACATGCTACTATTACAGATCGAACATGTCCATGTTCCAAGTTTACATGAATACAATTGATACATTCATTGTTCTTCTCTCATCATGTTCTTGTCAGTCACACGAAGGGCCATGTGAACCATAAGTCGCAATCCTTTTAAATTAGTGCTACCTCTTTAGTCTTAATTTCCCCACTAATATGAATTCTTTCATCATTTCGTTTCTTACAATAGAGCAATTGTGATCCACTTACAGCTGTGGTATCTTGATGGTTCGATCTTATGATTATTTCTTACACAATAAAGGTTATATAATAAATTTTTTTTTTTTTTTTGGAATTGTTGGAAATCCGCCGTCAAATCATCCATTCCGAGCTTAAGCGGAACAGATAAAATCCCCGGCTGTCTCGGGTTCTTACAAGAAACATACTCCCTGAATTCAAACCTAAGATCTCAAGGTGAGATCATGAGCCCTACATCATCAAGTCACGCCTCTTTGGAGATGTTACATAATAAGTTACAAGGGACAAAGAAAGCAAAAAGAAAATTCACGGCAATTCACCGAAAAAGAAGCAGGACAGTAAGGTGATACCAATAGATCTAAAACTAGTCCTTGTATCATCGGATTCAATTTTATTTTTATATTCTAAGATCATTAGTCATAATAGAATATTATAATAAAAGAAATTTAAGACCTTTCATAATTAGTTATTTAGAGTTTATGAAAAAATTAGGCAATATTCACCTGCCTGTAGCCAGGCTAAGTGTCACTGGCCGAATTTTGGGGTCACCAAGTTGGATCCGTACGGATTTTGTTAATATTGCGTCTAACAAGTCAGTCTATGATTGAGCCTGCAAGGACAAGCTCATGGTTAGCCATCTACAAGTTGTAAGCGTTATTAAGCGACAGGAGTTAAGCATACATCAATAGCACACATTCACATGGCATGAGATAAGGAAGCATACATTAGGCATATAGCATACATATTCAAGCATCACATTCGGACAAAACAATGTGACATTAAAGGAAACATATTTCATTAATCAAGCCAAGGGCGAGGGAGTACACAACTTAAGCTCATAGTATGCCGGTGGCCAAGGCCCTTCTAAGGTGCCCAGGTCACCTCCTAAAAAGGTTTTAAAGACATCGCACAAGTGGCACTAGGAAACACACATGATGTTTGAGTTGTCGCCCCCCTAAAATAAAAATAAGGAAAATACAAAAGTGCACACTAGCACCACAACACAAGCGGCTTGGGCAAGACATTGGCCCTGGACAAGCCTGAAGTGTAGGTGAGTTACACTAAGCATGGCAAAAAAGCCTGCGGCCCGGTCCGGGAGTAAAAAAACCCGGTCCAAATTTTATAATGGTAGGCCAGGTTCGGGAAGCCTGGTCCCAGGCTTAAAAAAATATTAATCCATAAATTTTTGATTTTGAGGTTGATACATATGTCTTTTAAGAATTGATACTATATTCTTAACTTTTTATTAATATGTTTTAGTATATAAGAGTTGAACTATTATTAATTTTGATTATTATAAAAAAAATCGAGCCAAAAAAATCCAAGCTCGAGATGGGATAGGCAGGCCTGACCCGGCCCGTTGCCACACTTAGGCCAGACGGCTCCGAATAAAGCCCCATTCAAGACAATAGCAATAGAAGCTGATCACAAGAGCTCAGAATAGATAACTTGGCAATAAGTTTGGGATGGGTGCAGAGTAGTAATATACCAAGCAAAAGCAACTGGATCCGACAAACCCACCGACAGTTGCTCCATAAGATCAAAAATAAACCAAATGGGTCCTTTTGGTTAGTGTTATGAGCCCCTAAAAATTAGGACAGTGCAGTTTTAGAGGTAGAGGACCAATGCTGGCAAGTGTTAAGACCAGCTTTCAATTACCCCACTTCTTGGTTGGTATGATGTGGATGGTTAGTGCCCATAATATAGGGCTATTTGGGAATGGTTCGAACCGACACTGATAAAGACAAGTCGAGTGGGCGAGTGGCCTCATTTGGGTTAAGTGAAAGTGGGCGACCGGGGTGCGTATTGGGTTCATTCCTCAATTCGAAATCTAATCACATTTGGGTTGGTTCGAAATCGATTCGTTTAATAAATAAGTTATTTGAATTCGAAAATAATAGTTTCATTATTAAATGAGACTCACTCGTAAAAACTCAATTCGGTTCGTTTTTGACTTATGAACACTATATATATATAGAGGGGGGAGGTCATAAATATTTTGAATTTTATAGGGAAATTATTGAAAATTTGAAGTAAATAAAAAAACAAAAAACTTGAATTTTTTAAATTAATCAAGCCCAAGTCGAGTCGAATCCTTTAGTAATCGAATTCATGTTGAGCTCGATTATAATATTTTCTTAACGAATTGAGTTCGAGCAACACATGTAAAGCTTGATTCGAGCTCAAGCTCATATAAATATTTATCGAGTCGAGTCGGGCATTACTCAGCGGGATTTCACCCCTATATACCACTAATTTATCCATGTATATTTCTTTTTCACAAGTAATTTTTTGATACCACTATTGTATAGGTGTCATGATACCATCAACTAATAATTATATAACATATAAGAGTTATATCAAACAAAACTATCATTTATTTAGTTATTTTTTAGTATATAGCACACATTAGAATATATTATTGGGTTATTATATAAGAACATAATATATTTTTTCCTATTTTCACATGAAGTGCCAATTTTTATGGGGGGTTTTGCAAATACTACGGTACACGGAAATACGGTTGAGTTTGCTTATCCACATATAATAAGATAAAGACAGAAGCCAACTATTGAAACACAAAAACATGAAAAGGATTTTGTGAAGAGATACAAAGACATGCATCTTTTGGTGGGGGTGGTAAAATGAATCAACGAATTAAATTTGTATCGAATCATAAACTAATCAAATCAAAATGTGATGGATTCGTATTCGATTCGTTTAATAAACGAATCGAATACGAATATTTGTTTAGTCATGATATTATTCAATAACATAATTTACCATAATCTTTTTATATTAATATTTCATAAATATATACATATGAAATATGTAATTAATATATTTACTAAAAACATCTTACTAAATATCGACAATATTATTTTTTCTATGATAAATAGCCATAATTTCTTGAATTTTAATTGAAAAATAATAATAGCTAGTAAAAGAAAATAATAAAATGAATTCTAAACAAATAAACGAATTAATGAGCTTAAATTCGTATTCGATTCGTTTAATAAACGAATCGAATCGAATTGACCTATTTATTAAATTAATCCATTTTTTCAAATTCATATTCGCTTTAAAACGAATCTTAACATAAATTATCACCCATATTTTTGGTGCAGGGAGCAGTGAAAGTGGTGCAGGTTGTTATGTTAAGCGTTTTAATATATAGATGAGTGTTAAAGAGTATGATTAGAAGTTAGGTAAATGTCAGAGAGAGGCTATTGAATTGTCCATTTCTCGTGACTTCTGGTTTAGAATCTTCCTTCACTGTACATGTGACGGCACAAGACAACACACAAGCATTGTACAATCATATAGCGGATATCATTTGTTCGGTTTGATTCGATTAATTTTAAAGTGAATATGAATTTGAAAAAATTGATTCGTTTAATAAATGAGTCAATTCGTTTTGATTCGTTTGTATATGAATTTGAGTTTACTGATTCGTTTATTCATTCACGATTCGTTTTATTGTTTTCATTTACTAGTTATTATTTTTCAACTAAAAATCGAGAAATTATTTCCAATTATTACAGAAAAATAATAGTCTATATTTGGTGAGTTATTTGTAGTAAATCTATGTATTTATGAAGAATTATTATAAATAAGTTACGGTAATATATATATTATTGAATAATGTCAATACTGTTGTAAATTCTCTAAATATTAAGTTTGGATGGATGAGGGTCATGTCCATTGGGTGGTGTCCTATGAACATTCTTTAAAGCAGGAGGATCTTGACATATCTGCTTTAGCTGGCGGACAGCTTTTGTTTGTGTAGGTCCCCACTCAGGTGCATTCTTTCTTATCATCTTGGACAACTGGCTGGTATGAATGGTGACATGTGGCAAGAACTCCTTAAGATAATTTACAATCCCAAGGAACTGTTGAAGTTGTTTCCGTGAGAGATTGTCATTTGGAAAATGTAGAAGTTCATGTGCAATATGTTTTCCTGGACAGTAGTGACCATCCTTGAACACCATTCCCAAAAAGTCTATGGAATCTTTTCCAATGTGGCTTTTCCTTTCTGAAAGCGTACATAGTTAAGAGGAGTTTTTTCTTTTGAGTCAAGAGAGTTTCCACTATTCTTCCTATTTCAAGATCTTGTTAAGGAGTGCCCCTTAAATAAGAGGAATCCAAGGAATCCTGAGAGAACGTTAGCCACATTGCATTCGTAGAGCACCGAGACGGAGGCTAATAAGTTCTTAAGAATAGAGACATCTCAACTTGGACTTGTTTTTTAATCATCATCTACAATTTTCCAGGTTTTTCTTATTCTCTAAGGTTTATGGTTTATATCTTATATTGATATGTTAGTGTAGATCTGAATCCATTGTTGTGTTCTGATTTGATTTGATTAATACATGTTAGTATTCGTTTAATAAAACCATTTCCCCAACAAATATTAAACGAATATTCGTATTCGATTCATTTACTAAATGAATTGAATATGAATTATGATATTAAAATTCATTTAATAAACAAATCGAATATGAATCCATCATATTTTGATTCAATTCTTTTATAATTCGATATTAATTCGATTAGCGACTTTTGCCACCTTTTCCTAATCTTCCATATATTAGGCCACGCTTGGAAGAGGCTTCTTTAGCCCAGTTTGTTTAAATAACTTGATCAGCCCTCAGCCCAATACTCTTTCATCCTCACTATATAGCTGGCTGGCTGGCTGATCGATTTTTGTAGATGAAGCAACAAACATATCACATACTGATTGATTGATTACTGTATTTGTACATCTTCCGTCTTCTATGAAACTCCTATGTAGAGTAACTTCACCTAGAGATGCAATTTCTGAGTTCTGTGTTCAGATTTTCCTTTACAGTCCTTGATCAATTTTTCTCATACCGGACGCATGGGAAATCGCGGATTATAAAATCGGGTACATTCGGATTTTATTTAAAAAAATAAAATGAAAATGATATTTATATCCTCATTATTTAGTGAAAGAGACATGAAATTTATAATGTTTCAAAAAAGACATGTAAACTCTCTATTCCTTGATAAAATTTATTATTTTGGATTAAAAAAAATATAATTAAGCATATTTATTATGTATACTCATATGCCATTTTTATGTAAATGAATAATACTAATTATTTAACTATTAAAACAAATAAAATTTATTAACAAATAAATGGCTGATTTCTTTTTTTGAAAAATTATAGAGATTTTATATCTCTTTTCCTAAACGGGGGAGTCCAAGTACCTTTTATCTCATAAAATAAAATAAAAAAAAAAAGTCGAGACTTATAAACGGAGATTCAACCAAAAAGAGGGATAAGGTTGCGTACATCAAGAATCCTGCATATGTGTGTATATACATACATACATACATACATACATACATACATACATACATACATACATACATACATGATTTGTTCACACTGTGTATTAAGATTGGTACATCATTGCATTTGCTGTTAATGTGCTCACACTGTGTATTAAGATTGGTGATTCTTGTTCCTCTTGTTTGGTATGATCCTTCTATGTGAATTTAAAGTTTAAACTGATTTGTTCATGTTAAATATTCCCATTTGTACTAATTTATGTTCATAGCCAGAAACAGTTGCCATTTCTTTTTTGTACTTGATATGTTTTATTTGTAATGAGGTATGTTCATATGTGGTTTCTTTACATAATATTTTGGAGGACAATGGGATTAGTGGTTGAATGTAAGCAATGCTAGTACAGTTTTTGAATTTTATGTTTGATACATTGAGTAGTTTTGCTTTGCCTTGGCAAATTTGCTAAGATCATTACCCTGAACATTAGGTGGAGTAATGTCAAAAAAGATTTGAATTCTTATTAACATCTTTCATGCCTTTATTTATTTGTTTTCTTCTCTTTCTACTTTGTTTTGATTCAAGTTACGAAATTGCCTGTCCCTCTCTGTTAACTTGGATTTTGAGGAGTTTGTTTTTCACAATGTTCTAAAAAACGCTAAGCGATACGCATACGGTGGGAAGCACCTAATGCGGCATGCCTATGCCTTCTAGGTGTCGCCTACAAGGATCGGCTAGGAGGCGTTAGACAGATTTATTTTTTATTCAAAAAATTAGAAAAAAAAATTGGAGAGGCCACCTAGAACTGCCTAGAACCGTCTAATCTTCTGACACCATCTAGAAACGGTTTTAATATATAATCGGAATAGTCAAGCATCTCCTAACACCTAGGGACCGTCTAGACTGCCGCTTAAGCCGATTTTTAGAACATTGGTTTTTCATCTTCTAATAATTACTGTTCTGGTTCGGTTTTGGGTTTCATGGTTATATTGACTCCCACCATATGTTTTTTAGCTTATTATTTATTTAAATTATTTTGGTGGTTTATTGTACGCTTTCCCCTTTGCAACACCTTTCTAGTGCTCTTATTATTTATTGCAAGGAAGAAAATAAATGGTATTTAGCACATGCCTTGTTGTTGGTGCCATAGATTGGATCATGAAATTGCTTTCTGAAATTCATGAATTTCTTGATGCTGGTAGAATTTTTCATCTTAATATGGCATTTAGGTCTTAAAACTTCTATTATTGTTGCCAAGCAATCTTACTTTGTTTCTTTACTTGTCAGTTCCATGTTGATTTTCCTTAATTGGCATTTAGAACAAATCTATATGATGTTGAGAGCTAATGAGTGTGATTATTCAACTGAGATGTGATTGCTTACATCAGTCTTTCAACCTTTTTGCTTTGCAGAGATTATGAAGCTTGACATTCTGGTGATACCTTGAATGGCTTAGGAAAAATCTTACTATGTTCTTCTCATTCCTTAGATATTGTAATGATAACTTTATCAAGTTAGACTTGTACCTATTTTTTCCAGGACCAGAGATTCAAGGACTGATTGTTACAATTTAGCTTCCAAAGACATAAAGTGCAAATTAGAAAGCTCTGATGTAGGTAAAAAAAAAAAGAGTAATAGTAAGGCTGCTTACATTGAATCCTCCCAAGAGCCCATAATGTGGGAAGTCTCGTGTTTTGAGTCATCCTTAAATATTCTGTGGTAGGGTAAGATTATAGGCTTTGTGGATGTTGTAGGGGTTTTAACAGGGTTTGTCGAGTTGACTCAGTAAAAACGGTGCGGTTACACACTTTTGTAAGTCCATAAGAAAGCTGGCTGGTATAGAGTCATACATAGAGCAGAAGAGATTGGCTCCGGAACATTCTCATGGTTCTTATGTTGCATTCTTGATATAAATGCATCTTTCATCAAGTCCAGCATGGCTGTTGATCGTTTGAGTTTGTTTGAGTCGTGATATAATTTTAACCTGTAAAACATACCTAAAACACATCAAAGCGTTCATACAACTCGAAATAACACACAAAATATTAAGATAAAGGGGCGGAAAATATATGTATATTAATCGCTCATCAGCTGTCTGATTAACGGTTAATATACATATATTTTCCGCCCATTTATATTAATATTTTGTGCGTTGTCTCGAGTTTTATGAGCGCTTTGATGTGTTTCGCGTGAGTTTTGCATATCAAAATCATATCAAGACTCAAATGGATTCATGTAAGGATATAAAGTTCGGAGCAAATTGAGTCACCTTCCAGAGGTCGGGATTTCGATGCTGGATAGTGTGTCGAGGCGTGCATATGAAGAAAATTAATCATGAATGTGTTCATTTGGGCACGTCGCGATGTTGCCCATGGCGCTTCGCGACACGTATTCAGCGCGTCGCAACCCGAGAAATCCAGTTCTATTTTAGTCTGGAACTCAGTTTTTTATCAGAAAAGATCCCCGGACCTCTTATATAAGTAATAGATCGGCTCAAAACCTATTATCAAGCCTCATAACATAATTTTGGAGCCTGAGAGCATAGAAGAATTCCTAAAGCAAGGTAAGAACAAATGCTTTAATCGGTGCTGCTGTTTGAAAACGAATGCTGCAAACGAGAATTCTTTTTTCCCTTCACTCTCTACTTTATCCCTTATGCGTTCTTGCTTTGTAATTATGATTAGCTCATTTTTATTGATTATCACGAGTAGCTAAATCATTACTTTGAGATTTTTATAGATCTTAAGCATGTTATTTAATTAAGTTGCATATTGTTATTCTTTTGAGTTTGTTATTTATTATTTTATGTGCTCAGATGCATATTTTTATTGTCAGGCCAATAATTGAATAGTCGTGGTAAATCCTTAGGAACTCGACGAAGGGAATTTGGGTTAGCCGTGGAAATAATAGCGCATGATCTACTTCCCTTGAATAGATTTCCTTGCATGATAGATATATATACATGTCAGGCATGCGTAATCACTATTAGAACTTGACCTTAATGAATTTGGTTTAAATTAATTAACATAGACATGTAGTTAATTGGTTTAAGTTGAATATCTATACCTGACCATCGAAAGAGAATTATAGATATATAGTTTAATATTATAGGTTAATAATTCGTAACAACTCAATTAAATAAAAAATACATGAACTCATTGTTTACAATCTTAGGACCTTCTATATTATAAGATTTCCCAAAATTTGTTAATTGTCTTTTATTTACTCTTCAATTCAATTAAAGCAACTATTTTTGTCAACTAATAGTTTAGTTTAAGTTAAGTAAATTAGTATTGAAATTAATAAGAGAAATATTAAGTGCATGTGGGTACGATATTCGACTAATAATCACTATATTATATTACTTAAGCGATATGTGCGGTATAAAATTGCTATCACTGTCCCAGAGGATATGTCGGCAGGTCACTGACTTATGTTCTAAAACCTTCTTGCACTGGCTAGTGCCTGCAGTTGGAAGATTTTGGTCCTAGAATGATTGCATCTCCATGCTTGCTTGTTAAGGAATATCCCAAGAGATGGATTTGAACAATCTGAGGCGGCTTTGACTTTTGGTGTTTCCTGGTGGAGGGGATGGATTGGACTGTAATGGCCGATGAAAACAAAATAAGTAAAAAGATGGATGCGAAGCAATTTGAGTTGATTGATTGAATCTTCGGGCTCTAGGACCACACTCACTATTTTCTCTGCACTTTCCAGTTTCCACACGTTTGTCACAAGTTTCCAGCTTTCATTCTCAGTGTTTTTGGACAATTCTGCTTGTGAAGCCAATAAAATTTTCCAAGGAGAAGAAAACTATGCGCTATGGAAGACTCGTTATTGTGAATTACAAACAAGTTGCCTATTGAAGGAGAGACTGGCCCATGTTCATGCGAAAGGGTATTGTGAGATTATTTTGACTTAAAATTTATCTGCGAGTGATGTGGTATTAAAAGTTTTAGCAGTATAAAATGATTTAAATTATCAACTTTTGAATTAGGTTAAAATAAAAAAATCTATATCAAAATTTTAAATTGAAATAACCCAACATATAAAGGGTTGTTCGAATTGGACATCCATTTCCATTCGGACAACCCGTTAGCTTTTTTGAAAAACATGCATTTCATTATTAAGAGAAATTTTAAAGATGATTGAATAAATATCCTGGATTCCGGATATTTGATGAGTACTTCAAATCATCAGGATTTTCATTCAACCATCCGCGTATAGTAATTATTTTTCTAAAATCATGGTCGTTGAATCTCGATTACGATTGTGTTTAGAGGCTGCAGTAAAATTATTATTAAAATGCTTCGAACCCTTTTGCGGGAAAAATTATATTATATTTAGGGTGTATATGTCATCTCCTTCGTAATAATTAAGTCTCACAACTGTATGGGACCCAACTGTTATAAGAGAGATGACATAGCATCTCCTTTCGCGGTAACAATACAGGAAATAAAAAGTAGATAAATCCTTAATCCGCTGCCGGTCAAATCATCTTTGACTAAATTATTAAAATTAAGCCATAAACCAAACATACATCAGCAGCACAAAGGAAATAAAAAAAAGAACATAAATTACAGAATTTAATCTCAATTTATTCGATTGAACTACATAACATCATCAAATCTAACATCAGATTCATCTAACATTTCAGCCCTAAAAAA